>CAIGQQ010038221.1:553668-609012 GCA_903798035.1 Danio albolineatus
TCTGTCTGTCTGTCTGTCTGTCTGTCTGTCTGTCTGTCTGTCTGTCTTGGCATGACAAATGTTTCAAATTATTGCCAAAGCATTTATAAAGTTTACATTAAAAAAAAAAAAAACATGCATATATATTTAAAAAAACAGTAAACACATTAAATAGTACTAGTAAAAATAAATAAATAAAAAATTAAAGATATATACATATAGTAATTAAACACAAATATAAATAATATATCATATCAAATATATCATATTATTATTCAATATATCATGTCACTCATATATATCATATTATTCAATATCAATAAAAATAATAATAGATCAGAACACACTGTACACTTAACAATCAACATTTTAGGATAAAACACTAATAAAAAAATAAAAACACTAATAATCAGTATATTTACAATGATTCAATTATAATCATCTAGATGTGTGTGTGTGTGTGTGTGTGTGTGTGTGTGTGTGTGTGTGTGTGTTCGCAAGCGCATCACTAATGTTTTTATTGGTCTTCTCTCTCTTTTTGTGACAGACGTTAATGTATTTTGCCGCTAGAAGGATACAGTCAGTTTTTTTCCCTAGTAAATATTGCTGCTGTGTTATATTGTCTAGCTCAATATTATCTATCTATCTATCTATCTATCTATCTATCTATCTATCTATCTATCTGTCTCTGTATTAGTTTAGATAATGTCATGACACTGACCATTTTTATACCATAATATTTATTTGAATTTCACATTTATATTTTTAAATATTATACATTAGATGAACTGAACCCATTTTTAGTGTCAGTTTAGCCATCAAGTATTTATTAAAAAGGCTATATTTATTTACATTTGACATTCATGTTTTTAAATATTATAAATGAATAAAACTTGTCATATTTGTATGGAGCTATTATACCGTTTGTCTATTCATTTAGAACATAGACTATTCATTACTAGATTTTTTAATAATTTGTTCTATGATATGATCAATTAAAATATTAAATGCAATATAATTAATGTAAATGTAATTATAAATGTAATTCGTCATTTACATTATGTATAAAATAAAAATATCAACTTTATCTTGTTTTAAAAAACAGCCTTTATGTACAGTATTTACACATTTGCATCATTTGTAAATACACATTTCATTTACACACCCACAGTTTAAGAGCAGACATTGGTTCAAAAGGCAGTGGTAAAGCAGAGACATGCATATCCATCTCTCTCTCTAGGCATCTCTGCTTTTTTAGGGATGACTGAATGAGTCAGGTTTCTGGAGAGTGTTTGTGTGTGTAAATGTGTGTGTCTTTGTGCCCTGTGCAGCAGTTGGGAGTGTATGTTTTGACAGGCCCGATCCCTTAGTGCAAGGACTTCTGAGAGGCAAAGATAGATGATGTTTAAACGTCACAACTCCCCATTGGCACACTCCGTTCCTGTCTGTCTCTCTCTCAAACACACAAGCACACACCTGAGGGCCTGAATCTGGCATATAGCAGTCAAATGCATACATGCAAGCTTTGTTTGCTGATATAAAGTGTGAAAGAATCTGTATCGGAAGCTCAGGATGTCACATGACAGCGAGTAAACATCCCTTAAAGCCTGGGTAGACTAAACGATGCTGTAAGAATTCTGTCCATAATAAATGTGCGCGTGGAAAGACGCGAACTGGCACACGCAGCGCAAATGAAAAAGATAGCTTTCCTCTTATGTTCCGTCTCTTTTTGTCTCGTTCTCGATCTCTCTGCCTTGCCTTGTTTACTGGAGAAGCTCTTGTTGCCTCAGAAACTGCTGGAAAAAAGGACTAAAGTGTGAAGAGAAGAGAAAAAGAACACTAGAGGACAGAGATGCTACCAGAAAAAAAAAACATTTCTTCTTTTTTTCCCATCTGTGAATTGGCAGTGGCGACTTTAATAAAAAGCGGATATGAAAAGAATGCAGGAACAAGATCCCTCATGGCTCTACTCTACGACCCATGAAAATGTAACCGAAATATCACTATGAATATGTTAATATTTATCTGCTTTCAAATTATATAAATTATAATATTTATGTTTCAAACAAGCAGGTGGTTCAGTGGTTAGCACTGTCACCTCACAGCAATAAGGAAGCAGGTTCGAGTCCCGACTGGGTCAGTTGGCATTTCTGTCTGGAGTTTGCATGTTCACTCCGTGTTCATTTGGGTTTCCTCCGGGTACTCCGATTTCCCCCCACAGTCCAAAGACAAGCAGTATAGGTGAATTGAATAAACTAAACTGGCCGTAATGTATGAGTGTGAATAAGTGTGCGTGTATGTTTCCCAGTACTGGGTTGCAGCTGGAAGGGGGTCTGCTGTGTAAAACATATACTGAATAAGTTGGTGGTTCATTCCACTGTGGTGACCTCTGATAAATAAAGGGACTAAGCCGAAGGAGAATGAAATGAATGACTGTTTTAAACCAATAAAACTCAGTAAGCACTAAAACACAAATTACAAAAATGTACAAAAACAACCAAAAAAGGCTGCATTACACTTAAACTTTAAAACTTGAAAACCCCTTTTTGACTTTGACAACTATATGACAATCTCTGTATACAATGAAAACGCCAAAAAGTTATTTGAACTTTGAAAGCAATTCATCGACATTTATTTTTATAAATAATGCTGTAATTTTTAGCTGTTATCACATACTACTAGGCCTGTACGATATTGGAAAATCTGACATTGGGATATTTTGTTTATGTATAATTATTTTTTTAGGGGTAATCATATATTTTTTAAAACTTTTATTGGGATAGGATAGTGGAGGACAGACAGGAAAGCATTGGGAGCAGAAGGATCAGCATAGGACCTCGAGCTGGGAATTGAACTCGGGTTGCCATGAGCACCAAGGTGCTATATGTCGGCTCACTTAACCACTAGGCTATTAGCATCGACGATATTCTGTTTTTCTGCTATATATATATATATATATTGAAATATACGGTCCCACTTTATATTAAGTGGCCTTAACTAATATGTACTTACACCAAAAATAATAATGTGTTACAATGTACTTCTTGTGCAAATACATGTTTTTACATTGTACTTATGCTTAATTAAATACCTGTATCTAATTACATCTGTAATTAATTTCTGTAAGTACATTTGTAAATACACTGTTTACCATCCCTTACACCTTAACCCACCCTTAAACCTCCCGATTCCACCAAACTTTTAGCACCCCTATAACTCAAGAGCACCACAGGTGTTCTCAAATACATTATGAACACAGTAAGTACATTGGATTTATTTTTTGATGCAAGTACATAGTAGTTAAGGACACTTAATATAAAGTGGGACCCAATATACTTTGTTATACCTGGAAAACATTTTTGGTCACACTTTATTTTAAGGTTCAGTTCTCGCTCTGAGCAAACCGTTTTGACTTTTGCTTCAATAAACTCCTAATTTGCTCCTTATTAATAATTATTAAGTAGTTTAGGTGTTGGGTAAGATTAGGGATGTAGAATAGGATCATAAAAAACATGCGCTTTCATAAGTACTAATAAATCTTAATAACATGCATGCTAATAAGCAACTAGTTAATAGTGAGAATTCGTAGTGATGATTGGTCCCTAAAGTGTTGTATTAACCGAATGTATTAATTTTGATTGACTGGGATGTTTCTGTAGGGGAGTGAATCCTGCATAACATAATCCTGCATAAACAAACTACAAGCATAGATTATGCAACAAAGCAAAGATAAAAGTGAAATAAGCAGCACATGCTTTATTGTTTTGTATATGTAAATGTACAAATTACACTGCAAAGTCAACTCAGAATTGCATATCTTTGTGATGTGACTATTGTGAATGCACATACAGTGATATCGAAGCTGAAATCATATATTGTGCTGACCTACAGACTACTATTGATACGTTGGTAAAAAAAAAAGCTTCTTATACTATCAAGGCTGCATTTATTTATTTAATGATAATAATCATAAATATGTTAATATTTGTTGTTGAAACCATGTTTTTTTTAATCAGGTTGAAATTGAATATTTTTAAATCCTGTATTCTGTCATCTTTGATCAATCAAAGCATTTTTTTTTTTTTTTAACAGGGCAAGAGGTATGAAAAACAGTTAATTTTTGTGACTGTTTGATTTACAGTCAATACACACAAACATTTACATGAAATAATATTAAGAGTTTATGTGAGTGAACATGCTGGGGCTGCACCATTAATCGATAAATGATTGTGATCTCGATTCGACCTTATACACAATCTTAATTCAGCTTTTCTACGATTCTGTCTGTTATATTTTCAAAGTCAGGAGAGAAGCGTAAAGGTGGACACACAAGTCTCAGCAACATGGACAGCATGTACAATTCACCCCAAAATGTCATTTCTGTCTTCATGTAATATTGTATTTGCGGCCGCGAAATTACACGTGATCTGACACAGTGCTTGTTTACTACTGAGAGGACACGCACGTGCCTGCCAATGATGTCTACTTTAGTAAACAGAACCTGCATAGGCTGTGAATAACAGCTAAAAAAGTTGTAAATTCAGTTTGTTCACAGAACGGTCGTTTTGGAGCCGCGTGGGAAGTATGTTTCCATGTATGTTTGATTTAATTTTTTCTCAGAGTGACAGCAGCCATGAAAGTGAAAGTGAAACTGGCAAGCACATCATTTTAATGATCATATTGCATTTTAAAATTATGATTAGCCAACGATAAGCATTTGATGTTTTGTTTTTCTTTCATAGCGAACACAAGGTGTTGTGCATGAAAATAAATGTGTAACAGTGTCAGTATAACTACACTAGCCTTTATAACATTGAATATCATGCATGAAGGAATCTGATCAAAACAAATGTTTCATTTTACCCGTAAAAACGGTCTAATAATGTTGTCAAAGACAAATGACAAGCATATGTCAGGACATAAAGTGTAAGGTCTGTTCAAATCTACCATTCCAAGTCAATACAAAATTTAGCATTTTAACCAACAGTAGACCTACACATAGGCCTAATATTATTAGTGATGTTTTACCATACAGTATGTTTGAGAAATAACAATAATAGCCTACTTATTCAATCATTAATTTTCTTTTCGGCTTAGTCCCTTTATTAACCAGGGGTTGCCACAGCGGAATGAACCGCCAACTTATCCAGCATTTGTTTTACACAGCAGATGCCCTTCCAGCCGCAACCCATCTCTGGGAAACATCAATACATTCTCATTCACACACATACACTACGGACAATTTAGCCTACCCAATTCACCTATACCACATGTCTTTGGACTGTGGGGGAAACCGGAGCACCCGGAGGAAACCCACGCGAACACGGGGAGGACATGCAAACTCCACACAGAAATGCCAACTGACCCAGCCGAGGCTCGAACCAGCAACCTTCTTTCTGTAAGGCGACAGCACTACCTACTGCACCACCGAGTCGCCCTAGCCTACTCATATTAACCTTTATTTTACATCTACAGAATTGTGAGAAAAAAATCGTGATTCTCATTTGAGCCAGAATCGTGCAGCTCTAGATCATGCACTGTGAGCTGCTGGAAATATAACCTGCAATATCACCGCTAATTTCAGGAAAGGGAAAGGAGTCAGAGAAACCCTCCACAGTAACTGATTCCGGATCTGTCTCACTGACCCTGGCCTAATGACTTCAGTAGGTGATGTACTTGCCGGTGCATAAATTATACCCGAAAATGTGCACTAACAAAAGTGTGCAAATCATAAGGCAGCGTGAGCCCTCGTTAGCAGTTCCGAATGAAAGATAGTTCCTCTTTCTCAGACTATATCCCACCAGACAGCTCTGGCTTATTATAGAGATGCACTGATCCAAATATCCCCTCGCATCTCCTCTCATCACTGTTCCTGCCCTCTTTTCTCTCTCTCCATCTCTCCCCCACCTCCCTCTGTGCGGCAAATCTGACTGTGATTTTAAAGGGCCGCTGAGTGAAATGAAAGCACTTCCTGTTTCTATTTCTGTATCTGTCTGTGTGAGGAGCTACTGAGGCAAGACTCTGAAAGCAGCAGAGCGTTCTAGAGTGACTAATCGCTCGCACACACGCACACACACACACACACACACACACTGCCTCCCTTTCGCACTGAAGCCATTAAATGACAAACCAGCCCTTTCATCCACCTTCCAAATCTCTCCATCGCTCCTTTCTGGCCGATGTCCGCCTGTCTGCCGTGCCCTCCGTGTCTCCAGATTGTCATCTCTGTGATTCAGCCCACTCAGACACAATGGGGGAACAGATAGAGGGCAACGCGTGTGTTTTCCAACGGAAAGGGCGCTTTGATTGGCGGCTGATCAAAGGAAGTCTTCTATTCGCAGCGTCGATGGAAAGATGCCTGACTCACTCCTAGAGGTTAAAGGTCATTTATCCTCTATTACTCGAAACACTTTTAAAGGTAGTGCGACTTCTAGTGGGCTTCTAGCATGGTCTGTTAGGCCCATCTCTTCTTGTAGACTAACATGAAAGAGAAGGCAATTTATAATCGGACATCTATTTCCGACGACCGGCCTTCTGGAAAACCACTGTATGAAATCGGGTCATTTGATGTTTGGTCATACTTCCAGGTGTGACCGGAACAGCAAATCTTCCAGGGGCTGCTTAATGCATAAAGTCCTGTTAAATGTGCCTCAGCCCACACTGAGACGAGAAACAATGTCACCTTGCTGATCGGGACCAATCAGAAGACAGCGTCATGGCAACCTTGCTGGAAACCGCCGATGGATTTAATGAACATGCAGCTTTTATAGACACATAAATGAAAGTTCAAACGCATCTACAGCAGTGCCACTTAAGTCACTCTTAAAAAATGTATGAATGTCTTAGCCTTAGCAACAAAAAAATTTAACCAAGTAATAAAGGCTCAAAGAAAAATGGGGTCAAGCTTCTTCTTTCATACATTTAAATGTCTCCAGTTTAAGGTTACTTTTTATATACAATGGAGATTTTAAAAAATCAAAAATTTTAAGATCACAGTTCAATCCTATATAAAGTTCATTCATTCATTCATTTTCTTTTCGGCTTAGTCCCTTTATTAATCCGGGGTCGCCACAGCGGAATTAACCGCCAACTTATCCAGCAGTTGTTTTACGCAGCGGATGCCCTTCCAGCCACAACCCATCTCTGGGAAACTATATAAAGTTATCCTCACAAAAAAATCCTATTTAGGCATATTTTATAAGTTACAAGTATTCTGAAACATTATAAATTTAGAGAACAACCTATGAAACCCATTGGAGTTAATTTAGCACTTGTTTTTAAAGTACATACCTTAATTAACACTATTTAACTAGCAACCTATTTTTCTAGGTTTGCCTGACTTAAAGTGACTAAAACTCTCCAGCAGCTGATTGTAAAGATATTGTAAAGTCCAAAGGGACGACATATTTAGCAAGCCAATCAGACAGCAATTTTGATGCATGCAAGGCTCACTTTCAAAGTTAAAACAGGTAAAGCAGCTCCTTGAAGCTGAAAATGGCCAGCCCGGAGTCCTAACCTAAACCTGACTGAAAATCCTTTGCAACAAAATTATTGCTCACAAACTCCCTACAGATTGTAAACTGGGGGAAAGACTAAAGAAGAGAAGAAAGATCACAGCAGAGTAGTGTGAGAGACTAGTCCTGTAAGACTAGAGTGTCTCCCACACTTTTAGAGACAGACCATTTAGAAACAAATGCTTAATAATTATATGAACGTAAACTTTTGGATCTCATACAGCTGCCACTTTTAAAATGTCTGCTATATCCCTGTGAGAGACTATTGATGTGTGGGATTATTTTAACCAACAAGTAGGCCTACATATTATAATATACAGTAAATATTGTTTTTTACTATATGTTTGAAAAAAAATAATAATAATAATAATAATAATAATAATAATAAACATTTTCTTAGCACACAATATTGAGATAATAATGTATTGTGAGTTCAGTATTGAGATACATGGCGAATTGTGCTTGTTTTGTTACACCACTAGTCGCTTCTTGGTGATTTACGGTTTGGATTTACAGCCTCTTGGCAATTAATCCAAACCCCCTTCATAACTTCAGTCAAGTGCCTGAAATAAATCCTTCTGTGAGATTCCTCACAGTTGTGCAATTATTAGTCATGTTAAATCAATAAAAGCAGTTAAATCCTCTGTTTAATTTCATGGGTCTCTTCATAGCGGCATATTTGCAGTTTCTGTGCTCTGGCCTTCATATTGACAAGCTTCCCTGACAAGATGTGCATGACAATGTCCGCTTTTGCTAAATCACGATTTCGGGTTTGTTTTTATTTATCATCCAGCCGTAGTTCTTGCACAATTTTATTTTACTTTTAATGTTAGTTCCTTGTGGCTTTACACATCATTAACTACCTAGTCACGGTTCTTTCCCAAAACCACAGTAAAAATACATGATTATCATTAATGATGTCATCATGTTGGGGTAGAAATGTAATTATTCGATTTGACACAACCCCTGTCACGTCCCCAGCTCGTCACTCCTCATCTCATCACTCCCAATCACCCAGACCGTCTTCCAGCCGTGCACAATCCCCAGCCTATTAGCCCTGCAGCTGATTCCACTCCGGACACACTATATATGTTCCCTTCCTTCATTTCCACCTTGTCGAGTATCACCTATGGACACGATCTCCCTAACCTGCTCTTCACCTCGTATTGGACACCCTCCTGTGCTCCCTACGATCCACCTTCGTCTGAATCTCCTCACAGGGAAGTGACTTTCATGATCTCTGAACTATCACTGCTCTGCCTGGATCCCTAACCCTATGCCTTCCTCCATTCCAAGTCTTGTGTCAACCGTTTACCAGTTAATAAATACTACTGTTTTATCCGCTTGACTCAATCTCCTTCGTCTGATCGTGACAACCCCATAATTATTATTATTTTTTTACCTCCTGTTAAAATGCAGTATGTAACAGTGGTATATTTACTACTGTATGCACACAGATCAATGAGGAGCTTTCTCCACAATGTCATTTCTCAAATATGCTACTGTAATCTACATGGCATCTGAGCAATACTTGTTTTTGTTTCTTTTTATGTCACTCTCCAGGATTTCTTAAGCATACCTGTGTTTGTTGACTCCAAATGTCGCTCACTGCTGACATGCTATAAATGTGTGCATATAAAGGTATTTAATTAGAATACACAGCAGAATGTACCACACGTCAGCTTGTTTACTTTGCTAAAGAGCATGATTTGTTGAAGTATGCATGTTGATGTACTTATAGTCGCACCTTAAAACTGTGATTTTGTGAAACTTGCTAAAATGTTTGTAAAGGTGATACCTGTCGCCCTAGCTTCTTTCAGGAAACACACATTAAAATTATTTCTAAAGGATCGTGTGACATCCTTTACAATAAAACAATAATTAAGCTGTATAAAATTAACAGAAAAATATTTGGCCATTAAAACATTTTTATGCATTCTGGTAGCTAACGTTTCCAAAGACAGCCGGTGTCACTGACATCAATTGGTTAAAAGTAATCGGCTCAGTGACTAGCTCTGAGAAAAGGTCTGGAATCATTTGTATGCAAATGCCACTTTGTTTG
Source organism: Danio albolineatus (assembly GCA_903798035.1). NCBI lineage: Eukaryota > Metazoa > Chordata > Actinopteri > Cypriniformes > Danionidae > Danio > Danio albolineatus. The sequence continues at coordinate 563,224 of CAIGQQ010038221.1, forward strand.
ATATTTTGTAAATACTGCTGTGACATTCACATTTTTTAGGTGCAACTTCAGCGTCCAAACACTTTTTGGATCCACAGTTTAACAGAGAAATGGGTCTTAAAATAACAAGTTTTGAAACAAGAGATAATCATAGTCATTAGGCGATCAAAGAGAACAATTATACCACATATTAACACAATATTTTCTGCGGTAATACTATTGATTTCAATATATTGGCAAAATTGATTTAGGCATGGGCCGGTATAAGATTAATACCGGTATGATAACCTTGGATAAAAATATCACGGTTTCACGATATGATGGTATTGTGATTTACTGCTCTAAAATATGCTCTTTTTAAATGTCTGGGTAAAACACAGAACCTTTTTCCCCCTTGAACACAATGTATTTTATTTTGAGAAATATTTTGGAGCAGTAACATGTCAGGCTAAATAATTCAACTGAATCATTGACTTCTGCTGTCTTCATCTGTTTCAAAAACACAGATGTCTTTACAATTTACACCTGAAAAACTAAAAAAATTAAAAATAAATAAAAAAATCTTACTCATACCTTAGGAACGGTATAACAGAAAATTTTGGTGGTATGAAAACCTTGACTTTTCCAAACTGCGGTATACCTTGAAAACAATTATAGTCTCATGCCTAAATGGATTACACTATTTGGTTGAATAATAAAATATATTTCTTCACAAACTGCAGCAGATGGTGGTAGCGTGTTTTTGATTTTAAAATAAAGATGGTGGTATTGTGAAAGGTGCGTACAATATTTATGAAAAGCGTTCATTAAAGTGTTGGTCTCCTTGACAATCTCAATTTGTACTGCAGGAAAAAAATTTAATTAAGATAATTAAGATAAATTGAGAAAATATTCTGTTTAGTTAACCGTTTAACTGTCCCATCAAGAAAAAATCAGTTCGGATTGCATTTCATAAGTCCTAATATCGCTAGTTTACACGCTCAATGCATTTTTTTAACATATCCAATAATTTCTGAAATATTAACCTCTACCAAATGGTAATATGTCGATTTATGGTAAAAGATTTAATACATATACTATGAAAAATGTGAAAATATGAAGTGCAAGACCAATTTATTAAAAAAAATATTCAAAATAAAACATTTTTGAACCTTTATTATTTGAGGTATGCCATGAAATTTTTCAGATTTTTCATGTAATATGCTTTTTATTTTTTTTTACAATAAAGCCAAAATGAATTTTAGGATTATGTTTGTCTGATTTTCTTTGTAAACCAACAATGCTGTGTGTAAACAATTATTAAAACAGTCATTCTTTAAATTACTTTTACAGTCATTTAAAACAGTAAAAACATGGTCAACTGTATGGTAGAGCATCAGTCAAAGGGTTAAAACAGATGTTTCCACATGCTAATAAACTCTGGTTTGTCCTATCAAAACTATAGACAAACCTAACGTTAATTTCTTCAATTAAATTTAACCCAACGATTAGATTTGTCCAGTGGTTAGGTTTGACCACAATCAACTCAAAATTGGGTTACAACAACCCAGCAATTTCTCGAGTGCAACGTTTTCCTATGGGGATATAACTTTAAGTCAGAAAAGGGTGACACATTGCAATGCATCCCAATATATGTAAAATCCCAATAATAATGTATCATGGCAATATTGTATCATGGAGAGTAGTCATAAAGATGCAAAACACAGAGCACAAGGAAAGAGAGCAAACTGTAAGCCCAGGCTGCTCTCTTCTTCCTCCTGTTATCAGCAGTATGGTAATAGCAATGTAAGTCCCCTTGGTGAGGTTACTACTGTAATCCGCACTCTTATCCTCTCACATCTACATGGTGAGATGCTCTAGGTCAGCAGTCTGTGTAAACATGTATGTGTGTGTGTGTGAGCATGCATGTACAAATATGTAAGTGTTTGTGCAAGCAAGGTCAAATATTGACACTTAAAAGAAGCATGTAAATAAAATAAATAAAACAGAACTCCCACATAATACATGCTTAAATAATACATTTCTATTTCTTTATATATTACATGCACTAAATGGTCTACTAAAGCCATATGCAGGCACACGCTATTAGTTTTACATTATGTATGTTTATTAACAGTGTTTATTGCAGTTCTATATGCTGCTTGTTGTTTGTTGCAGTAGTGATTTACTGTAGCTTGTGCAAAACTAAACAAGACTAGATCATAGAAAAAGAGTTTTAATAAATTGCTATTTACTAAACCAACTCTCTTTTACAGTATATGTGTGCTGATAACATCTTTTTGCAATCATGTTTCAATTATTTTATTCATGACATTTTCACAATTCCAGTATTAATTTACATGTTGCCGCATTACTCAAATGCTCAAAACACGGCTAACTTCTCAGTTCAGTGAGTCAGGGAGCTGTTAACCTGACTCATTACGACTCCTACATGTCTAAATGAGACAAGTTTTGGTTCAACAAACAATCTATAAGAACCATTCAGACGATTCAATTCAATTCCAGAATGAGTCTTTAAACTTGCGCCGAGAAGCGATCCGACAGATCAAATGAAAAGATCAGACTAAAAATAATGATTTACCGAATACTGAAACTACTAAGAATGATCACTAGCAGAATCTGACCCTCACTGATGTACATGTTGTGAGCTATTCATATCAAATCCGCTTTTTTATTATTTTGCCCTCAGTGGAAGATTTAACTCAAAGGTTTATCTATAATGCCTAAAGCAACGGTTCTTAACTCTTTTGATTTTGAGGCCCCCCACTGTCCAATATTCAAACGACCTGGACAAGGATTAAGGATAATTACTTTTTTGCCCACAATTTATACAGAATAAAAAAGTTTTAGAGCTTAACATAAATAGAAGAATGTGTATTTGTAGTAAAAATGACCATGGAGAAATAATTATTTAGGCTACACTTCAAAACAAGACTTCATATATTAATGTTAAATGCATATATCAATGTGTTTATGTATTTATAAACACATACTAATTAGTTTTAAGGTGAACAATTTTTATAATTATTATTATTATTATTTGATTTATCTGATTTATTTATTTTTTCCCAATTATTTACTCCCGCTCTGGAATGACAGTCCTTCTCTGATGAAATCAGTTTGACAGCTTGGGTGAAATAAGCTTAGTCATGCCCCTACAACAGTTAAGTTTGCTGTGATTTAAAGACAAGAGGAGGAGCACAGAAATAAAACCCCGCCTGATACTCAATATTACTTTTCAGTTGGAGATACATCAACATACTGAAATAAAAGTCTGCAGCAATGGTTCATACAGACTGTAAGTCCTTCTGAGTCATCAGCAAAATGTTTGGTTTCTACACCATGTGATGAGCAAAACTATTGTGTGGGACCAATTATTGCATTAAGCCTTCTACAAATTAAGAGGAACGAAGCAGCCCAGGTTCATAAAAAATATGCATCTGTGGTGATGGTTGAATCCCATCCTTCAACACGAACATTGACTGAATCCAATCACTATTGAACTGACTCCAAAAAATCATTCTGTGAAACTGCTTGATTTACTCATCTTGTTTCACCTGATTTTTTCTTGTCTGTTCACGTCTTCAAACCTGATTGGACTTAATCTGTATTGTAAAAAGCTATAGATGACTTTATGAAATGTCTGCAAAAGTATATCGCACTGCACATTTTATGGCAGATTCAGTAGCAAAAACAACTCACTAGCAAGAAAGGTTTATGGCAAAACAATGAGTACAGATTAATATGGATTTTTTTACCTAATACATAGTAGTTAAAGACAAAATAAAGTGTCACTGTTGGACAATATCACTGTACCAGGTAAGCTTCTGAGCAAATTTACTTTGTTGAAAAAGCCATATGGAGACAAACTTGTGATGCAAATGCTGAAATGTATTAGTTTGTCAACTATACACTATGACTGAACTATTATGAGGGGATAATATTGCATTGTGCAAGAAGCTGTGTGGAAATGAGTGTAATCATAATTTGAATTAAAGCTGCAAGCAGCATTGATGGGCCCTCACACATTACTGCTTGATAGCCTTAGAATGACAAAGAAAAGGTAAGAAAAGGAGGAACATTTCAAAGTCATTGATAGAAACTTCCTCCTCCCAGCAGGTGGTGCTTTGAATGTCCAAACATATATGCGAACATATTTTTGTGTTAGTGTAAATCATGACAATTTTTTCTAGCCATCAAGTGCCGCTGCATTTTTAACTGTAAATGAACTTACAAATACCTAAAGGGCCAGGATCCTTATCAAACATGAAATTTGGAGAAAACTGTTAAATTTGGGCCCTTTCACACACCCAGCGCAATAAGACGCAAGACTTTTTGGCTCGATTTGTTGCTATTTTCAGACCATGTTTTTGCGGCATGATGTTTAAATAGTAAATCACTTTGTACCACCTTATGGACTCATGGGTGTTCCGGTCTAGAAAGAAATTGTATTTAGGCATATTTTTGGTGCAATGCTATTTTGAGGAACTAAAATAGACTGTGCAATTGACCAGCTGAAAGCAGGTCTAAAGTCCAGCGCAGAGCGAGTTAGTTGTGCACCTTAAACACGTACACATTGCTTACAACACAGAGGATGTACAGCAACACGCAAATATCTTTACAAATGAAAAAGAATTAAAGGATTAAAATATTAAAATCTTACAAAAATGATTATTTTCCACATGAATATAAAAACCACTGCCTCCATGCCTGCTTCATCCCTGGGGGCTTTTTTCAATTTATTCACGACAATTAGCTTTTGTATATTATTATTATTATTATTAGTAGTAGTAGTAGTAGTAGTAGTAGTATTAATTATTATGTGCATATTTATACTTGTTTTAATAAAAACAAGTTTAGATTTGTCCACCTGTCCGGTTTTGGAGACGTATACATCACCATATGTGACATAAGAATAGGACGTGTGTTTTTTGACCACACTTCAGTATTATTGTTCATTTATTCATTTGCTGCAAATTAGAACTGAATTTAGAAATAGCTTTGAAACAATTTTGCAGTTAACAAACTAAATTAAATATATAGGTTGATGGATATCTTCAGTGGAGAGCATACGGTTTCCTTGTCCATGAAAGTGAAGAAGTAAAGAAAAAAGTAAAGATGCCGAATAGAGGAGACTCATTCTTTTTTCTCGCTGCAGATGGTCTGTTTAACCGTTTTCTCACAAGTGAAGCATTTAGCATTTCCATTCAGTTTTTCCACTTACAAAGTTGCCATGTAAATAGCATATGCTCAATGGTGTGACGCAACTGACTCTTAAAGGAAAAGGGAGATGACACTCTGATTGGTTTAATGCACATTATGCTCCAAACACACTTATAACTCATTAAGAGAATAAGCTCAACCCTGTTAGACCATGCGCCACAGAGCAAACCATATTTTTCTGTCCTTGAAATAACAAAAGTGGATTCAGACACACCCTTAATCCTTTTGCACCATGCAGTTTGGACTCTGCACCTAGATCGTTAAAATAGAACCCTTTGTGTTTATGTTAATGTGCAACATGTCATTGAATGTGGCCAGCAGGAGGCGCTATGGGTGTAACTCTTTTCAAACATGAGTTCAGGGGCAGAAGGGATATTTCATGCCTGGGTTATAACCACATCCTCTTTCATGGCGAAACATGAATATTTGACAGGCCGTCATAGACATTCTCTTCAACAAAAACCCCAGATCTTTGCAATTAACATTGCAAACTTTTTTTTTAATTGCACTGCATAAATCTGGTGTTGATCTGATTACATCTGTAGGAGGAGATTGTTCAAATGTATACGTGAAAATGACAACAACAAAAAAAAACTGCTGTTTTCGCAAAGGAAAGTAAAAACAAGCACCTTTCTGATGGGTTTCAGATTTCACTTCCAGAGACTTTTTTGCAGGTATTTTTGTACCTGTACAGAATGTGAAACGTAGCTCAAGGGGCATTTTGATGAAAGTGTATAGGGGTGCTATCAAGCCAATTGGCCACACAGAGTTCTGAAATCCATATCAGATGTAAAATTTCACCACTTCTGGTGTGTGTGCAAAGTTACACGCAAGTGTAGACCCTCAAAAATGTGATTTACTTTGGAGAAGTAGCAGAAGAAGAAGAAGAAGCAGAATAATAATGTTTTTGTGTTGTATGTTTTACTGCCTCCAGTGTTGACAGCTGAAAATTGCAAAGGATTGTATGTACAGTACATCTTTGGAGTATTGTAAAACTGTTGGAATAAGCCTGTTTTTCCAATGAGCCTGGCAACAAGCATGACGTGTCCTCGTGTTTTTGTAGCAGGTGCAGTAACACTGTGAGACAGACAGCAGCTTGTGCATGTATGATGAGTGACTCAATGATCTGAGCTATTTTTCTAGGAAAAACAACAACACAAATACAATATTAAAAATAACTACTTAAATATTTATGCGATTTAATGAAAAAAGTGCTAAATAGTTCAATAAGAAACATTTAAGATGTAGTAAACGCTTCCAATTCACCCACTACTTGCAGGCAAATCAAAATGAATTTTTTGGCCTTGCCTGTGTATGTGTGCTGTGTGTGTGTTACTGTGCGAATGATCTGAGCTCTGAAGTGTGTACACACAAGTGTGAGTGTGAACATCACTCCATTACTGATTGATCTGTGTGTTAAACTCCCTGCTGGCAGATCCAGGTGCATTCTTGTTCCCGTCGATCGGTTTAAATAAAGTTTTCCCCTCTGTGCTGAGCTGTAATTGGCAATGGAGAGAGTTTTAACTGTATGTAAGACATTCTCTCATTTAATAAACGCAAAGAACAGAAGTCTCCACTCCACTAAAGGAGCATCGAGGCTATTCCACTTAAACTATCCGAGGTGCCAATCCCAACATATTACATTAGCATCAGACTTTCAAGCGAACCTGGAGGAAGGAGATTCTTGCTATGAGAGTGAGAGAGTTAGTCAGTTGAAAGCATGCTTTAAAGTAAAGCAGATTAAACTGCTATCACCTCTCCAGCAAGACTTCAATATGTGTTTAAGGGGGAGATGGTGAGTGCTGCATGTGAAATGCATGTGTGTGTATGTCTTTTATTTCCTGTGCGAGCTCATGCTCAACAGAGCACGGCTAATTTCATTTTGACCAGCCTTTAAAGTGAGTATATCTAATGTCACAGTGTGTGTCTTTACACGGCCATTCATGTATGTGAGGAGCATAATAAGAGATGAAGGCGATCTGACTGTGTGATCTGGAACTATGAAAATCAGTTAATAATAATGAACAATGAACAATTTGCAGGCTCTTCTCGTTTAGATAAACAACAGAAACGAGATGCATTTTACTTTAATACACCCCCTCAACAACTGTTGAAGAAGTGTTATATAAGGCTGACCTCATTTTTGTGATTTCAAAAACTGTAAATGTAATTTAAATCGATAAAATCTTAAAAATCAATTGGCATTTTTGCAAATACACATCTGCTCTAATGTGTCCTGTGGTTTCTGATTGCTCCGCTGCAAAGGATGCAGCAGACTATCGCAATCTACATACTTTACAGGGAACGTACAGCATCACTGCGCCACTGTGATCCAGACACTGACTTGGCTGTTTTAAATTGTTGATTATACGCTTGACTGCACAGCTGCTCTGGATAAATGCCCAGTTGTAACCCTCTTTTTCCATATGATGAGCTTTTCTTACCATTGATTATTGGGAAATGTAGACAGCATGTGTTGTTTTCTTTTTTTTTAAATAGAAAAAAATCTTTTTACATTTCAATGGCGCTAATATTGTAATATTTGCCATACCAAAGAACTGCTGGCAGTCAAAGATTATTTTAAAAATATTTGCTCCGAATATAGGGTTTGTTCACTCCAAAATTACAATTCTGTCATCATTCACCCACTCACTTTATAGCAAACCTTTAAAATGTTCGCTCGTCTTCAGAACACAGATGTTTTAATCAAATCTAAGAGATTCCGGTCTCGCCAATAAAAAGTGCAGACATTCATGAAACAACTGAAATAGATATGAATCAAGCTGTTAAACTGCTTGTTAATATTTTCACAAACAAACACCGGTCGTTCATGGACTTCTTTACTTTCAATCCGAAATTTATAATTCTGACTTAAAATCCGAACCCTTTTACATTAACACTAATTGCAGTGAGGGCACCACGGTGGCGTAGGGGGTAGCATGTTCGTGAAGGTTGCTGGTTCGAGCCTCGATCAGATCAATCAGATCAATTACTGCAAGATGTTTAAATCTAGGTTTTTAGGCCCAACTGAGCTGTCAGTTCGATTACTAACATTGGTTGCATAAACCAAACCAGCGTTTATAAGATTGTACAATGTTTACTGTATATTCAAAAAACATTAAATTTGATAATCTTGTAAAAACAATGTTAGTCTTCCTAGAAACTTTGAAATTCCCCTTTTTTGAACATTGTGGATAACAATGGGAAAATAGAAATCTCTCAAATTTGATTACAAAAACCTTCTTTTGTTGAGTAAACAATGAAAGAATTTTTATTTTGCAAGCTAAATGTTAAATGTGTCTACCATAAAAAGAAATAGTCTTATTTAAATAGAAATAAATATAGTTAATTTTGCACAAATAAATACAATGACAGTTTATTTTAGTTAATGAAATCTGATTGTAGTAAACTGAACAATAACTAGTTCTGCATGAAAATGAATATATATTTAAAAAAAATTACTTTGATATTATGGTACAAACAACATCACCAGAACACATCGGTCCGATATAGAAAATTATGCTGATGTGTCTTGCCGATTGATTGTAAGCCATGCAGTGACTCAACTGCCTACTAAGAATGCTACAGCAGGTGAATTGCTTACAGTGATTTAGATTTATTGTTTTGGATTCCTGACTTGAACATGGGTAGAGAATAACTCCATGTACCATGCTGTATCTTTTACTAAGTTAAGTTACTGCATGTACAGCTGCCTCTGCTGCACTAACAGCCTCCCCTAATCCCCGTCCGGCAACACAACTCTCACATGGGGGCACTGTAAGCTAGACTAGTAAACTGAAATTAAAGTACACAAAAAAAACATGCCATTGTGTAATAAAATCCAGAGTCTGATTTGATTTATTAGTCAGAATCTATAATCATATCCATTAATTCAGGATCTGCTCTATTAATCCTTCTTCTTTACAATATTGCAGCCTCCCCCTGGGTCTTCGTGTCTGCCCCATAAGAAATTTGATTCAATCAGGAGCTGCTGTGTCAGACGTACTCCGTTTAGGAATTAATTGGTGTCAAAATCACAAGGCTGATTTTAATTCATGGTTAGAGACTACTGCTTATAAAGGGGAAAATTGCAAACCTGACTTTTGTAAAGTAACACGTTCCTAAAATCACACAAGAAAGCAAAAATATATATTGTGTTACAGCTTTTGGCTATTAGCCAAAAGGAGAGTGAAAACATTGGCTTATAAAAAAATCCTAGTCATACATCCCCAGTGAAAATGAACTGTTATTGTGTACTTGCTGAAGAAAACATACACTTATTGTTATGCTACTTAATGATTTTCAGGGATTTCTGTATTGCTGACTTTTCGTAGGGTTACCATTGTGGTGAAAAGTAGAGCCTATGGTAAACGGTAAGACTACACTGCATGTTGCTTGACATACACACAAATATAATGAGGGCTACTTTTGGTAGGAATAGTAATGTCCTATCGCTAATTAGTAATTTACCATGAAGATTTGAATTATTGTTGTTCATGAAGTGAGTCTATTTTTTGCTGCTCCTCGAGCGCAATTAAAAGGAAAGCACAACTTTAATGGAAAAAAGAAAAAAAGATTTCACACAAAAGGGTGCTAAAACCACACAGAAAAAGCGTTGTGTGCTTTAACAAGATTTGGAGCATGTCAAAAACAAAAATGGAGAAGCAAAAATATTTAAAGACGATCCATTTAATATTTATTATTTCAATTTGTTTAATTAGCATTCTTTTATCTGAGTGAAAGTATATGCAGCAATGAATGACACGTGGATGATTATGGATGCTGATACTGTATCACATTGTATCTATCTTTGGAATTAAATAACAAAATGTCTGTCTCATTTCTATCATTAGAATATTAACTGAAGGTCAGGTTCCATGAGGATATTTTTAAATGTCCTACTGTAAATATATCAAAACCCAATTTGTGGTTAGTATTGTGCATTTCTAAGCACTTCATTTTGACAACTTACAGTTACAGTATTTGGATTTTTAAAACATCATATTGTCCTTATCTAAGGAAGCATACATCAATGGAAAGCTTATTTATTCAGCTTTCATATCTCATTATACACAGTTGTACACGTACAGTATGACTGTTTTTGTGGTTCTGGGTCACATATATCTGAAAGCTCTGTTGTTATAAAGTACACATGCTTCCAGAATGAGCGTTCTTGCAGGTCTGCAGCTGCAGTGGTGACAGTTATGCTGTTTCACACTTGTGGTGTGAAACCGACTTAACAGGTATTCCAATCTTTTTCCCATCACTTTGCAAATCACAGTATCTCATAAGATTTAAGCTTTTGTTCATATGCTAGTTTTGTGGAAAAACTTTAACTTAGTGGTGCTTACAAACACTGTTTTGTTAAGCAACAGTCAATAGCTGTTTTCATCCATGGTTTTCAAAATGGAAAGTACTATTTGTCTGCAGAGGCAAATAATGTGAGCAAATTAATCAAAATCTTCATACCAAAACTGTATATGCAGGGTTCAACACGAAGGATTTTGTCTACTGGCCCGATTGGACCAGTGGTTCAGATTTTATCTGCCCTGCCAAAATTTTTCACTTGCCCCACCAAAAAAAATTAAAAGTTGATTGCTATTTCTTAGCCACATATTTTAAATAATGTGTCAAAAATAATTTCTAAAAATGTTTTACTTGCCCTGCCAAAATATTTCACTGACCCCACCAAAAAAAAAAAAGTTGACAGCTATTTCTTAGCCACATATTTTAAATAATGTGTCAAAAATAATTTCTAAAAATGTTAAGGAAAATGAGCAGGTATTTTATTGCAAAACAAAACCTGGCTGGCTTAAAAATGACAGCAAAACATCACAAAACAGACACATCAATTTGATGTTGCCGTCATGTTGTCATCTCTTCCCTGTGTTGGTTTTTACCAGGTTACGGGAAAAAATAACGTGCTCACAACATCCGAAAAGAGGAATCAAAAAAGCAATATGGTATTTACGATTTCACAGAGAAGGTAGCATTCAAATACTTGAAAGTATAAACTATTTCTTGATTTTAAGACTATATATGCATGGAATTAACAAATAGTCTCAGGCAAATTAAAATGTAGTGACAAGGCAGCACTTGCCCGATCGGGCCAGTAACAATTCTGTCTACTGTCCCGAGCATCTCTCACACTGTCCCCGGGCCATCGGGCAGTCCTTATTGTTGAGCCCTGATATGTTAAAATGGCTGGTTAAACTGGATTTTGTATGGTAGTGGGAAAAAAAACATGCAGACATTCATGATGAAATTGTGTGCAAAAAAAAAAGTGTAAAGCAAATGAATTTACACCCAAGAGTGACAGTGAGAGACCCATAAGGGGAAAAAGAAAGCCGACACGAAGCAAGAGAAAGTCAGAGATACAAAGAGGAATGGAAAGCACATAACCGGGCAAATCTAATCTCTTTCAATCTTTTCATCTTCTCCCTTTACTGTTCCTGTAGATCTGAATCCTTCAATGTCCTCCCAGCTGACCTGAATGGCAGAGCTTCTCAAGCACTTAAACTCTTCCACGAGAAACACTCTTTGTTCAGGGACATGCGGCACACATACAAAACTTAGGCCCTCATCTTCATAAAAGGGAATCAGCTGTTAAAACTGGTAAAACACTAAAAATCTTCATGAAAATTTGCTTAAAAAAACTTTTCATGCTTGGTTTTACAATAGCTCCTTTTTTTTAACAAACTTTTATTAAAAGTGGATGTATGTGCAAGCCCTATAGTGTCTTAGTTCTTGTAAAAATATCAAATTAGTTACAGTTGTTGTACAGTACAGTGCAGTTGTTGTTATAAAACCATAATAATGTAGTATGCAATCTAAAGCAGAGCGAGATAATAAACCATTGAAACCAAAGTCTGCTAGATAAAAGGGAAAACTTTCTGCGTGAAACCAAAATCAGCATGGTGTTTCAGCAAACTTTTAATGACCATCCATATTTATGTTTTGCTCTCTTCATTAAGATACAAACAGAAAGTACGGGAAGAATATACACGCAAAACTTCAAAAGCATCATTTTCAAAACAAAATGTCTTCTTTTGGCAAATTGGTATTTAGAGCGAGCACCCTTGGCAGTAAGCACACTCTTGAACGACTTTTCAGAAGTACATCAGGCTTCTTTTAGCACTCCCCCATGCAAGTCCATCTTTAGTTTTTGACATCCTATTTATTTTCCTGTCCATGTGATTCCATACTGTCTCTATAATATCCAGGTCTGAAATCTCTGAAGGCCGATTCATGACTGTCAGTGTTTTATCAGCACTTTTCCTCTCCAAACTTGAATTCACTGTTCAAGTGGATAGGTGGAAACCACTGATAAAAATACATGGTATTTATATAATTGCTAAAACAATGAAAAAACAAGAACTGTATACTGGCTACCGTATAAAACATAGCCCTGCTTTTTAATGGGAAGTAATTGGCTTGTTCCAAATGTATTGCTTGCTCTTTTTGCTCAAACTATGCATTAGAAAGGAAAATAATGCAGCCTGATTTAAACATTGCTGTCGGGTTTTACTATAAATATGACATATGTTATCAGAATGGCACATCGGTTTTGACATTTCAGTCTTTTCCTTTTCCAGTAGATTGGAGGTGTACTTGCGTGACTTGAAAATAGCTGCCCTGGGGCATTGACACAATGACTGCAGAGTGAACCAACATGCTACAACAGGGACTGAAGATACATCCAAGTTACTAGAGAGATTTTTTGTAACAATAACTAATGGCTATGACAGCAATATTTTGTCAGGCAGTCTGTAAAATCCACATTCTTTACTGCCAGTGTATTAAAGGCAATTTAGCTATTATTGATATGATATTATTATTTTGGATTCGTACGTGCAGCTGCCGCAGCTTACAAAGACTGCATGAACCATCATGTGTTTGTTTGAAATATGATCAAAATTGTTTAATTATTAGCTGCCCAACATTTTTACTGCCACAAAGACTGTTTCTTTTAAACTGTAACACTTTTTTTATTAAAAAGGGGAAATTGCCTGAGCATAAATGATTATTTTCAAAATCATTACACTAAATCTTTAATTATTAACATTTTGATAGACATACACTCTAAAAAATGCTGGGCTGTTTTAACCCAAAGTAAACCTCACTTTAAAATTTGATTTAAAAAAAAAGTTAAATTAATTTGTCCAATATGTCCACATATTTGAGTTTACATGTCTGTTCTTGCTGTTGTTGATGCATTTACTCTATAGACTAAAAGAATATCATGTCAGAACTACTTGCATACTGCATTTCTTGACCCTTATCTCTAGGCATGGGACGATAACAGTTTTCAAGGTATACCTTGGTTTTAAAACTTCCACAATTATCTGTAATACCATTCCTAAGCAACTTCCACAATTATCTGTAATACCATTCCTAAGCAACTTCCACAATTATCTGTAATACCATTCCTAAGCTTCCTAAGTGTAAGATTTTTTAATTACGTTTTGTTTTTTAAGACAACAGTATCTCCAGCATGAAAGTTATCCAAACATGCTGTTTTAAGTGAAGTTTATTCATAAACTAATTTCGAGAGGATCACGTGCTGATGACTGCTTGCGGCTGGTCGTGATCTCGCATAATCCAATTTATCATTCCCCAATCAGAAGATTCCTGAGCCAATATAAATACCCTAGGTTCCATATCACAGCCATCTTCGTTTTGAAGAATCCCCCCTTCCACCCCTACTCCTCCTTCTTTTCTAGATGGGTGACACGGTGGCCCAGTGGTTAGCACTTTTGCCTCACAGCAAGAACGTCATTGGTTCTAGTCCTTATCAAGCCAGCTAACATTTCTGTGTGGAGTTTTCACGTTCTCCCGGTGCATACAACCTAAGTTAATTGACTAATCCAAATCGGCACCATAGACATGCTCCTAGTAAGTATTTATCTCTTAAGACCAATCCCTATCTGTTCATTAGCTACTACAGCAGGGGAGTTCTCAAAGATCTATCTGAGCTTAAAGGGCCATGAAACACCAAAACACATTTTTTGGGCTGTTGACAGTCATATATGTGTCCCACGCTGCTATAAACACTATTAGGACACATATAATTGACTAAAAAGTGAAAATTGGTTGTTTTTGCGTTATTTCGAGCAAATTCGTTCTTCCGGTTTGAAACGAATTTTTGTGGCTGCGTCACGCCGTTGATGTCTTTGCATATGGTCCAGCGCGTAGAGTGGACGTCTACCCGGAAGCGAACAAATTGACGTCAGTCAGCGTGCGGCATTAATTCATGACATGGCCTTTGTTCAAACCAATCAGAGTGCTCTATTGTGTATGACGCGGAGCTTCATCAATATGCATGAACTACATATACAGGAAGTGTTTACCTGTGACAAGTTTCAAACGGCAGAGAGACGCTACGTTTTGTCGCCAGCCGAGAGGATTGGTTCGTCGGTGTTGCGTTGATAAATGTGCCGCAACAAAGTATTTGTTTCCATTTCCCCAAGATGAGAGTAAAGCTCGCGTGTGGACCCAAGCAGTTGGAATAAAGTGGTGTATTACCACGCGTCATAAATACGTTTGCAGAGAACATGTCACCTGATCGGTAAGTAGGCGTTTAGTGGTGTTTGTTTGTTGATGAAGATGGCAAAGTTAGTTGGTTTCGTCTGCAATACTCTTTCAGTGTTTAAAGACAGACCTTAGTCAAATGATTAGAACTGTTGCTGAGTTTACAGCACGTTAATATCACTACAGTATTATAGACTGAAAGATCCGTGTAAAGTGTAAACATCTTAATCAAACGATTACTGTCGTGTAGATTTTTCGCTGCATTTAGTGACAGATTAGTCTATACACACAGGGCTTCCTGACGCTACCTACCGAGTGCATTTAGTTACCGAGAAATGCAGGATTTATTTTCCTGAAATATGCCGTGCGTTTCAAATACTCCATTAAATATGCACTCCTTCAGCAGTTACTAACATTTAATATCTGGTTTGTCACGGGGGACACGCAGGAAATGTTCGTGAATAAACGTTAAAGTGCCAAACTGCAGTTAAAGTCCACGAATTAATAATTTGGCAAATAATTAGATGACTGAAGTCCATGTGAACATAGTCCCTGTATTTCTCACCCTGCGTCTGTGTGTGTGTGTGTTTGAAAGTCAGCGCGTGCACAAATGGAAACTCCCATTTATATGCAAAACCTTCCCTCTTTCCCTCCCCCGACACTCCTACCTAAACCGAGCTGGACACACCCACTTTACTGAGCTTTTACAGACTGTAGGTGTGAAAACACCACGCTGAGACTGGGGGGTTTCGTGGCCCTTTAAACTCCCCTCTCGCCTTGCAAACGAGAGGGAGCCCCGGGCTCGAGGATCTTAAAAGCTCTGGGCTCTCTCCTAGGACAGCATGCCAAACAATTCCTATAATCAATCATCAGCTAAGTGTGAACTCTTAAAATTGTAAAGAAATCTGCATTTTTGATACAAATGAAGAGAGCAGAAGTCAATGATTAATTTTAGTTATTCAGCCTGGCACGTTTACTATTCCAAAATACTGTAAACGTTTCTCAAAATAAAATATATTGTGTTCAAAGGGAGGAAAGTTTTTTTTTTTTTTTTTTTACCCAAACATTTCAAAAGAATACATTTTACAGCAGTAATCACAATACCATCAAACCGTGATATTTTTATCCATCCGTCAGAATCCTATACTGGCCCATGCTTACTCATCTCCATTTTGATCAACTATTTATTGACACAGAATTGAGCAAAGTTAAGTCTTTATAAACGAGAGTAGACATAAACATGTCTTTGTTCTGTTATGCTCTTCAAAGCTTACACGCAGACAAAATGAAAAACTAATTAAACCAAGACAACATTTAATTAAAAGCTGAACTACACAAAGATGGTGTTGTTATAGCAATATTCTTTTTGATATGACCACAAGACTGCCTCTGATCTGCATTAGCTTAGCTGGCCAAAAGTCTAAGCTCTTTCTTGTAAAGTACTGTATGTTAATAAAACACTGAATGCAGGCAGAGTCATTTAATACCAAACACCTACATACATTTACACCTGTACTTAAATCTAAAAAAAGAGAAGCTATTAACGCATTTGAACATCTGTTTTCAAAATATATTGTCCTGCAAGAATCAGTGTGTGCGTTTCTGAAGCCTACAAACAGAGATGAAATGCGTATTAGTTGTATTTAGTATTTGCATGTTGTGTGTGCTGTTCTTTAATGAACTGACAGCACAAGCGAGAATCTATTCGCAATTTATTAAGCAAATCTCACACAATATGCTCAATTTGGACCCAGTTAAGGGCAAAGAGATACACTTTACTCTACTCTAATGGGGATGTCAGTAGATGCTGGAGATAATAACTGTTAGTTTACACTGTAGATAATGATTAATTCAGCTGCATTTCAGCTGAGCTGGCAGGCTGACTAAAATTGCAATACAATACAGCGTAAGTAGTGTGCCTGAACTCCAAATCTGAAGGAGGAATAAAGCAAAGTGAAAAATAACCTGACTAATGGACTGTGATAACCTATACAATAACATTCTCTGAAAATGGAAGTCGGGGGAAAAATCCTGAAGGTCTCTTTTATCATTGACATGAATACTTGTATGAGTGAGTGAAAATGACAAGGCTTTCTAACTCTGCCAGTTTGGTTCTTCAAGGTAGATTTGTGACTGACAATCACAGAGCGGTACAATACTTGTAAAATATTCTAACTGTGTGGGGTGCAATAAATTTCACCCCTGACAGCACACATTTTAAGGTATAGCTCAACCCACAAATGAAAATTCTGCAGTTACTTGCTCATCCTCAAGCAAAAATCACAATAAAAGTATAGCTCTTGCACTATGGGGTTCTTACTGAGACTTGTGTGACAAACAGACCAGCATTTGAGCCATTACTTACGGATTCACTGACGGTAAGCGCTTAACTCGAGATCCCCTACAAATGAATCTGTTTGATGAACAAATCACGCTCAGCCTGATCCTACACGCGATCAACTGGTTCTTTAAAAAGAACTTGCTCAACAGAACTCTGTGTTCCTGGTTCTGTTCTCAAATTCAACTCACTCGATGGTTGAGGCAGTTCTTGATTAAACAATTCACTAGAGGGGAACATTACTATATAATAAGTATACAAACTTCATTTTGAACTGATTTTTTTTCCATAAAAAACTATTGTAAAACCTCCAAAGGGAAGGAAAAGTGCACACAAAGTGTACAGATCTCTGTTTTTGTGGAATTTGGCTGGTAATTTCCGGATATTTACAAACACTGTCAAAATAAACTGCTGTTTCATTTAAATCTCATGATTTTTTATGTGCACTGACATAAGGTTGAGTAAATATTAGCATTTTGTTCAGGGGTTTGCTGTTCAGTTTAACACTTTTTATATATATCAACTTTGCAGTAGATAAATAAATTAAATTAGATAATTAAAATTATTTATTAATTGTTCTGTGATTTATTTTCGGTGTAATATTACTTAAATGCCCAAAACACTTTTTTTTACTTATCAAGTAAGAGAAAATTAAAAGAAATTGGCTTTTGTTCTGTATTGTCTTGTATTGATTTTATTATTATTGTGTGCTGTATTAATTGGTAACTGAGCAGCTATAAATATTACGTTAAATATAAGGAATTTTCATGTGATTTTTTAAACTAGTAGTGGTTTGAAATTATTCATTCATTCATTTTCTTTTCGGCTTAGTACTTTTATTGATCTGGGGTTGCCACAGCGAAATGAACCGCCAATTTATCCAGCATATATTTTACGCAGCGGACACCCTTCCAGCTGCAACCCAACACTAAGAAACATCTAAATGCACTCATTCACACACTACAGACAATTTAGCTTACCCAATTCACCTGTATTGCATATCTTTGGACTTGTGGGGGAAACCGGAGCACCCAGAGAAAACACACGCAAACACGGTGAGAACATGCAAACTTCACACAGAAATGCCATCTGACCCAGCCAAGGCTCGAACCAGCGACCTTCTTGCTGTGAGGCGATTGTGCTACCCACTGCGCCACCGTAACACCCTGTTTCGAAATTAATAAAAAAATAACAATCGTGATGACCATAGAACCATAATTATTTCTCAGACTATAATCATAGAAAAAATCTTTAATCATTGCATCCCTAGTGTGTTTATAAGTACATTCTGACTTAAAGTTTTTGTTCAAATGTAAATAAAAGCTGAGAATTGTTTTCCCATAATGATGCCTCTTGTACATCGTCTTCTAATCTTTTGGAAGAAGTAAAAAAAGAAGTCAAAAAAATACTTGCTGATAAAATTATATTACTAACTGAAAAAATTGAAAGAATTTAGTAATGAATTACTACGTCACTTTCCCAGAGATGGGTTGTGGCTGGAAGGGCATCCGCTGCGTAAAACAAATGCTGGATAAGTTGGTGGTTCATTCCGCTGTGGCGACCCCGGATTAATAAAGGGACTAAGCCGAAAAGAAAATGAATGAATGAATTACTAAGTCACATGTGATAGCTAAGTGCTTTAGTTTATTATCGTGACAGTTACAATAATGACTACATATTAATACACCAGTCATGGCAATGATTAGTCAAAGCTATTTATTATTATGCTGCAACATGACATCTGCTGTCCCAATACATAAAAGTAAGCAGGTGGCCACCCTAGTTATGCCTCCTTGATGACAACATGCATGTCGATAAAGACAGCACATGATTAGGCAGAAATCAACTTGTACTTCGTGACTCTTCAAGATTTTAGGAGTAAAAAATGACCGTGGCTGCCACAACAGACACTAATATTGATACTAATAAGACTAAACCCAGAAATAATGAACCAGCTGTAGGTTAGTTCTGCTGGTGTTCTTATTGCAAGCAGAGTTATGAGAGTTATAAGGAGTTATGTAGAACGATATTAGATAATGTTCACAGATAGTACATTCAATCATCCCAGGACTGTTTGGAACTTTTAAAAAACGTATAGAAAACAATTTTTAATCCTGTGTGTGGGGATATTGATACCAGGAAAGTCCTTTAGTTCACTTGACTTTGTCCAGACCAAGCACAGAGTTTATTTGTTTTCATTTGGCCCTGTTGACTTTCACACTTCCCTTTTTGCAAGTGAACCAGAATTTGCAAGGGAAAAGGAAGAAAAGGAAGAAGTTCGAAAACAAGCTGATCGTGGAGGGTTTTGGTGTTGCAATTGTTATTATTCATCTGAATTTGTGCTATCAGCTACAAGCATTATATGATCTCAGTTATGAACATTCATTCATTCATTCAATCATTCATTCATTCATTCATTTTCTTGTCGGCTTAGTCCCTTTATTAATCCGGGGTCGCCACAGCGGACACTACATACAATTTAGCTTAGCCAATTCACCTATACCACATGTCTTTGGACTTGTGGGGGAAACCGGAGCACCCGGAGGAAACCCACGCAACCACGGGGAGAACATGCAAACTCCACACAGAATTGCCAACTGACCCAGCCGGGGCTCTAACCAGCGACCTTCTTGCTACACTACGCCACTACGCCACCGTGGCGCCCAGTTATGAACATCAGATAAGTCATTCAATGTCATGAATAAGGGCGTACTCACACTATGCTATCCTAATTGTGCCCAGGCCTGTTTCCCGGATCGTTTGAGAAGTATGAGTGCTGTGAATCGGGCTAAGGCACGGTTCAATAGGCCGGCACTGGCCCGGTTGGAAGAGGTGTGTCTGAGTGCGGTTCACTTGGGCTTTGGCGCGTTACGCTTGCAGTGTGAGTGCAAAGCGCGCCTGAGCCCGAAACTGAAGAGGAGACATAACTTTTGGGGACTGTTTCATATGGATTTATTAATCATCCTTACTGTTCAATGAACGCAAACTGTCGTAGATTATTAAACACACAAACCCCTCACTGCACGACAGCTGCGCCTTTAGCAAACCTTCTAATTCCTGCAGCACGAGGACTTTATGATTGTTTATGAGCGTCAGCAGTGGCTGGTCTGTTCGGCGAAATATTTAACTGTGTGTCACTGCATATCAAACGACTAAAACGATATAATGATTTAAAGAAATGTTCACTGTGCTGAGCGAGAGCACTTCAACAGCATATCATCGATGACGTAAGCATGCTCAGGCCAGAATGTAATGCGAGTATGGGCCATCAGGGGAGATGGGAAGGGGGACAAGCATGCTTACTTAAGCTCCAGGTCGAACTGCTACTCAATTTCAAACGGTTCGCGAATATAACACAATTCTTTCCCATAATGCAACTCAAACTCTAGGATAGCTCAAAAGGTGTAGGGATTTCTTAAACCAGAGATGCACTAACTAGGGCATTGCGGGCCAAATTTGGCCAGTGGTAACCTTTGATTTGGCCCACCATCCCATCTGAGAATAATGGGAATGGTTTAAAGATTGTCAATTCAAATTTAACGTAACCCTTTGTTTGTTTTATTGTTAAAAGCTACCTGAAATTAAATGTTTCAATTAAATGGTGTAAATTAATCCGATTTTGTTTAAATTTACAAACTGTCAATGCAAAGACTTTGGAGAGCAAGTCAAAGGCAGATTCTGCTTGACCTGTGTTTTCAGCATTGAACTTCCCTATGTTATAAATGTGATTGTTTATGTTTTTATTGCAATAAGTTATCATTTTAAAAGTTGTACTGCATTAGATAAAACTATTTAAAGTAATATTTTTGGTAACACTTTATTTTGATGGTCCATTTGAGTATCAGTAGACTGTCTACTTAATATCTGTTGATACTGACATTCAACAGACATTTAACTTTGGAAGTACAGTACATGTCAACTTACATTAACCCCAACCTAACAGTCTACTTATAATCTGATGACATTTAGTTGCAATGTAACTTAAACTCAACAAACGGACCATCAAAATAAAGTGTGACCATATTTTCTATTTATTTTTAAATAATTAATTAAGAAATAAGCCTTGGAAACTTTAATGTAATATAGGATGGTATATTTAACTTTGGCCCACAGGTCTCAATGCTATTTTGCTCTCAATGCTATAAGTTTGGGTGCCCCTGCATTAAACAAACTATACCAGAGCGTGTTTTGTGCACTGTCATTTGTTTTGTGCACACCAGAATGTGATTGTTGTATTCACACCTGCACAGAGATCTGCATCAAAGAAGGAAACGAACTGGAGTTCAATTCAGTTAAACCAAACAAGACAGGTTTGAATACACCCTTAATTTCCAGCGAATTAACAACTGTCAGGTTAAAAATGATGTAGCACAAATTAGTTGAAATCAAAATGTAACTCACCAAAGCCCAGCCTGTTGTCATTGTTTCCAAAGTCGAGGGAATATATGACGACATGGTAGTTGTTCCACACGTACAGCAAGTTGTCTCTGGGATTGTAGTCCACGGCTGCGATATATTGGTAGGAATTTGGAAATGGGATGCTAAGGTGCGTTTCACGGCTCTTCTCTGTGTTGTACATGTAGTCAATTTTATTCCCCAGTGCTTCATTATCGTCATCTTCGTAAACACTCTTCACAACATAGAGGATTCCACAGATCATGAAGGCATTGGAGGCTGATCTCTTATCGTATGACGTGTCCCATGAGCCCTCCACTCTGAGTGTGTAAGGGTTGAGCTGACTGACCACAATTCGGCCATTGTTCTGCTCGGTGGCGTAAATCACCCATAGTCCATTTTCATCCACTGCGAGATCTATGTCAGATTTTCCACCCCAGCGATATGGAGAGGTGTCGTGGTAATTAGCGTTGGCGATAATTGCCTCACCACTCTTGATACGAGTTCGCAGGTCGAATTTAACAATGTTGCGCGTACGTTCCTTGTTGAAGAAAAGAGCGCCATCATACACCACAAACCCAGTGCCGTCCACTCGATGGGGCAGTTTGTATGTGGTAGTAGGGCGACCTGCAATAAAGTCCTCCTTAGATGAATACTCAGTCAGTGTGTCTGTGCGATACGGTGTCCAAGGCATGTAGTAGATCTTATTGGATGACTGTAAGGGGTCCTTACACCATGATCCAGCCTGGTGGTCTGACTCAAAGAGATGTTCGCTCTGGTACACACCTCTCAATACACCTGGACAGAGAAAGACTGAAAAGGGAAGAGACACAGTCAGGTCTCACACATTTGAAGGCAATTCTTTCACTGTCATGGGCAGAATTTTCTAGCAAGACACTGTTTTATGATAAAGGGCGTTGTTAGGGGCTATTCACATATCACATCGCATGTCATGATTTTACCAAGTATGATGCAATCCTGGATTAACGTTTAAACTGACCCTGGAAGACCGTTTTTTTTTTTTCAAAAATGAAATACATACTTATTCCCCACGCCAAAACCGAACCATAACTATAAATTATTCCCAAAATCAGAGGGTAATGATAGTTAAATAATCATGTAGAAGTGCATAAATCTAACTGTAAGCCTAAACTTAACATAAACGGTAAACGTATCCCTTATTTCTGATTGGCTGATTGGAATTTTGTTCGAGGATCAACATAAATGTTAATCCAGGACTTGGTGAAATCAGGTTAATGATATCACATCTTTTGTGTGGCACGTTTGACATTTCAAATAGAGATGCACAGCATGTGCAGTATGAGTGAACATATATAGGGAGAGATGCTTTTTCCAGGTGCACCTACAGCATGGTAAGTTAAAAACATCTCAACTTTTCAGAATACGGCAAGTGCACCTTGAGTCACGTGGCATGAACCAACCATTTAGCTTCATACTATATACAGTATTTAATTTACACATTTCAGTAATAATAGCCTAAATGTAATTAGTATTACGTACTGGCAAACACAGAGCACCCAAACACTGCAGCACATTTAAGTTTTCTTCATAAATAAAACTTGTATCAGAGCTGTAGCAATTGTTTGTCAGTGTTGATTCCTCAGATGGCAATATTGATGCAAAATGCCACATGAGCATGACCCTAGAACTTTAGGGAGCATGACCCTAGGTTTTAGATGTGATACTGTATGTGAACAGCCCCTTGCACTATTATCTTCTGAAATTGTACAGTCACTGAATCAAAAAAAAAAGAAAAGCAAAGCATTAGAAGAACCATCCCTTACTTGTATGTAATCTAACGAGATTATAAATAATACAAAACTGGCATACATTTAAGAGTGTTGATGGATTTGACTTGATCTATTTTTTTCTGATTATCATTGTACAGTATGTTCGTATATCTATAAAGTAAAATATACTGGCTGCCATTAAAGTATTATTCAAATGATCAACTGGATCAACTAGATCGAATGATTGATTTGATTTGATTTTTTTTATTTGATTTAATTTATTTTCGAACAAAAATATATCATACATAAAGTATCTTTAACAAAAAAATACATTTCAACATGGTCGAAAATGGAGCAGGATGAAGCACAAGCTTGTTTGTGAATAATCAACTAGAACTGGCAACCAACATACAAACAAAGAAACAAACAAAGAAACAAATAAATAAATAAATAAACACCTGTGAGAAAAGAGTTTAAATTCAGAGGTGGTCAAAAATAAAGTCTTTTTATTTCACTAATGTACGCAGGATTTTAACTTCACTATGTTTTATTTATTTTGGCAAACTTTTCCTCACTATATTCCAAAACAAACATTTTATAAGTGTAGCTCAGTAAAAAAAATCGTTTGAAGTGAAGATGATAGAGTGGAGAGAAACAGACAGTGGTGTTTAATCTTTAAACAAGCTTAATTTGATCAGTTAACATGTTAAACTGGTTCACAAATTGCACTGAATAATTCAATTGTGAATTGGACTGACATCTGTCACCAATAAGTCACCAACTCTGTCAGGTCAACAACTCACTAATGATCCGTTCAGAGTCTCCTGTAAACAGCTCACTGATTCAAGTGATCTGTTCAGAGTGAGTTTCCAGTAAATTTTTCACAGATTTTACTGATTTTAACGGGGTTCAGCGTGAGAATGCTTTCACTTGAAGTATGAGTTTAAGTTTTGGTAATTAAATTTTTTTGTAAAATAAGCATTCATCACTACTTTTACTTTAATTATTTAAGCAAATGAAAGAAGCATTGAAGACTTAAATATTAAAAAGGAGGACTTCCTACAGTAACATTTCATTTTGATGGTCCATTTGAGTATTAGTAGACTGTATTAGTAGACTATCTGCTTAATATCTGTTGATACTGACATTGAACAGACATCTAACTGACTATAAGAAACTTTGCAAGTACATGTCAACTTACACTAACCCTAACCCCAACCTAACAGTCTACTTATAATCTAATGAGATTTAGTTGCAATGTAACTTAAATTCAACAAACTGACCATCAAAATAAAGTGTGACCCTTTCTACTGCAGTAATATTTTATTAAGGTATCTGTACTTTTGCGTAAGTGCCTGATTTGTGTAGTTCTACCACTGTTAAAATTACATACAAAATCAGTTGACACGATGGCCTACTGAACTCTCTTTTTTGTGATCATGTTTTTAATTTATGAATTGTAATTCATGTTGATATTTGAGAACACGAGGTCAAAAATATCAAGGTCATACAATTGTATTAATAATAAGGAATCTCAAAAAAGCTGCTGCTGACTTTCACAGGTGTGTGTTAAGGAAAACACATGTTATTTTTTAAATAACAGATCATTTGACCCTTTTATGACAAGGCAAGGTTAGTATCTCAATGCCAAGTGGCCTTAGCTTATTAAATAGCAATTTATGTTTTAAAATGAACATTTTAGCTAGAATATATACTGTATTTAACACCTTTGTAGAAGATTCTGATAACTAAATACCTGTATATAAACATTTTTTCATGATTAAGTAACATTTTATAACAATCAATCTAAACTTTAATCTAATGATCAAACGGTTTTAAGTTGATCTTTTTTGGATGCAAGTAAAAGCACATTTACACCACTATAAACAGTAGTATTAGCATGAACAGCAAAGGTCATTTCTTGCCATCTGTGTTTTGAACTCCTGTAGACTTCCTTTTCCTTTCACTTTAATGTGAACACTTTTATATGTTATTGACCAAAAAGAACACATTAACAAATGCAATGATCCACAACCGAATGCTTCAGAAGGCTACATGCTTTGAGCCAGAGAGAGAAGGCCATCTATTAAATCATATCTGATGACTAGTAACCCGATTTATACTTCACGACTCCTGCAGAATCCCTCAGGAGATTCAGAAAATCTGCCGTACTGACTTCTCTAACCCTGAGGAAAATTCACACGGTGTGAGGATTTATGTGGGGGGTGGTTAAGAATCATCACCCTATTTTTCCTGGTACATTAAATGTGAAGACAAAAATAATCATCTGTTAGGCATTATGCAAATCAAGCTTAATTTGTCCTGCAGAATTATGGCTTGTAATGCTACCATTCTGCTGGGTGAAGTAAGCCACACTACATGTCAGGCAAAAACAGAACTTCTGTTTTCTATTTTTAATTCAAATGACATTTTGAAGTGCTGTGAAAAATCAATGACCAATAAACACAGTCGACACTGGCTTAAAATCAGGGTTAGCCACCATCCGCAGTAAAGGCCATGCTGTGATGTGGGTATCTTATGGTCTTGTGACTGAACCCTATTTGTGTGTGTGAACAGCTACTATTTTCTCTCTCTCTTTGATTTATAATGATACTCCAGCAAAGCATGCAGATATACTTACATGGTCACACACAAACAGGGATCAGCGCACAAACATTCACACGAAATGCCTGCCTGCCCTTTCCCACCATCCCGTTCCCAGATTGAGCGACATCCTCATGGGAAGTGTGGCTGGTATTTTAACTATTACGGGATGTTTCCTTTTATTGTTTTGGATGCATTAATTTTCCACAATATGCCTCAATTCAGGAACTTCTTTTGGCCTTTGATAAAGTGAAGTACATCTGTGCTCATTTCATATATATATGAAAAATAAATAAATATATATATATTTTTTTTATCACTTTCTTATAGTCAGATTATTATTTTTTACAAATGTTTTAACCCGCATTCACGTTTCAAATATTAAAACCCATTCAAAAACACAAGCAGAAGACATATTTTGTGCAAATAATTGGCTAAAAGCTGTTCTGATGTACATTTTCAGATTCATGATGATTATTTAAGATACGTATTTTTTAAATGTTAACTGGTAAACAAAATGTACACCTGCTTTTTACCACAAGTAAATGCTGTGTAAATCCTTAGTGGTCATTTTACAAAACTGATTACACTAATTTTCGATTTTACACTGGCATAATAATATTTTGCAAGTTTGTTTGGTCTGTTTTAATTTATTTATTTTTAGCTGACAGCTGATAACCTATGAACTAAAATATAACTCTCATCGTAGAGCTCGGTGATAAAATGAAAAGTAATCGAAATCAACATTCAGAACCTATATCGATAACATTTTTCCAGGATGATTTTTTCAATTAATTTACCTACGTGTCACGTGACCCCCGCTCTGTTAAAGGCTGTGGCTGATTTCTATTTCTGCAGCCACTTTGCAGTCACACATTTGATGTCTGGTCAAGTAGGACTATGGACTCATTCTTGAGTCTTATGTTGCACTACATTGGCAATTACTGGAGGATGCACCAGAGATGCCTTTCGACGGCACATAAAACTTATCAGTGAACTATGAGGACAAAAAAATGTAATAAATAAATTAAATGATCTTTCATTAATCATAATCGAGTTAAAATTTTCAATTAATCGAGATTTTAATTTTAGGCCAATTCGTCCAGTCCTATCTCATCGTCACTTTTTACCCAGTTGTTTAATCAGTGGAGGAGGGAAGAGATACAGTACACCAACCAAATATCCTACTGTACTTGTAAAATGACTGAACAACAAAGGAGGAGTTCATATCACTGGTTACCGCACTTTTATATTCAGTGATATTCTTCAAAATGCAATACTATTAATACGTTACTATCATGGATTATGATTTCATTGCATCCAGAGTGTCTCAGCTAAAAAAAAAAAAAACTGTGGCGCTGACTAAATATGTTTTGCTGGACACACGTTAATATTTATTGTGAGGCAATTGGCATTTTTGCATTTAAGTAATATACTGGAGACAAACCTTTGAAGGGAGTCCAGAATATTCCACTGCATTTGTGGAAGTGCAATTTACGTACAGTAGTTGTAATTTATCAGTGGAGATTATGCTAATTGTGAATGTGTGCACACACACTCTATTTACCGATGACAGGAATTCGCTAACTATAGATCTTCTGAGAAAGTGATTTAAACCATTTTTAACGTTTGTAATTTAATAACTTTGTTAAAATAAAACCAAGACAACTATAGTGAACTGACCTGTCCTAAATGTTTATATATTTCATTCTAACATTGTTTTTTAATTAAATTATATTTATTACAAAACACAGTTCTGAGTATTTATACTATACTTTGAATGACCATTGTGGTTCAATTCATTCATTCATATTACATTGGCTTAGTCCCTTATTTATCTGGGGTCACCACAGTGGAATGAACCGTGTGGTCAAAGTGACTACTTGCATTTCAGCATCCACTACTTTTGGCCTTGCTTTTGAATATGTGTGTCTCTGTTGCTTTTCTTTTCTCACTTGCTTTTGAAAACAGTATTATTTAGGTTTATATTATGGTATCCAAGCCGGTCGACCGGCTTTTGGCAGATGCGTACGAAACAGACGTGTACTGTAAATGGCACATAAGAGAAAACGTAACCTAGTAATGTATTTGAGATTGGCAGAAATGTACACAGCGGCCACTAGTGGATTTAAGAGAAGAACGGGGCATAATGGGGCACATGAGAAAATGAAGCCCTGTCACATATTTGAGATTTTCAAAAATGTATACAGCGGCCTTTGGTGGATTTGTCAATAAGAGCTGCAAAAAGACATCGCTGGAGCCACGTATTTCTAAGTTAACCCAGGGCACATATTCCCGAGTTGGAAAAAACTTTGCTCTCCCGCTTGCCGGACAAAGTTTTAGTATGGAGCTTCTGATGCAGTTTAGCAACTCGTATATAATTATAGGCTATATATTGTACAAGTATAATATTTTTAGGTTAATGACTATATATAGGGCGTCACGGAGGTGCAGTGGGTAGCACGATCACCTCACAGCAAGAAGGTCGCTGGTTTGATCCCCGGCTGAGTCAGTTGGCATTCCTATGTGGAGTTTGCATGTTCTCCCCATGTTCACATGGGTTTCTTCCAGGTGCTCCGTTTTCCCCCACAGTTCAAAGACATGTGGTATAGGTATATAAGGTAATAGGCTAAATTGAATAGGCTAAATTGGCTGTGTATGTGTAGGCCTGTCACAATAATCAATATATCGACTTATCGCACAATCCACGGACATGACCTCAATAATTTTTGGTGATGCAATATATATCGCCCATAAGTAAAAACCAATTATTGCAACATTTTAGCTGATTGCACAACCTCTCTATCTCTATTAGAGGTGTCAGTATGGTTATAAAAACTCTATAGTATTTACCATAAATGACGAAAGTGTTTTTGATGTGCCTGACAACTGAAAATAGATCTGGCCTCTTTTACTTTTTACCTTGCTTTTTTTTTTCTTTTTTTTTACATTTATTATTATTTGTTTTGCATATGCGTTTCACATTCTGATCACATTCTGATTCCAATGCCTAATCATTAAATTATTAAAATGACTAAATTAAATTAAATATTCTTAAGAACAAAATATTTTGTGTTCTTTTGAAGAGTATACTTGCGTTATGATGCTATTATTATGCCATTCTGGCATTATATAATGAGTGGCCTAAAATAATCTAAAAATGACAATAATATCGTTTATCGCGATATATTTTGGTGCAATATATCGTACAACAAAAAATAGATATCGTGACAGGCCTATGTATGTGTGTGAATGCAAAAGTGTATGGGCGTTTCCCAGTGTTGGGTTGCGTCTGGAAGGGCATCCACTGAGTAAAACATATGCAGGATAAGTTGGTGGTTCATTCTGTTGGGGCGACCCCTGATTAATAATGGGACTAAGCAGAAAAGAAAATGAATGAATAAATGAATGGCTATACAACAACAGACAGTAGAGGCTTTCAATGTAAATATGACACGACAAAAATTTGGCATTTTAATAGTTTTAGAATTCTGGTAGTTCCAGTGTTAACATTTAACTAGGAAACATGATGTTTAAATAGTATTTCCTCTTGTTTTCTGTAAAGTTTTTATGAACAATAACATAGAACTTACTCCTATATTTACAAATGTTCATGAATGAGGCCCCTTTGAAATGCTTCTTATTATTCGCACATTAATAATTACTGCTGTTTTTTCTGTTACTGTTGATTTAAAATGTGCTTTTTAACACGTATGTCACTCTCTTCCAAATCAAGGCTCCCTGTGACTCTGATAACTGTTCATGCATCATCTCCAGCTATGCAGAAAATGTTATTATGTTAAGGTTTAGATTCACCCCAGGCCATTCAAGTAGCACACATCGCAAGACATCAGTTTCACACTGCCACGTCTTGTGGTCAGCACAATCGCCAGCTTAAGTTTTAACAGCAGCAACACCTCCCTGTTCATTTGATACACGGCAAACCACCAGATACACTGAGAGAGATCAAGAGAGATGAGACAGTGAGAAACAGAGGTCTAATTCAGAGAGATTAGAGCCCTGGTCTCAGATCAGGTTTCTCCTTCGCATTCCCAATATAAACCATTATGAGCTACTGATCGCCAATCTGTCATTAGTATCGAATAACACCATAACAGCCTGACAGTGAATTACACACTTAAATTACATTAAAGTAATGGACCTACCTTTCTGTTCCACTTCTGCATTCACAAAAGGGTGGAAAAGGCAGAGAGAAAGAGAGAGAGAGAGAAAAAAACAGATTAATGATGCTGTATTAAATACTTCACAGTAATTCAATTCCATATGCATGTAATGTGCACTGGATCTTAACACAATCTTGCGAAAGTAGTCAAATGCGCCTCGTTTGGCCCATAGAAATTCCATTAACAAAGTGATCATAATTTCTGAAAACAAATACAATGTGTCCGTATGATATTAGACTATTAACGAGAAAAATGAATGCATGAAAACACACTAGAGGGCAAATAAAGAGAAAGAAAGAAAAAAAGAAAGAAATGGGGTCTGTTTCACAAACATTTCTCATGTGTCTTGGGTGTTATGGTTTAGATACAGAGCAGCTTTCTTGGCCAAACTTCATGGCTGATAAATAAAAGTCAAATTTGGTTTTACTTCAATAGGCTGCTTCGGTCGTAATGTCAAAACACAAAAGACTTTTCCTCTGCCTGTTCCCTCCAGATTTCGCTGTGGCTTTTTTTTGAATTATGTTTTTCCACTGATGATAAAAATAAGGTCTTTGTAAACATAACTTGATGATACTTGGATGTTTGACAATGTGAATTACACACACCCATTCTTAAAAAGACTCATTTTGAAGCAATTATTTTTCAAATGCATACGTTTCTAGTAGTTTACAACATAAAAATGTTCAGGGGCAAGTCTACAGTATGTGCAGTTCATGCTATAATTAAATGTAAGTTATATTTAACACAGACAACTTATGCAGTTGGTTGTATTTGGAATGTTTTTGTAATCAAAGTACACATTAATCCACATTATTGGCAGTTGCTTTGAGTTGTAGAATGTGTTTTAAGCTGTGAAATGTAAGTCAAAGCCTCATTATTCATAGATTTTTTTTTTTTTGGTATCCGAAATTTGGCATCTAAAAGCTTGGAACATTTTATCTCATGAATTGAAAACCCCATTAGAAAATGTGAAAGGAACCTGCATCATTTCTTTGCTTTTGACATCACAATGCAGAACTCTAACCCAATTAGCTGGATTTAGGAATCTTTATTGTAAAGTTGTGGCACGTAAAAAAAGACATAATTTTCTTGACCAATGCAGTGTGTTAGAATGGTTATGCTGACCATTAGAAGAAGTGAAGAATGGTTTGGAATATACAGCAATTAGACATAAAAACTATCCGTTTATTCCATTTACACTACCTGACAAAAGTCTTGTCGCCTATCCAAGTTTTAGGAACAACGAATAATAACTTGACTTCTAGTTGATCATTTGGTATGGGAAGTGGCTTTAATGAAAGGCAAAGACCTCTAGATTATGCTTATTTTACCTAAATAAAATATGATCATGCCTTCATTTTTAATTATTTAATTAGGACAGTACGTTCTGACTTTGCTAAGAATATAAAGTCATGGTGCAGTGGAAAAAGAATTAATTTTGTGTAGGACTCCCATGAGCTTGAATGACTGCATCCCTCTGCAATGACTCAAATAACTTATTAATAAAGTCATCTGAAATGGCAAAGAAAGCGTTCTTGCATGACTCCCAGAGTTCAAGTTTCTTTTGGATTCATCTTCAACGCCTCCTCCTTCATCGTACCCCAAACATGCTCAATGTTTATGTCTGGTGACTGGGCTGGTCAATCCTGTAGCACCTTGACCTTGTTTGCTTTCAGGAACTTTAATGTGGAGGCTGAAGTACAAGAAGCGCTATCCTGCTAAAGAATTTGCCCTCTCCTGTGGTTTGTAATGTAATCGGCAGCACAAATGTCTTGATACCTCAGGCTGTTGATGTTGCCATCCACTCTGCAGATCTCTCACACGCCCCCATACTGAATGTAACCCCAAACCATGATTTTTCCTTCACCAAACTTGACTGATTTCTGTTAGAATCTTGGGTCTATGCAGGTCTTCTGCAGTATTTGTGATGATTGGGATGCAGTTCAAAAGAAGATTCATCAGAAAAATCTACCGTCTGCCACTTTTCCAAATGATCAATTAAAAGTAAAGGTAATATCTGTTGCTCTTGCTACTGGCATCAATGACAAGATTTTTGTCAGGTAGTGTACTGTAGTAAAACTAAAGCGAAACACACTCCCAAGTTTCTGGTTCTCGTTGTTTGTACAATCTCATTGTTCAAATTTACATTTACATCAAAACTATTCATATTACTTTCTATTTTGTCATAAGTTTGAATTTCTGTCAGCATTGAAATTTAATGCAACCAACAGTGAATGGAAATGTATTTTTTTTCATTGTATTCATGAAATAACAATAAGACTTGGCTTGAAAAAAAATGACAATGTAGACAGTTGATACAATTTATGCTTCTTTGTGTACGTGTCTGTGTGTGTACCTCTCTATGAAATATGCATGAGGATGAACTGTTAATGCATCACTCAATAAATAAGCCACCACACAAGAGAGAAAGAATGTGTGTGTGAATGAGCTTCCAAGAGATCTGATTTAGAAGCAATTATGTCACCCACACACACCTAGTCAAGTTTCAGTCACATTGTAAAAGGATCAATAACAGATAGTCATTTGCTGTCAGTGATAATGAATAAAGAACTGCCTGAGCAGACAGGATGAGCCTAGTCCTGCTGGAAGGTTACGACTTCCTCTACTAGTATGCCATCCATCACAGCCAAAAGACAGGCTGATAAGGAGGATGTAACAGAGACTCCTGCTGTATGTTTACCAAAATCATTAGCAAACTTCAAATGAAAAAGAGACAGATATAGTTCAGGCCACCATTTGTTGAATGAATAGAGGCACTATTTGAGTAGATCTTTTTTTTTTTTTTTGAAGCAACCTGTCCAAGAAGTGTAGATGTTTAGTCAATATAGAGTTATTTTTTTTATTCTGGCACATACACAAATCATTGGCATCGACTAGAGCGAGACAGCCATCCAGGACTAATTAAAGGAGTAGTTCACTTCCAGAATGATTGGTCACCAATGACTTGACTTCCATATTGTTTTTCCCTATTCTGGAAGTCAACTACGGTGGCCATCGACTGTTCAGATAACAACAAAATATCTTCTTTTGTTTTGGAGTAAATGGTGACAGAATCTTTTTCATTCTGGAAATGAACTATGACTTAAACTTAATAAAAGTGTCTTGCATGTGCAGCCAAAAAGATAATTTGTTCATGTGATGTATGCAATAGCTTTACATTGATTATGTGGCAGATGTTGAGCTCTCTCTCTGAAAAACTAAAGCATCAGAGATGACGTCATTCGCTACCGTATTAAATGATGTGCATCTCACATTGACAGATGAAGATCTACAGTACCTGCTTACACTGCAAACACAAGGACACATACAGTACATGTTTTATATCAGATAACTTTCCACTTTTGAATGAGGAATGATTGAGATTCAAATTATAACTCCATAGCTGGTTGTTTTTTGGAGGATGACGAGAGAGACTCCTTCTTGGACAAAGCTGAGGAGAAATTTAGTCTCTCATTTAGTCTACCTTTTTTATTTGATAATTATGTAGTTAACGCAATTGACTATGCATACAGTCAATGTAACACTAACACACGAAAAATGCTACAGTATAGTCATTTATATTTTATACTATAATATTTACATATTATTCAAATTTTTGTATTGATATTTGATTTTACAAATAAAGCTGCTATACCACACTCAATAGTTTTACTGTTTTTATGACCATCACATCCTAAAAATTAGACCTGTTTAACAAATCATTAAAAATCTTCACATAATAATAATAATAATAATAATAATAATAATAATAATAATTCCTTACATTTATATAGTTATGGTTTACACATAGGGCGCCACGGTGGCGTAGTGAGTAGCACGTTTGCCTCACAGCAAGCAGGTCGCTGGTTCGAGCCTCGGCTGGGTCAGTTGGCATTTCTGTGTGGAGTTTGCATGTTCTCCCCATGTAAGCGTAGGTTTCCTCCAGGTGCTCCAGTTTCCCCCACAAGTCCAAAGACATGTGGTACAGGTGAATTGGATTGGCTAAATTGTCTGTAGTGTATGAGTGTGTATGGATGTTTCCCAGAGATGGGTTGCGGCTGGAAGTGCATCCGCTGCGTGAAACATATGCTGGATAAGTTGGCGGTTCGTTCCGCTGTGGCGACCCCAGATTAATAAAGGGACTAAGCCGAAAAGAAAATGAATGAATGAATGAATGAATGGTTTACACATTGGGGGGAATCTCCTCATCCACCA
This sequence comes from Danio albolineatus, assembly GCA_903798035.1. Lineage (NCBI taxonomy): Eukaryota > Metazoa > Chordata > Actinopteri > Cypriniformes > Danionidae > Danio > Danio albolineatus. Next base: position 597,444 of record CAIGQQ010038221.1, read on the forward strand.
CCAGTGTGCAACATCCACCTGGATGACGTGATGGCAGCCATATTGCACCAGACCGCACACCACACACCAGCTAATTGGTGAAATGAAGACAGAGTGATGAAGCCAATTATGATATGGGGATGGTTAGGAGGCCATGATGGACAGAGGCCAATGGACATATTTGGCCAGGATGCCGAGGTTAAACCCCTACTCTTTTTCGAAGGACATCCTGGAATTTTTAATGACCACAGAGAGTCGGGACCTCGGTTTAACGTCTCATCCAAAAGATGGTGCTCACTGAGCAGTATAGAGTCCCCATTAATATACTGGGGCATTAGGACCCACACAGACAGCAGGTTGAGCGCCCCTGCTGGTCTCACTAACACCACTTCTGGCAGCAACCTAAGCGTTCCCATGTTGTCTGTCATCAAGGTATTGACTGGCCGCAGCCCTGCTTAGCTTCAGCGGGCGACCATGTGAGAGTTGCAGAGAGACCATAAATGTATCATATCACTGAAAATGGGAAAATCCATTTTTATAGCACATACAGTAGTCAGGATAATTATGGTTCAGATGTGTTCCAGTTTTAAATAAAAGCTTTTTTTTATCTTTTTTTTCTTTTTCTTTTTTTTTTTTTTACATCGGATTTTCTTAAAAAGATGACTTTCGGAGTCTGAAATGAAACAAATCTTTGACATGGCCTAACTCAAGAGTCAATATTAAAGATTTCAAGGTTACTTTTTTATTACTTACATTGTGTAGAATGATTTTATGTTAAATACACTGAATCCCAAAAATCTCTTTAGCTGACTTTTCATGGAGTGGGTCACACAAATATATTAACCCTTTTAAACACTGCTAGTTTTTGAACCAAGGTTGCTGGTTTACATTATTTTTTTGCTTGTCATATGCTGGTCCTGAATTGGCAAAAAAACTGATTAAACTAGCACATGACCTGCAAAATGACCAGCTTAAATGACAAGGAAGGACAAGAATGCATCAAGTCAGACCAGCAACCATAGTTCAAAACCTACCTACAGTAACCATTCATTCATTGTCTTTTTTGGCTTAGTCCCTTTATTAATCTGGGGTCACCACAGCGGAATAAACCCCCAACTTGTCTGGCCTTTCCAGCTGCAACCTATCACTGGGAAACGCCCATACACACTCATTCACACACATACACTATGGACAATTTAGCATACCCAATTCACCTACTGTATAGCGCACAGTCTTTGGACTCGTGGGGAAAATCGGAGCACCTGGAGGAAACCCACGCTTACACGGGGAGAACATGCAAACTCCACACAGACATGCCAACTGACCCAGCCTCGAACCAGCGACATTCTTACTGTGAGGCGATTGTGCTACCTACTGCACCACAGTGACTACCTAACCTAACCAGCGTATGCTTTTTATTTTTTTAACAAGGAGTTCAATCCTGAGATATTTTGATCCTAAGTGACTTTCATTGTTTTGACAAGAACAGTTGAGGCTCTCTTCATTTTATACTGTATTTAGCCTTTTAGAGAAAAAAAAGAACTACGAGGGTGAGTAAATGATGACTCCAACGTATAAGATATAAAGGGACACAAAATTCTAAGACTATAATTAACTACAATCGTTTAAAACGACTTTATTCCCTCCATAAAGAAACAGTCGTTCATCACGTAGATCTAAGAAGCAGGTACTGAGTATCTATAGGAGTTAAAGTTTTGTGAGCGTGTAGGTAAAACAGACATCCCATATTGAGGCCAAAGCAGAAAGGTTGACTGGAGTTCTGCCAACTCCTCCATCACAGGGGAGAAGAGAAAGCCAGAAAAACCTCAAGAAAACATTTGGAACATGTTCCCAAGGGTTTCTAAGACTGAAGTAATTAAATTACCTGCATGTGTGTGTGTGCATGTGAGACTGTTTGTGTGTGCGTCTGGACGTATGATGGACCTCCCTGCTAATTAGTGGGCCTGTGGAAAAAATCTTTTAGACTTTTTTGACCAGATGGTCACAAAGACACATGCACGCACTTATGAAAACTCACACACACACACACACTCCATGACCCCTATGCGCAGAGCGATTTATGGTCAAAAGGTCAAAAAGAACCGTGTGTGCATCCTGCCTATGTGTCCTTTGTGTCACTTAGCTCTGTGTAAGAAATTCCAGCATGTCTCTGCTCTTCCACCCATTGGTGAATCAGTGTTTGTGTCAATGTGTAGGTGAAACAAAGTGTGTGAGTGTATTCAGGCTTTTCCTGCTGCCAGTGCCGCAGTCATACGATACTGATTTATCGTCAGCGTTGCCATGGCCACCCCAGATTGAAACACCAACCCCACAGAAACTGTGAGAACTTGAAACCACATAGCTCTGCCCTCAGATGATTGACAGGCTCTTTTCCAGTGAGCCATGACAAGGGACGAGGCCGGACAACAGCGGATGACCGCAACAAAAGCGCATTCATTTTTATTTTTCTGTCAGGTACAAGATTATATTTGTTGACGGATTGCTACCTGGCACCTCAGTCAATCACTGCAAAGTTGAGGTGCAAGGAAAGCAGAAAAGTTCCAACTTAAGATGCAAATGATTCAGTGACTCAGTGAATAGAACCAGAACTAATGGAGTCATTACATGCCGCTTTTACGTATTTTTGAAAGCCAAATTTGAGCCAAATGGTAACTTTTTGTTCAAACTTCAAAATTATTTGTGGTATAATATCTGTTATAAATATCCATAACTGTAGACTTTTAACACTAAGGCCCAATCCCAATTCTACCCCTTAGCCCTTCCCCTTCCCCTACCCCTCATTTTGAGCATTCACGTGAAGTGGTAGGGGTGTTTCAATTCTCTTTAGCTTGAAGGCGTAGGGCTAAGGGGAAGGGCTAGATACCCCTTCAAATGGAGATTTTCCAGGACCAGAAGGGGTAAGAAAACTTCCCAGAATACACCAGCTACAACAGCAGCATGGCTGCACATGGAAGTCAGGTGATGCATAAATTAGTTTTTTTTTTTTTTTTTTTATCATTATTACGAATGTTTACAACAAACAAGCAAATGCTTTAATAGATTCATAACAGCGTTCATGTTTTACTGTTTAAAAAAAAACACTACAATAAAAACATATAATCCATAATAATAACTTCTGTATTGTCGTCCCACAACATTCTGACACTGGAATACCCCGTCAGAAAAGTCTAGTGGCTGGGAATGACCTTTTTAAAGTGTCTGGTATGATGTAACTGTTGTTTACATAGATGAATATGGCCGTGGTGTAAATGCACAGTACAATTACAATTGTATTTTATTGATGGTATTGCCACATTATATTGTAAAGTTAACATGATATACAGTACGTTTTCAGTGATTTCCTGAAGATAAATACTAAAAGAATAACGCAACTGGAATCACTACAGCAGTCGCCATCATCGATCTCATATGAAGCAATTGTAGTGCTGTCCGATTTCTTCGGGTAAATTTTGAAGCCCTTCCCCTTCACACTCTGTTTCAAGAGCCAAAGGGAAGGAGTAGGGGTACAAAATTGTGATTGGGCCTTTTTACATTAGTACCTGACTCTGACTGTTCGCACAGGTTTGTACAGTATATTTTATTTATTCTAACATTATTTTATTGAATTTTAAAACAGAGAAGCACTGAGCATTTCTGCCGTGAAATGGCCATAGCAGTGAAACTGATCAAACAATTTATAAGCTATAATCATTGACAACATTTAAATGTGTGTACTGTGTATATTTAATATGTATATAAATACACACATGGATGCATATATCTGAAAAAGTATTTATTTATACAGTATTTAGACATAAAATGTATTATGTATAAATGAGATGATACATAGATAAATACATAAATCTTTTTATTTGTCAAAAAAATGTCATGATTAATCTTTTCCCAGCACTAATTGAAAAGCATTTTGGATATTTTGGAAATATCCTCAGATTTATGTTTATTTTACGAGGAAATGAACAGAATATTGACAATCACAGAAGAGGTTTCTTAGAATCGAGTGTTTGTGTCCTTATGCTTATTATTGCCTAACCTAACATGACAGATACAATTTTTCCTGGAATTTTCATTCCAATGGGGTCTAAGATTGTTTCCAAAAACTCAAGAGCATTGTAGCATCCAAAGGTAAAAATGTGTTGAAAAAAAAATGTAATAATTTATCAAATTCACAACATGTTTTATCTGCTGAAATATTCTGTTCAGTCCAGACTTGTTGGCTTTTAGAAAACAGAAATTATTTTCTTTGTGGTGAAAGAACGAATTTCTTTGTGGTGGAAAATAGTTTCTACTCTCCACTTACCGGCTACAAACTACACACACTACAAAATAGTAAAAAATAAATAAATAAATAAACAAATAATAACAATAATATACAACACATTTTTTTGTGACAACTTACTTGTTTCATGTTTAAATTAGTTAAAATTTGTAAACTTGGTGGGACAACATGAATTAATTGTGTGGAAGCCAGCATTTTTTACAGTGTACAAAGTACAGCCAGACGACTTAAACATATATGTGTTGGCATGCAAATCATGTACCGGCCATCTGGCTAAAGTTACTTCCAATATTTCACCTTGGCTCTTAAGATGACCTTAAGAAAGTCTGTAAAGCTGGTAAATATCACACTACATGTGCAATAATAATAAGAAAGGGACATGACGTAACTATCTGTAAAGCACTGTTTACAGGAATCACATTGGAATTACATCAGTCGGGCATAACTTTTCATCTACCAAGTATTTCTACCTCAAAAGGACAATTTCTTGAACTTCATAGCTCAAATGATAAAACAGACTATCACTGAATAATTGATCTAAAAATGCAATCTTCACATTTCGTGCATTTCTATTACTCTGATGTGGGGAAAAAAGAGGGTCAAAGTGAAATCATTTTCCATGGTAAGCATCATTAGGCCACAAATGGAATGCTCATTTAAAAAAAGCTAGACAGCTGGTCTGCACAATGGGTGCAAAAAAATGTATTGCCAATAATAATAATAATAATAATAATAATAATAATAATAATAATAATAAAGCAATTGTTGTTTTAATTATGTTCAAAAATATTGAATATTATTTTTAAAGAAGGGAAATTAATAACTTCCTCTCAATATAACACAGTATGCACATATGGAAGAGTTCATGAATCATAAACCTGTCAAAAAAATTGCATTAGTTAAAATTAAAAACATTGTTGCATTTTCGGAATAAAATGGTGTTGATAAGCAGTTGTTAAGGTGTTCTGAGTGATTTTGAAATGTTGGTTGTAGCGTATTCTGGAACATACAGTACCAGCAAATGCTTGGATCTGTTTTTCAGCCATTTTATTACACACTATATTACAAGAAATATTAAAAATATTTTAAGTTTAATTATTATTTTTTTGGTTTGCTTCTTTGTTTCAAAATTTTTAACACCTAAAATCCTATACAAAGTATTAACATACAGTCCAAAAAGCACCCACATTTGAAATAAGAATTCTTGCAGGTTCTTTCACTAAATAACAAGCTTTACATTACTGCATCAAAATACGCATTGAAATCTGCACGTAAATATTTTTTAAATTATTTTTGCTGTATATCTTCACCGTAACCCTGAGGGATGAATCGAAAATATTTTTGTAGAAACTAACACTACGCCACAAAATCTGTTGAAAAAGCTGAACTTTAATCCCAGAACACTACAGAACAATCCAGAAGGCGTTGACACATACATAGATCTCTCGGAAGTACCAGTAAACATCTTCAAGCTGCACAATTTAAGACATAACTCCTATCTATAGCCTCTAGCACAAATAGAGTTTAAATAAAGTTTAATACTAAAATTTAAACGTCTGTTCAAATACATCTGAGAAATAGTATAGCGAATTTTATACTCATACTTACTGTATGGCACACACTCATACTGAACCTCCAGGTATTTGTACGTTCCAGGACATGGATCAGGAAAAACATCAGGGCCAGCAACGACTGCACACTGAGTTCGGTTGTTACACCTGAGAGAGAAAGACAAAACCATATAGACAGACAGATAAAGCAAGGCTATTTGTTCAGTTCATTCAACATCAACTTGACATTAGGCATATGAGCTGTATGTACTCGCTCAATATGTACGATGAAAGTTAATGAGCCCTAAAATACCATTTTCATCAAACCAAAGCAAAAAGACGCTCAAAAATGACCTCAATGAAGCTGAAAAAGTCAAAACACACAGGCTCCCCCAAGGAGCACATGCTGCTGTTGTTTAAATCTGATTCATATTTAGGTCGTATGTACATGTAGGTCTGAAAATAGAGAGCAGGAGGAATTCTGGCACACACCAAAAAAGAAAAAAGAGAGGAAAAGACAGTCTTGACAAATCCTGCTTGGCAGGAGCACATGCACACACACATGCCGATGACCACCACATGACATCTCTGTCATATTTCATGATTATTACACCCAGTATAGGCCCAAAATGGACACACACTTACATGCAACTGACACATGTGCAAACACACACAAATCTTAAAGCTCAGTTTTATCTCCCTCAACGGGTAACCATGGAAACCTTCCAGTCCAAACCCATGGGGCACTTAAAAATGCACACACACACACACGCACACGCACACACACAAACACATTTGAGCTTTTCAAGTTTCCAAGCTTAGCTTCACAAAATCATTATATGACAAGCAGCAATCTGACGCACTCAGGTGTGCGTGTGTGTGTGTGTGTTTTGCCTAGTACTTTTCAAGCTGTCAGACAGTGGAAGATTGGTCTCTTGGCATTTTTGTATATTTGTGTATAAGTACAGGTATGTTAAGAGTGTGCTGTAGATTGACCGTGTGTGTGTGCGTGTGTGTGTGCGAGTGTGTGGGCCCTAATTGCTGTGCTGAGTGAGAGTGACAGTCATACTCCCAGAGTGCTGTGGGGCATCTCTGGTTTCCGGGGCGACAGCTCTTGTGTGGCACAGTGCTACACTCAGATATGACCTAATTTAGGAGCAGAAGAGAGAAGAGGAGATTCTTTCGTCTTTTGCTGTAAAGGTAAAGATTTGCATGCACAGAACACCCATTAGCCTGCTCAATGTACCCATTTATGCACGTTTTGTGTGTGTTTTTGTGTTTACAGTTGTTCGGGTGTATATGGGAATGTTCAGATTAGACAGGCGGCCGTGCGGAGATGACAGTGTGTGTCACATGAATACATCAGCATCATCCAGATGTACAGAGACACTGGCCTTGAAAAAACATCACCTGACTGGAGATTTCTGAGGGCATCCTGTGTGTGTGTATGTGTGAATGAACTGTTTCCTATTTCGCTCACAAACACTGTCAGATGTCAGGTTTAGTGATCCTCTCGTTTGATGACATGGGTCCCATTAAGAGGGGTGTTGTTAATAGTCATGAGCGTCCTTGTAGCTCAAACAGTAGAGGAACGCCAAGCTGATGGATTCAAATGTTGACACTGACAGAAATAAATATATATCTGTGGTCAATTCAATTACCATCTGCTTCGAGAAAGATTTCCAGTTTATCCCCACTTTGAATACATAACCGAATAAAGACGTAAAATGTCAACATCAGTGAGATAAAATTGGCTTAAAGAACCTATGAAGTAGTTTGGCGAGTGCAGTTGGCTTTCCAGTATTCAGATATTTTTGGGGAACATGTTGAAATGCACACCCCTTTTGAAAACTGCCAGTAGCTTTTCGTTCATGTCACAACTTGGCGAAAACACAAATCCACTTCACTCCCAATCAAATGAAGGTTAGAAAAAGAAATCGCAGTAGCACTTTATTTTGATGGTCCATTTGAGTATTAGTAGACTGTCTGCTTAATATCTGTTGTTACTGACATTTAACAGTCCTTCAACAGACATTTAACTGACTATAAGAAACTTTGCAAGTACATGTGAACTTTCACTAACCCTAACCCCAACCCCAACCTAACAGTCTACTTATAATCTAATGAGAATTAGTTGGCATGTAGATGCAATGTTGCTTAAATTCAACAAACAGACCGTCAAAATAAAGTGTGACTGAAATCGCTAACAAATCAATGAAAAGCAAGGGCAGCACAGCAAAGAATATGAATAAATTCTTACTTTTTATTTGACATCAATTTGTAAACGCACAATACATTAATTATGAGTACTCATAAATAAATATCAAAGTGTACAGTATGTACCGGTCAAATTGAACTACGGGTCCAATATGATGTTACAAACATTGATAGAATGTTAAATAGTAAAGTTTAAAGTTAGGTGTCTATTTTAATGTTTCAAACTAATTTTAAGAAGTAAGGCCCAACCCCAATTCTACCCCTTAGCCCTTCTCCTAACCCCTACCCCTCGTTTTGCGCGTTCACGTCAAGGGGTAGGGGTGTCCCAATTCTCTTTAGATCTAAGGCGTAGGCTAAGGGCAAGGGGTATACACCCCTTCCAACGAAGATTTTTCATGACCACACTTAAAACGGAGGGGTAAGATATTTTCCCAGAATGCACCTGGCACAGCGGCAGGATAGGTAAACCCGGAAGTAAGGAGATCCACAAATAAGTGTTTTTTTGTCATTATTACGAATTTTTACAACAAACCAAGATATGTTTTATTATATTCATAACCACGTTCGTCTTTTAGCGTCATGCTTTAAAAAAAAATGCTAAAATTTCGCGATCTATAATCCATAATCATAACTCCTGTACAGCAGTTCCAGAACATTCTGACACACGATGACACTGGAATACCCTGTCAGTAATGTCTAGTGGCTGGGAATGAGCTCTTTACAGTGTCTGCTGTAATGTTAATGTTGTTTTCGTGTGTTACATAGATGAGTATGGCCACGGAGTAAATACACAGTACAGTTCCGATCTTATTGCCACATTAGATCGTTATGATAACACAATATATGCCTTCAGTGATTTCCTGAAGATAAAGACCAAACAATAACACAACTGGAATAACTACAGCAGTCGTGATCGTCTGATCTCATATGAAGCAAGAGATCGCGATGACATATGATGATGTGTGCAGGTGTTGGAAGTGCTGTCCCAATTCTTAGGAGTAAGTTTTGAAGCCCTTCCGCTTAACCCTCGGTTGTAGGGCCAAGGAGAAGGGGAAGGGCCAAGGGGTAAGGGTACAAAATAGAATTGGGATTGGGCCTTACTTAATGCTACTAATAGGGCGACACGGTGGCTCAGTGGTTAGCACGTTCGCCTCACAGAAAGAAGGTCGCTGGTTCAAGTCCCGGCTGTGTCAGTTTGCATTTCTGTGTGGATTCTGCATGTTCTCCCCGTGTTGGCGTGGGTTTCCTCTGGGTGCTCTAGTTTCCCCTATAGTCCAAACACATGCGGTATAGGTGAACTGAATAAGCTAAACTGTAGTGTATGTGTTTGAATGAGAGTGTATGAGTGTTTCCCAGTGCTGGGTTGCGGCTGGAAGGGAATCCGCTGTGTAAAAAATATGCTGGATAAGTTGACTACTGTGATGACCCCTGATGAATAAAGGGACTAAGCTAAAGGAAAATGAATTGATGGATGGATGAATGAATGAATGAATGAATGAATTAATTAATTAATTAATTAAAGAATGAATGAATTACAATAATATTAGCAAGAATCTTCAAACAATGTAACACATTTATTTACACAAGAATGAAATGATACACAAATTTTGAGATGTGCTCTTAGTAATATATAATAAAATGATTATTGTATTACATTTTATCCATTTATTTTTAAGTATTAAAAATGTATTGTTGACAAATGGGTAAAGACTAGCACTCTGAAGGATAGTAGAAGTATAAAAAAATCTTTATTACACTTATTTATTGTTTTGTTGCTTTCTATTAACCTAATTCTTTCACGCACTGTACAAGCGGGTGCAGGCATTGGAATCTTCTTGTCTCGAGACTTCCGGTCTTATTCACTTCCATTGATTTTTGAGAGTTAAAAACACCTTGTTATGCTTCTTGATGTTGCAAACTGTTATTATTTTATTATATTATACTTATTTTTATGTATAGTCATGAACACACATGTTTGCAGAGTAAGTAGTTTCACCATTTTCTGCCGTTTTATTATTTCTAGTCTAGTCTCCCATAGGCAGCTGAATCGGAAGCTCTAAAGCATTTGGGAAAACATACACACTTAAGCATCGCAGAATAAGGTGAATACGCCATCAAAATATTCTTGTTCTAAACATGCCTTTTTATATAGTACCATGTATATATTGTTACACTGAATGATATTTCAGTGGGTGCCTTCTGTAAATCACAGCAATCCCTTTATACAGTAATACAGTATTTTCAATCATATTGTTAAATATTACTTTACAAATTTACTTGACAACTGACAGCAAACGTTTTATTCACTCATTCTCTTTTTGGCTTAGTCTCTTTATTACTCAGGGGCCGCCACAGCGGAATGAACCGCCAACTTATCCAGCATTTGTTTTTCACAGCAGATGCCAGATTCCAGTCGCAACCCAACACTGGTTCCAGTCGCAACCAATTTAGCTTATTCAATTCACCTACAGCACATGTCTTTGGAGAGTGGGGGAAACTAGAGCACCCAGAGGAAACCCACACCAACACGGGCAGAACATGCAAACTCCCCAAAGAAATTCCAAATGACCAAGCTGGGACTCGAACCAGCAATATTCTGGCCGTATATGAGATTTGGGGAGATTGATGTTTTTCCATGAAACCACTATTATCACATGTGATGTAACAATCAATGTTTAGAGAAAATCAAAGATCCTGACCAATCACAGCCTTTCGAGCCGTTTCCATTTCTGGAATGAACTGTTTAGCATGCAGCATGTGAAATCAGTTCTATTCTCTCTCTCTCTCTCTCCGCTGAATTGCATCAGACCCGCTAGTTGAAATCTCTTTGTGTAATATATTATGTCTGCCAATAGATCTTGGATAAGGGGCTCCCAAACAATCACCTTCCAATTACCTCCCCTCATTGATTAGAGCATTAGCCCGCCATGACACACACACATACACACACACACACACACACACACACACATTCTGTGAATACATTAGCCCAAACTGAGTGAGATGTAAAGGTCAGACAAAATGAGAGAGAGCGAGTGACAGAGAGAGAGAGGGAAAGCGGGAGATGAGGTGGAGAATGATAAATGATGTGTGATTCCAGCCACAGCTTCTATAAAAAGCAGTGGAGCAGGACAGAGAAAGAAAGGGAGAAAAAAAGGCAAAATCTTTCTCTTGTCTTCCGTTTCATGGAACGTTTCCTAATTCCTCTGTGGGAATTATACACTGCTACGTTCGGAGCGTGCCTAGCACATTAGCAGCTCAGAGTTATATAAACTGAAAAATGTATCTCTTGTGTGTTGATAACAGCGACCTGACAGCATCCAAACATCTAAATCGGCTCTCACAAGAGAATGTGAGCAATCGTTACAGGTATATATATGCTTGTGTGTGAGTGTGTGTGCGCGTGTGTATGAAAGAGAACTCATAAATGGTAATTTCCTCCACATTGACTCTGGGCATGGTCTATGGCCTTGCTAATTGGATCTTACAGTCTGGTCTACCCTGAGGCAGTGTGTGTGTGTGTGTG
>CAIGQQ010038221.1:614012-657412 GCA_903798035.1 Danio albolineatus
CCACCCCCTGCAGGCCAACCCCAGCAAGACATACAAACTCTCCATTCATACATCACAATATAAAAACAAATAAGTAAGATAAGAGCATTGGTGATAAATAGTAGGAGGACATAACAAAATAATAATAATCAAAATAATCGTAATAATACGGTAACGAGTATAGATCATTTTGAGGAATGTAAACTACAATGGTCCTAACGTACTTCCTGTTTAACATTATTTATTTGCATAGCTTCTGAAAATCCAAAAAGAGCCATATTGATAAATAATGTTATGATAGCTGTTTTAATATGAAAATATAATTGAGTTGCCTCTTTTTACAGTTATGATATAGTATTAGAACAAGCAGGAAATGTTCAAGGGCCAATGACATTACCGCATTGAAATGGTCTATAAATCTACCTCAGGTTTATTTCATTTTAAATGCGCAGCAAATGTTAAACAAGTTGTGGATGCTTTCAGGTTGTCTGGTTTTTTTTTTTTTTTGTATGATGAAAATAATTTTTAAATGAAATGTTGTTTGCTAATATTACTTTAGAACACAGAAAAATCTGATACTTTTTTCTTTTTTCAACCCGATGAAATAATTGCTTTTTTTTTTTTTTGGAAAATCATGCTGGTCTCTGAATCATGTCTGTGTAATGAAGTCGATGACACTGAAAAACAAATCCATAACATTTAATAGAGTTTATTGATTGTTGTGTGTGTATGACCATGCAACCAGTTAATAACCTGTCAAAAGAAGAATGAACACGGGTATTTTAATTCCAACACTTTTATGTACCTTTTTAGTTGACTTTGATTAAAAAAAAAAAAAAATCGTAGCTTTTTATATGAAGGTCACACCATCACATTAAAAGTGTGATGAAACTTTTAGCACAGGGGTGTCCAAACTTGGTCCAAGAGGGCCAGTGTCCTGCAAAGTTTAGTTACAACCCCAATCAGACACACCTGAACTAGCTAATCAAGCTCTTACTAGGCTTTCCAGAAACATCCTTGCAGGTGTGTTGAGTCAAGTTGGAGCTAAAATCTGCAGGACACCGGCCCTCCAGGACCGAGTTTGGACATGCCTGTTTTAGCATAACTGTACTATATCTTAAATCTATACTCTTATCTGCCTTAAATTTTCAATCTTACAGCATGAAATCTATGAAATGTTAAGATATACATTAAGTCCACAAAATTATTAGATATGAACATATGAGGATCTAGAAGCAGAATAAAATTTATTTAAGTCTATTGTTTTAATAATTCGCTTTTTTTTTACAATTAAGTAAATTTCCCTTAAATTATGCTAACTATGAATCATTTTTGATCAAGAGCATAATTTTTCCAAACAAAAATGTAGAGAAGTATGTCTATATATAATATATACAGTATATGCTACCGCTGAAATCAGCCTTAATGTGACAAAGACGTTTGCCGTTTTTCCTGTGTACGTACAGTACTGTTACACATATTGCTACAAATTAGGAGTTTAAAAGTGTGTTTTAAGGCAAGTTATCTTCTAAAAGTCTGCATATCCAAATGGGTCATGTGTTAAATGTGTATCAGTAAATTCAGAAGCATGACAGCATAGGATGAAAATCCAGAGACAATACTCCTGAGAAGACACATGTGGAGCTCGGTTAATGCCTCCTACAACAGCTTAATGCATCTGTCCTCTTTCCCTCTCCCACACACACACACACAGACACACACACACACACACACACACACACACAAACGCAGATAGTTATATATGGCCTGCCTGCGCTGAACATCTTTACCTTATTAAAAATAAAGCACTATACAGCCACTGTCTCATTAAACTTACATAAACACTCAACAATGCCACTCAGTCATTAGAAACACACAGTTGCACGCTCCATCTTTTTCCCTTATGCACATAAACACACACTCAGCTTAAACACTCTCTCTTTCTTTGTCTGAGTGATTGATGGCTGCTTAACTAAAGTGAGCAGGAGGGTTTCGAGCAGATGTCCCACGCTATAAACATGAACATATGGACATATGCCCACAGTACCAGCAAAGAGTGTGTGTGTGTGATCAAATGACCATGTAATCAGGCTACCAGTTCATTTCTGGTAAAAAGAGCATGCATCTTAGATCTCTGACTTATATCAAATATACTGCATAGAATCCTGTGTGAGTATGATAAATTATCAGTCTGCCGGTCAATCATATGAATAGGTGTGTGTGCAAGTGTGTGAAAAGTCCACAAAGAAATTGACATCCATTCCTAGCCCATGTTTCTTGAGTCATCTAATTATTCTTTCCTTGCCCGTTTTCGGCAATCCGTCTGATATGGCAGCCAAAAAATGAAAATTCAGTAAGCATTCATCTGTTTGTTATTCAAAACCTGTATGGCGTTTGTGGAAAACAAAAATCTCTCAATTTTCTTTGTCCATTTGTCAAAGACAAAAAGAGTTTTATAAACTAAAAAGTCAAATCAGGCATATCTAGAATAAGAATTATTCTATTAAAAGACTATTAAAAAATCAGTGTGCAGCCTCAAAAAAATAATTAGGGTGAATTCAGGTCTATCGGGCCACTTTTCTTTAGTCATCTCAATGACAAAAAGTGGCCCAATTGACCCGAATTGCCCCTAATTGTCATCTTACATTTTTATATTTAGCCACTAACTATGATAACACTAAATTTGATCATTTTTTAGCAAGAATAAATGTAAAATTGTATACAGTTTTGTATGGACACTTATTAGTGGGGCCAGACAAAATCTGTGGACTTTTTTGCTGTTTCTGCAGAGAATTTTGTAAGAAATCTGCAGATTTATGCAAAATGATTTTGGGAGTTTCGGAACTAAAAACTTAATATAGGAAAAAAAAACTTTGGTATTTGGTATTTTATTTGGTAAACAAAGCAAGCCTATCATATAATAAATCTACCATGTATCTACTAAAAGACAGAAAATATTACTTTACAAACTGTATAGTTAATAAATCAAATTAACATTTTTATTTTAGTCAATATTATTACTGACATTAATAAAAAATAAATAAAAACGGGATAAATGTAAATTTACACACATTTACACAAGTAAACAAATGGACTCAAATGATGAGATTAGGCATGGGACGAAAACCATTTTCAAGGTATACCGCGGTATGGAAAAGTCAAGGTTTTCATACCGCCAAAATTTTCTGTTATAACGTTCCTAAGGTATGAGTAAGAACTTTTATTTACCTTTTTTTGTTTGTTTTGTTAGGTGTAAATTGTATAGACATCTGGGTTTTTGAAACAAATGAAGACAGGAGAAGTCAATGATTCACTTGAATTATTCAGCCTGACATGTTACTGCTCCAAAATATTTTAAATGTTTCTGAAAATAAAAAAATATTGTGTTTGAAGGGGAAAAGGGTTTTGTTTTTTTAGCCAGACATTTAAAAAGAATATATTTTAGAGCAGTAAATCACAATACCGTCATACAGTGAAACCATGATATTTTTATCCAAGGTTATCATACCGTCAGAATCTTATACCGGCCCATGCCTAGATGAGCTAAAAATCTGAAGAAATCTGCGGATTTCTATGCGCACACATTCTGTGTTGGCTCACTTATTTGGCAATTTTTAATAGAGTCAGAAATATATGTATTTGATATTTTTATTTTGTATGTATTTCATTTCATAATTACATCTGTTACACTGAACACTAAAAAATATTTTTGCTGCTTGTTCAAACTACTTATATAAAATGACCACACAATTCCTGAGGTTTGTTTGGGACGACTTAATTGTATTTAATGCAGTAGTTCAATCCACTTAAACTTGAAAAAAAAAGTAAACTTAATCGATTTGTGTTAGGACAACTTAAAGCAATTCTGTGGAACCCAACATTTTTTACTTTGAATGGCAATGGTGCATCATTTTATATACATTTCACTTTTTTTCACACACTAAAAAATGGCTGTGATTTTAAAGGTAAAAAAACTGTAGAAATGCTACAGTAAAAATCTGTAACCTGGTTAACAACATGTTTACTTAATAAACAGTGAATTATGGGATATTTACTTTCCCAGAATTCCTTGCGTGGCACATCACTTTTTATGCTTTTTGTTGACTATAATATGGATCTTTTTAGTTGTTTCCCCATCAGTTATGTACATTAGAGATTTATGTTACATCTAATGTTGATAACAATGTTTATTTAATGACTTTAATTTTATTACGTGTTACCATACTGGTGTTTAGTAGCTGTGCAAATGTAACTGAGCACCTTCTATACTACACTTATCTGCTTGTGGGACAAGTGGTTTGTGATTAGCAGTGGTTCATTATGTGACTTTCTCATCAACACCTGAATATGGCTGTGTTAACATATCTATCTGTGTAACAAAAGATGTGCAGATGTTGGTAATTTAAAATGCTGACATATTACCTCTATAAATTAATAAAATACGGTAGCTTACTGAAAAAAAATTAGAAATTACTTTTACGGTTTGTACCATATTTGTAACGGTGAAATACTGGCAATCACAGCTGCCATTTTTTTACCGTAAATTTTATGGATTTATTTTTCACAGTGCAGAAGTTATTTGAAACATTAATAAATACTTTGGTACTTCACACCAAATTGGACATCTCGTCTTTGACCTCCATATCCTACTCACAAGAACTATATAGACAACAGCAGTTTAAACATAATTCAAAATACCTTTTTTAAGTTTCAAGCATAAACAACATTATTATAAAGATAACACTTTTTGAAAGAAAGTAAAATTGGTCAAAGATTAAGTGATCACACTAAATTTGATCATAATTTATCTTAATATTGCTGAAAATTGGTCAAATCTAGCTTTTATATCAAAGTTCATAGTATGACTAAGTAATTAATTTTGATTTAATAGTGCAAAATATGCTCATGCTTTTAGTAAATTCCTCAATTGCGTCATTGTTTAGCGTGATCCATTTGGCCATATGCTAATCTTAATCACTTAATGACCTAATTAGCTGCTTCAGCATAACCAATGTGTGGCCACTCTAGTATGTATAATGCTGATTATCTAGTGGGCATCTGTGGGTGACCGTCAGGGGTGCTGTTATTCACTCATTAGCTTTTCACTTCCTTAAAGATCTCATCATGTGTGTGTAACAGTTGGATACAAGTCAATTGCCAATCAATGTGCAGAACAGTCATGTGTGTGAGTTAGAAAGTTTAAAGCGTTGTTATTTTTTATATTCGATGCAATTTGCCCGAATGACTAGCTGATTAATTAGTCTTATGTCCTATGCATTTTATGTGAATACTTGCAATAATTGTTTGTGTGTCAGCTGGATGGAATGGCTGGTAAATAGATGGCAAATGGTTGGGTCTTGAGACAAGCTCTTAAAAACTGTTGAGTTTTTAAATGGCATATAGAAAATTATCATGCAAAAGTAGCTTTGAAAACTTTCTCACAATTAAAACACTAAACAACTTCAATGTATCATGTTAACAGTTATTGGCCAGTATTAGAAACATTGGGATTAAATACTTTATTCACTATAAAATATCAAATATATTGTTTATTCATCCAAAAAAATAATAATTTTAAATGTATCAATGTTTCCACTAAAAAAAATATTAAGCAGCACAACTGTTTTCAACATTGATGATAAACAAATTGTTAAAGGGCACCTTTTTTACCTTGTCTTATTTTTAAGATTTAAGATAAGTGTCTCCGGAATGTATCTGTAAAGTTTCAGCTCAAAACACCCATCAGATTGTTTATTAAACCTTTCAGGATATTAGATTTTCTGCTCTGAACACAATGTAGCTGTTTTTGTTGCCTGTGTCTATGCTAGTTCTCCCCGCCCACTGTCCCCATGTGCCTGTCAGAGTGAGCCTCAATCTCTGCCTCGGCTTTAACTTTGTAGTGTTTTTGCATGGCAAATGTAACAGGATACACGTTAATATACAATGCTCTATGGATATCTGTTATGCTAATGTACAAAATAAACCTGATTTAATGTCCACAAACCGGGATTGAATCGTCTTCTTTTATAATTGTACTGACATGCGGCTGTGGTGATAAAGACGGTAAAAATTGCAGTAATTCATTACAAACATGCACTGTTTTGAGCACGTGTAAAACTTGTAAAACTCATTCTTGATCACATTTGATGATGATTGATGATCACAGAGAGCTGAACAGATCTTTTACTCCCGGTTGATTTACGCACGTCCCATCTAGTTGATATGATTATACATGTTACATTGAAGACAAGCTTATACATGGCTGTCAATCAATTCAGTGGGCAGGGAAACCGCACTCCTACATCAGGTTGCAGTGGGCCTCAAAATAAAGGGGATTTGGACCTTATTTTAAGCTCAGGAAACTTATTGTCTTTATATCACCCCAATTTAACTGTGGACATGCTATACCTACACCTAGCTCTGTCCAAACAGCTTACAAAAGATGATTTTCATCAAAGGTGCCCTTTAAAACAATATTTGATATCAACTAAATTCCACAATGACGAACGTTTGAAAGTTTTGAAAAATGGCTCCAAATGTTTTTTAAATGGTAGCGTAGGACATACATATACATAAACTGTATTTAAACTACCGTTTCAAGATCAATTTGTGGTAAGACTTTATTTTGATGGTCCCTATTGCACATTTTGTTGACTAAAAGTTAAATTGCACCTACATACCAATTACTTCTCATTTGAGTATTAGTAGACTGTCTGCTTAATATCTGCCGATACTTCTCCTTCAACAGACATTTAACTGACTATAAGAAACTTTGCAAGTACATGTCAACTTACACTAACCCTAACCTCAACCTAACAGCCTACTTATAATCTAATGAGATTTAGTTGGCATGTAGATGCAATGTAACTTAAATTCAACAAAATGCATTAAAGGGACCATCAAAATAAAGTGATACCAAATTTTGTTTAGTAGTTCATTATTAGTAATGAATTTAGTAATTCATTATTAGTAATTCATTATTCAACTCAGAGTTGTATTTGTTGACATTAGCTAAAGAACAACAATTTTTTTAATTTTTTATTGTATTATTTTACTTGAATTTCCTCTTGTCATATAATAAGTGTAGATTTTTATATTTGCCATTTGCTTTATCAGTTAATCACCATAACTTGAAATATTGTTCAACCTATATTTAATATTGGACCATCTCTAAAAAGCTCATGAGTATAGTACTGCATACAGATGACTTAATCAAAAACCATTGTAGGTTTTTTTGGACAATTAGACAATCGTGATCCATCCATATAAAGTATACACAGTCAGAAAAAAAAACAATCCCTCGCTTCACTCTCATATTTAGAAAGCTGGGTAACACTTTATTTTGATGGTCCATTTGAGTATTCATTTGAGGTTTCTCTCGAGGTTTTTTAATTCTTCACTTTCGCCAATTGGTGAAGTTTTTTCCTCACCGCTGTCGCCACTGGCTTGCACGTTTTGGGACTTGTAGGGCTGCGCATCGATGGATTCATCTTCAGTGTTTGGACTCTCAGCAGTGAATATAAAACCACGCTGAATTGAACTTAACTGAACTTCAAAACTGAAAACTGGACTGATGCTGTTTCAATTTTTTATAATGCGTGTGAAGCTGCTTTGACACAATCTACATTGTAAAAGCGCTATACAAATAAAGATGAATTGAATTGAATTGAATTGACTTGAGTATTAGTAGACTGTCTGCTTAATATCTGTTGATACAGCTCTTTCAACAGACCTTTAACTGACTAAGAAACTTTGCAAGTACACGTCAACTTAGACTAACCCTAACCCCAACCTAACAGTCTACTTATAATCTAATGAGAATTAGTTAACTTAATTCAACAAACAGACTATCAAAATAAAGCATGACCGAAAGCTGTGTTGAAAACAGTTGCATCTCTCCTACTTTATTACCTCACCATGACTGAGCAGATAAAGCATCCTAACAATAAATAGGTGGCGTTGGCGTGCAAATGTGGGCGCTCATGCGTTAATGCATACATCCCTGTGACATTAGGCATTTTTCCAGCTCAGATTCAATAAATGGATTTTTCTATGGGGTCAGAAAGTTTTAAGCACTGAACGTCAGAATCGAAAAAAGCTAATTTTTATGTTGACGGGCTTCATTTTCTTGCAAATGACCTCTTTAAAAAGTAGCAAATATGTTTTAAATCTTAAGTAGGCTCGGGTTGTGTTTCTTTCAAAACAAACGCCACTTGGTGTGACGTGTTGTTATCTAACGCAATGCCAATCATGCAGTTTCAAGTGTGGCTGAAGTGTCTGAATACTTTTGGGAGGTGCAGTAGAGGGAACGATATTTGATAGAGACTGACAAGTGAAAGTTAGCCAATTTCCAAGTTCATTTCCTGCAGTCAACTTACTCTACGAGTGCGTTTACTGTACGTGCTGATACCCAATCCCTCCCCCATCACACACGCTTGCTGTCACTCTCGCTCTCTGTCTGACAATCTATAATGCCACATGGCAGTTTTTGACTCAATTGTGCTGTGGGATGTGGAACTTGGTAGAGTTTGGCTATAAATTATGCCACAGAGATGCTTGCATGCCTCGGTCTCGTTCTGGCAATTTGTGTCTGGCATGGCATGACCTCCCATCTACCCCTGCAGCTCCGTGTGTCCAGTAATGAGAGCAGCAACCTCTCTCTCTCCTTCTCTCTCTGTAAACGAGGGTCTGCCTGAACCCTCAAATCAGGGAGTTGAACGGTAATGGCACACAATTAGAAAAACACGAGCATGTAACCCCCCACCATCTCGCTTTCCCCATTCCTCCCTGTGTCCTGTCATATCTCCATCACTCTTTCTCTCTCCATCCCTTCTGTTCACATTCCTCATTGTGCATTTTGGTGGCACGGGGACAAGGGAAAAAAGCAACTGACCTCTTTTTTTTGGTTCCCTCCTTTTTTGGTTTTTGCTGCATGGTTGATTGACATATCTGGTAAGATAAATATCTTACATGCATCTTCTAAATACAACTAAAGAGTACATCTAAAATGATAAAAACACTTCTCAATGGTTCTTGAATGTCTTCGTTTGCGTTTCAAAATTCTTCCTGGGTTTTCTTTTACTTGGCGGGAGTAAACAGAATGTCAGAATGAACATTTTTGAGTGACTACCTCAGGACAATTCAATATATAATTCAATCCCCAGCACACACTAATATTACAATGACATTATGTCAGAACTGCTGACTTTTTTATAGGAATGCACAATATATCCATGTCATGTCAGCTATCGGATAACATGTGTCTAAATGGATCTAATTGCAGAAAGCATATTATTAACAAAACCAAAAAAGATTAAAACTTTGAACAGAAACACAGGAGTAGGTAAATGCAGCATCTTTACTAATAAAATGTAAAGACTACCCCCTAACTATGGGAACTAAGTGCATATAAACATATAATGAGGAATTCAACAACGCACAGGTGAACAACACAATCAGTAATTATGGAAACAAACTGGTGAAAACTGCATCAGGCTTAATGGAAATAAGTGTTTCTGAATGTTGAATTGAATTTTTAAGGACAGAAATTGAATGTTTAAGGACAGAATGACAGCAACAACTTTTGTTCCCTTTCCCAATAACAATATTATTGACAAATTAAATTTTCATTCAGTTCTTTACACAGCACCCAATAAATACATCAAAACAGCTTAATCACAAGTCTGTGATTTGTAATCAAGCACACTGTAAAAAAACAAAACGTAAATTTATGGTTTATTTACGGCAGCTGGGGTGCCGAAAAAAAAGTAAAATAACGGCCTTTAAATTACAGAAATATACCGTAAAATAACCCATATTAAATTACAGAAATTTACTTACATTTAAATTTCAGGTCAATTTCTGTAATTAAATTTATATTACGGTATATTTCAGTAATTTAATGACCATTATTTTACGTTTTTTTTTACAGTGCATGTTTGGCTGTCTATTTCCATATTAACTTTTCTTCTATAGTCAGTTTGCCAGTTAGCTTTTGTACGATGTTACTTGTGATTAGGGATGGGTATCGTTAAGGTTTTAATGGTATTACTACTTTTATCGATACCACTTATCGGTTCGGTACTTTAACGGTTCTCTTATTGGTACTTTTTGTATGTTTTTTTTTTTCATAAAAATCTTTTTAAAACACAAACTAATTGAACAGAATTAACAACACTTTGTTTTATTATTACGTTTTAATGTAAAATAAAACGAAACCAATAATTGTAAAACAAATAAATATTTTTTTCGTGTAAAAGAACGTACAATGGTTTGAAGGAAAATTACTTTTAAACATTCTTCTGGAGAAAAATCAACATATTTGACTTGAAGTGTTTGAATGACCGTGTCGCATGTTTGAATGAGTGCGCACGCACAGCCGAGAACTGTGAAGGCTTTTATACTCAAAATAGCTCAAAATGTATTGGTAAAAAGTAGAATTCTAATATCATTGTATGCCTATTTTGCTTTGTAATGTTTCGGAAGTTTTGGACTGGAATCAATGTGCCTGAAGGCACTTCAGCAACTAAACTTTAGACAACTAGCAGTTGCTGTTTGAGGTGTTTGACTTTGAGAGTTCGAAGGAGAATTTGAATGGGTTGTGCGGTTCACATCCCCATGAGTTCACAGGATTTGTGGTTCATGCAAGAGAATTCAAGCATGCCTGCACACTCGAGAATCTTGATACTGTATTTTCAACCATAGAGACTTTTTTGGCATCCCACCACAACCATGAAAATCATATCACCGATGCACTGAACGGGCCAATCAGATTTCAGCTGGCCCCACCCTTTGCTCCGCCTAATCGCCTCTCTCTCAATCACTAAAAAGGAGAAAAACTTTAAAGAGTTTTTGATTTCTAATGATGGTGCGGGTGACTTTTGGCTCTGATAGAGGGCATGTATATGAAACTTCTGTATTCTGAGCCTCAAAGAGTCATAAATCTTTATTCATTTCCCCCACGTTTCAATAATTCAGAATTCAGCATGCTAAAATCACTATTAATCTCAAAGGAACAAACACACACACACACACACACACACACTGAAAGCACTGGGCTGAGTTCCTATAGCCTTTGCTCATAATAGATTCTGTGTCTGTCTCTGGCTCACTCTTCATACTGCCAATACGACGGAGTCTCTCTGATTTATCTTTTATTATGTCCCACAATCTACTTCTAAAGCACTGCGCACGCTCTCTCTTTTTTTACACGCACAAAAAGCAACATTCATGTACAAACAGATTCCTGCCGTTTCTGATACACACTTATGCACAAACAGAAAATAACAAATTCAATGATAAAAGACTGTGACAACATTTGTGCACAAAAAAAGAGATACTATATAAGAATGCATGAATATGGCACAGTGCACAAGGTAGGATTCGGATCATGTCTTTGAGTTTGTCTTAAAACTATAATTGAAATACTGCAACATGACATTCAACTGTATGCTAATTTATTGAGATGAGAATAGCATTTGCGATAAATGGGAAATGTGAATGACAATGAGGGACAAAAGTCCAATGATTCCTGATTGTATTTGTAATTGTAAATGGATGATTTCATTTTTAGATTATTTCTCCATCTGCTATAAGTCTTAAAAAACATTCTCTGTCAGATGTTGGAATGATGATGTTTAGTATACTTTTATGTGGCATTATGGCTGTTTTTTTATTTGTTTTGTTTTCATTACACAGCCTAGGCGCTGTTTAGAATTAAGCAAATCCTTCATCTGGATCTTTATTGCAGTGATTAAAATATTTTTGGCTTATTATATATTTGTCAGCTATTAGTTTTCAACTTAACTGAAGCAGTGTGTAGGTTTTTATTCCTTAACCTCTTAAGGCCCAAGCTGTTTATTTGCATTCATTTTTTATTTCTCTTTGCTATTTGGGCTTATTGGAACCTAATTAGAATAAAACCTAAGTATCATCTTTTGATATGATGTACTTTTAGAGAAAAATGATGTCCATATATGTGGATCTGTGGTTAATAACACATACGCACATATTTTTTGAACATGTTCTGACTATTAGAGAGTAAAAACTATATTCATTCATTCATTTTCCTTTCGGCTTAGTACCTTTATTAATCCGGGGTCGCCACAGCGGAATGAACCGCCAACTTATACAGCATTTGTTTTACGCAGCGGATGCCCTTCCAGCCACAACCCATCTCTGGGAAACACATCCATACATTCTCATTCACACACATACACTACGGACAATTTAGCTTACCCAATTCACCTGTACCGCATGTCTTTGGACTGTGGGGGAAACCGGAGCACCCGGAGGAAACCCACGCAACCCCGGGGAGAACATGCAAACTCTACACAGAAATGCCAATTGGCCCAGCCAGGGATCAAACCAGCGACCTTCTTGCTGTGAGGCGAACGTGCTACCCACTAGGCCACCGTGGCGCCCAGTAAAAACTATATTTTTTGCCAATTTTGAACAGTGCAAAATAGTGTTTAGGACAATTCATATGCTGCAAAACAGTTGTAGGATGACACTGTATGTCTGTAACAAAATATAAAACATTCAAAGTATACAATTGTGGACATAAGAGCTAAAATGTGCCTTCCACGTATGTGGCCACTAAGTCCTAGGAGGTTAAACAACCAAGTCAGAATACATATGCTTTGTTCTTTTTCCAGGATGACAATGCAAAACTCATTGGACTCATGTTGTGAAAAAGGGCTTCATTATAAGCTAACTAATGAACTGACCACCAGTTGGCCTGAACCCCACTGAAAAACTCTGAGATGTGCTGGGGGTAGATTTAATAGAGTGTTATTTCTGTTCAAGGTCATATAGGTGACCAACTTTAAGATCATCTTTAGTTTGTTTTTTTCATGGCATTGATTTGACAACCACTGCAGGCAATAACGCAAAGCTTAATTCCATCAAGAGTTGAGTTCATATTTACCTGAGATCTTGTATTGTTAACAAGAACACCTTCTCCATCTGACCCCAAAGAGAACCACTCTCTAATCCAGCACATCTCCAGACTTTCAGACTGGGGTTCAGGTCAACGGATGGTCAGTTCACATGTGAAAATGAAGCCATCTTCATTGAAATGTGATAGTAGGATATATGACTTCTAACATGGTTTAGGAATAAAAGGTTACACACTGCATCCGTTAGGATTGAAAGAAAAGCTGCCAAATAACAAGCCAGAAATATTTTAATAACTGCAATAAAGATCCAATCATAAACTCTAATCAACATGCAAACAGCGACTTTGATTTTGGCTGGGCATTGCTGCAATTTTCATTTGCTGAGCTTCAGTTTTTGATGTTTGTTTAATGTCTGTGGGTTTGTTTTTCTTCATGATAAGATCACAGTGTATGTATGTACAAATGCATTTTTGTCCAAAATCAAATTGTTTGGCCTTTGTTACAGACCCAGATTTTTAATCTACCAAAATAGTATCTAAAATTTCAATTAGAAACTGCAATATTCTTTTTAATTAATCATAAACTGTTTTGTTTTGTGTTAAATCTACAGTACATCGGTCAGAAAACTGCAGTCACATTACATCCAACAATTTGATGAGGGTTTTTATTGCAGTACTACGCTGGCTAGAAGACAAGAATGACAGGAGATTGAATAAGGGACATGTAGAGAAAAAGAAAACACTTTAGAAAACAAAATTTTGCTGTGTCATTTCTCGTTAAAACTGCGTTTCATCAAATTATGCGAAATCAATTTTTAATTGTGCATTTCAATAAAATTCTGGCCATGAAATCATCTGTGTCGTTTAAAACATTTCAAATGCAATTTCCACCACAGAATGTCATTAAACATAATACATTTGATGAATGTTGATCATTCGAACAAACAAAAGGCACAGAACGTGACAAACGTTCTGTTTCTTCTTTTCTATCGGATATCAAATCGCTTTTCCTTCTGTACTCACTGTAAAAAAGCTTTATTCTGATGTGCTGTCTGCTGGGCACTAGGCAGAGTGGGGCACTGGCACAGTCCTGTCACCCTACATTCATCTACAGTCAGCTACAGGCTAAACACTGCTTCAGCCACTGGCTAACATGCTACAACTGAACGTTTCCAGTGGGTGTACAGAGACGCAAGGGCTTATAGATAGTATTGTGGATAAACTCTAAAGAAATAGCATAGCTTCAGGTTTTGAAAGGCTACAGTCGATTTCTCAAGGCTAATGTGGATTAAAGCTATGGTTTGTAGTCTAACTTTCTAACACGGCCAGAGGTTAAGGTGGTCTAGACTGCTTTGTTCCATAATAAAAGCCTCTTTCTGAAAGCAATCTCTAACAGCTCGTGTACATCAATAAGGCATTCAGTGGGCCTTATTCGACACACGCTAAGTGAATTGGTAAATTTGTAAAAAAAAAAAAAAATTTAAAAAGTAAATGATTTTTGAATACCCAATTTACAGACGCATTTGCTTTACTCTGGCTTTATGAATAAGCCCAATGTGTTCACTGTCACCTGAAAGGTGTCGTTTTAAGGAAAGTGTATCTGCAATGGTCCCTGACGTTAAAGCTAAATTCAGCAGATGTTTTTCTTTTATTTATAATTCATGCAGTTTCACTCTTAAAGATTTGCTTTTGCACAAATATTATGCTTAAAGTAGAACACAGTGTTTTGCGATCGAGTAATCATGCAGCACTACTTATTCAAGTAACATTATATTACTATAATTGTGTGACACCACCTCTGATTGACCTGAAATTATCTAAATGATAATTTCAGCCGGTCACATTTTCTGCCAACATGTGATCTAATTATGCAATACTAAAGTGCTCAATATGCGCAGCCTGATTCAGCATGATGGAGCTGATAATTAAGGCCATTTCATTAAATATTCAAGATGAATATTCACTATTGTGGATTTGGGTGAAGTGGTGAAATATTTACGTGTTTTCTCCTCCAGTTCACTAATATTTTATGCTGTGTCTAAATTCACTCAGTGTGAAAGAGAGATAGAGGGAGAGAATGAGAGATGAAGATAGAGAAAGAGAATTACCATTTAAAATGCCACATTTCATTGACGATACATTCTTATAATACATTACAATCATTCCAAAAATATGGATAATTTTGATGCATTCAAAAGAATTTGGTGTGCTAATGAGGCTCTGTGTTTTGGTTTTGATAGTGAACTGCTGTTTTCAAAGACAGAGAAAAGCTGGGTAGGAAATCTGAAAATGCTGTCTATGCAGGCAGTACGCAATGGTAGGAAGGCAACCATGTATGTCTGAATCCAGTGTTTGTGTAACATTCTGTCTGGTCATTTCTAAGCAGAACTGTGTCAGAAATCGTTTACTCTTCCCTTTATAGTGTGCCATGTGGCACACTAGCCATTATGTTGCTCTGACAAATTCATTCTCTACATATTTCAACTCTTCTTTGCCCATAATGCATTCTGATTTGCAGCTGATAATTTACCTTTTGGTGATGCGTTCATGTGAGACTAATCCCTTAAGGATATAAATTCCAATTTAACAGTGGATGAACAGTCACTGCATGGGTTGTAGTAGGTGAACCTTCCCATGGCTAAGGCCCCGTTTACACTAGTGCGTTTTAGTTTTAAAATGTTGTTTGAGCATGAAAACGATCCGTGTCCACACTAGCGTTTCACCCAGTGTTTCTGAACATATCTCCCTCCACACTACTCCACCAAAAACATATATCACGTGACCATTCGCGCACTCTGGGCATGTGCGTTCAAATATAAACAGGAAGCATGTGTCTCGCTCGGCATTCTAAATAGGGCTTACGCTGCTTGAAACGTGAGTGATTAGCGAGTGCTCGAACAATAGCTTGCCTCTTGCGAATGTATGCAGCTGTTGTAGTAAAAAAGGCAGAGTTTAACTGCACAATGGCGCCTAAAACGGACAACAGTAAAGACTGGTCTGCCATCTTCCGGTGGCATAATAGTCATGTGATAGGGGCTTGATGAATAAGGGAAGGATACGCAATCACCCAAAAGCCCCAATCTAGTAGCGAATCTCTGCAGCCACGCCTTCGTTTTCAAATGTCTCCGTTTTTCTCCATCCACACTGAGACGGAGCAGCAGCGTTTTAGAATGTAAACGGGCTCTCCAGCATTTCCAAAACGCTCGAAAACTCCGGCGTAGTGTGGACGGATGGCGTAACCGTAGTAAAACTTATGCGCTATAAAACAAAAACGCATTAGTGTAAACAGGGCCAAAAACTCTACAAATATCTATAGGTGTTTTCACACGAGTTCACTAGAGTTCGTCTTTTCTCTTGGTGAGGTTCATTTGGGCAAGTGTGATTGTAGCAAATCGCACTCCAGTGTGCACCAAAAGCGGACTAAAAAAGCATACCGAGACCTGCTTGAAGAGTTGGTCTCGGTACGCTTTTAAACGCACGCTGGAGTGGTTCGTTTGTGGTGAGAACATAATTCCAACTTAAAAGGACCCAGCTGCAAAAAGTACTGTCCCATCTTATGGGGTTTGGAGGAAAAATATATGTTGACAGTGCTTTACCAACAGTTTTAAAGAGAATGAGAGAAAAGGAAAAACATTACCCGATGGATCGTTGGTAAATGGTAATATTTCCGGAAGATGACAATGTCGCAATTTAGCTTAACTAATTCGCACCTCTTACTGAAGTGACTTGAGATGCGCCTTCGACGTTTGCAATGCATTAAGACATTGTTTTCCAGCCACAGCCATGCTTTACTCTTGAAATGTATAGTTTTTCTAAAGTGATGTACACAAACTATATAGTATACTATGACCAGGGATGCAATCAGCCAATGTAGCAACATTTTGTGTTTGTTTACTTGCGGGAGTTTCATTGGCATTTTCTGACCACTGGCTCTTCTGACCAATTGATTGGACAATTCTGACCAATCAAAAAGCAGTTTAGGAAATATGTTCAATAGCATCTGGCCAATGAGTGATGTGGATTGACACATGATTGCATTTTGGTTCTTTTTAACTATTTTGGATCGAAGTAATTAGTGTGGTGAGAAAAAGACCCATAATGGCAGAAAAATGCTACAATGCATCATTTATTGCCCTTGTTTCAGACCAAATAAACCGAACAAAAGAAGTGAAAGCACCCTAAATCTCTCTATGTGTAGAGTGCAGAAATTTTACACAGTATAGATGAAAGTTTCAAGATAATCTAGTAATTACAATAGAATAAGCTGAAGTAAATTATTTAAAACTGCATATTTGTAATCATTATGCATTATACATGCCCCTATTTACAAGATGTTAAGTAAGCCTTTGATGTGTGTATGTGACATTCCAGCTCAAAATCCCACAAACAATGTTTGATAACTCTTTGAAACTGCCCCTTATATGCTTTGATCCTAATTGTGCCATTTTGGTGACTGTCGCTTTAAATTCAAATGAGCTTGTGTCCTCTTTCAAAGTGGGCTGGAGCTACGAATGCCTGTGTCAGCATAGTAGCAGATTCTAAGAACAAGACTAATGTCCATTGCTAATGAGACATTGTCATTATTGCAAAGGCCTTTCAAGACTGTTGCCACACAACTGTGTTTAAACCACTTATAAATGTGATTTTTGCATAATATGTCCCCTTTTAACTTGACAGACAGATTTATCATATCATCTTTCCATACATGATACTACAAAGATTAAATGGTAAACTTATAGTACAGTTGCAAAGTGAAGAGATGATATGATATGCCATAATACTGTGAGTGTGTGCGGTTTTGGTGGTTGGTGGAAAAAGCTGGAAATAATAAAAATTGTGTTTGAAGAAGTGGATGAAAGGAGTAAATAGAATGTGTAAATCCTTTTTTCGACTTGCTTTTCTACTTCTAACAAGAAATATGCTTCTAGCAAGCATCGACACTAAATATTTGCTTGGTTTTCGCTGAAGCTCGCTCGAATTTATTGTAGATCATTAGACATGAAGTTGGGACGGCTTTGATGTCCGTCTGAAACCCTAGGAGGTGCCTTCATACACCAATATTGCCTGTGAAGTCACTGACAGACAAGCCTGCAAGGCAGCTGCCTCAAGCCCAAAATATACTTCAGTTTTCATATATACGTACACGCACGAACTTGCAGCCTTTCAAAGCATAAAGTATCGTATATTTTCTGACTGAGTGTAAATGGAAGTTTGGAGATATTTTAAGCATATTTTATGCAATTTATGTACACAACTTTTTTGAAATATCTATCATTAATATTAGAACAAGGTTAAAAACAAATTCAGCTGTGGATGCATGTGTTTTAAATAAGGCAGAAATGTTTCTGTCAAATTTCTCTTACCTGCAAATAAATAACCAAATGACTAGATTAGGGCTGCCCCGAATATCTTTAATTTATGATTATTGTGATGATAGTATATGCAGTAGATGTGTGTGATAAATGGCATTTATTTTATGCATTGGTTGTTTATCTAAATTTGACGCAATCAGACGCTGTTCTACTATTGGCTAGAGCAACCCAAAGGTGAACCCAGAGCTGAAAACAAATTCTAATGGCAGGAGTAGAGACAAAAAGCAAAATGACAACAGCTAATCAAAGTCAGCATATCTGCTGCAGTTTTCACTCATAGTTTTTTTATAGACTAAATGTTTGCGCCTTGACACTGTTATTTAGTCTGAATTAGAATAAATTAGATCTGAAATATATATTTTACCTGTTTATTTTAATATAATTACATAATACATGACTAGGACCAGACGGAATCTGACATTTTTTGCTATTTCTGCGGAGTATTTTCTTAAAAATCTGTGGACTCATGCGGAATGATTTTGGGAGCATCATAACTAAAACCTTAATATATGAATTAAAAAGTGATACATTTTTAACATTTATTTAATGTTTACAATGCAAATCCAATTAGATCCACTTTATTTGGTAGACAAAGCAAGTCTCTCGTATAAAATATCTACTAAAACACCGTACATAGTACTTTACAAACTGTATTGAAAATAAATCGCATGAATATTTTTATATTAGTCAATAATATATTGATTAAATATACATTTACACACATTTACACCAGTAAATAAACAGAATCAATAATGGGCTAAAAATATGCGGAAATTTGTGGAAATCTGCGGAATTCTGCGCACGCAGATTCCGTGTGGCCCTATACATGACTTAAAAACAGAGCTATAATAAAAGCAGCATTTCATCACCTTGGAATTATACGATTCTATCTGCGTTCTGAATGATTTTGAGATATTGAGCTTCAAAGTTTTTGCATTCCATAGCAAACAGTATGTGTGAAACAAGTCTTAAAATGTAAACAACTCATAAAAAAAAACTCCCATAATGTAAATAAGCTGTCAATAAATAAGAATATGTCAATAACACAATTTTGACAAAAATGTCAGATAAAACCATAAAATTCTAAGGTGACGATTTATATCCCAATAATCAACAACATCGCATATATTCCCTAATATGACTGAGACAAAAGAAACGACTATGTGTGGTGCTGCAGCTTCGCTCCTGATGCTTTCTTAACAGCTGCTCTCTCGCAACTGACATTTTTGTCAATGTTATTTAGAGGAAAGTGTGCAGCACACATTTTTCAAAACACAAGGCTCAACAGTTAGTTGGATATTTGCTAACAGTGTACCTTTGCTTGTGTATATTAGACTTTTTTAGAGTCATTGAGTAAAGAATGAAAAAATGCTAGAGTACATCACGCTCTGTACACATGACTGTGCTTTGTGTAAAACTTCCCTACACAACGTGCTTTGTTTGCACTTTAACAAACTGTGTAAGCGCTGTGTTTTCTTCTATGGCATCAAGGATTATAGTATTGCACTACTGTGGCAATTTAATTTTGATGAAGGTTATTGACAAAGGATAAAATGAGGAAGGTATGATGAAATTTAAATTAATGGCTATTTGCAGTACTATGTTTTGATTTTTGAGTTTTTTGTTGTTGTTGTTTTTTTTGAGCCTATGTTATAAAATGCAAATGTATAAATGGAATCAAACATGTAGTGTGTTGAAGATGCCAAAAGGATAAAATATGTCCAATGTACAAAGTAGAGATAAGTAAAAAAAATAAATAAGTTTAAGTAATAGACTAATAATGTGTGTGGTAATGGGAAAATAATAAGCTTGTGCTTCATCCTGTTCCATTTTCAACCATGTTGAAATGTATGTATGACTTTTTTTTTTGTTCGAAAATAAATTAAATCAAATCAAATCAATGTGATAGTGTTGTATTTTTAACATTATACGTTAACATTGGCTAATTATTTCAACCTTACAGTTCAAGCTGATTTTAAGTTTTCAGTTTAAGCCAAAGACGATCCAGAAAAATAAAAATCCATTGAACAGAGAAAGAAAAAAAGGAAAACACTTGCTCTGAAGCATAAATATAACACTGCTGTGCTCTTTCTCCAAGTGGGGCTGTGCAGTGTCAAAAGTTGGGCAGCATCCGTGCGCCACTCACCCTCACACTTGCACGGCTCAAAGAGCGTTAGAGCAAAAGCAGCATCCGTGTGATGAAATATTCAATGCTGCCGCTGTTTGAGTGTGCAGACAGAGCCCAATGCTACACTAAATTATGCATCCCACACATACACAATCACCAGCATAGCACTTAACAAAGACGTACTTTAAATATGAATCCGAATCTGCAAGAGTTACTATGTATAGCAGGGTGTGGCTGAACATATGGAGCACATACTGTAGCAGACTATAAAACGGAACGTTATGCTGTTATAGTTTTTGTTATCGACTGAGCTCTATTTGTTTTACACACTCCCTCTGTTCGTCTCTAATCAGGTTGTTTTTCTGTTGGTGAGCAGTTATTGTTAATAGTGTGTCGCTCCCTCCTGGAATTAAACAAGTCCAAATGCAGCTCTACCCAAGAGCCCTGCTACTAACAGCAAATACTCTCTTAGTCCCTCAGCAGGGTCTGTGTGTGTGTGTGTGTGTGTGTGTGTGTTTAAGTGTGAACTTGACTTTATGTACTCCATGTCAGAATGGATGTTTGTATTGGAGAGCTCAACTCGCTTATCAACGGCTGAAAACCACAGAGAGTTGAAAAATAAAGCTAAAAATGAAGCGAATTGTCTAAGTATGACACATGCGAGTGGACCTTTAAGATGATTATACAATTAAACACTGAGATGCAGTCATGAGAAAATGCATTTGCACTCACACACACACACACACTCTGTAGTCTGTCTCCACTTTTTGTGTCTCAAAGGAATGGCAGTCGCCCGGCCTCATTGTTTTGGCGGTGTGTGTGTGCGTGTATTGTTTTGGGCACAAAGGCTTCTGCACCCCTGGCAGAGACGACTAATGGAACACAATAGGACTACTTTAGCATTTAGCTCAGTGGCCTGTGAAGATAGAGGTCCTGACAGCATGTGTGAGTGTGTATGTGTATGGATGGGGAAGTTGGAAACACCTGCCACTCATTTAATAGTGAAAGATGCATCCTGCCTTTCAAATGCCGTTATCTCACTCTGAAACACACATTTACTCAGTTCCACTGGTCTGACAGCACAGCAAACAGAAAGTTATATAACTCAAATGTCAAATGATACACGCATCATGTACCATACTCTGTAAAAATGATTATTAGCTCACAGGAGCCATTTCTAGATGATTTAACCAGTAACAAATACATAAGGTGACCCCTAAATCCATTCAGGTTCATGGAATTCTTAAATAATATTGATATTACATTATACTGTGGATTCTTTGAGCTATATAAAAGCACTTTTTTAGACTACATGGCAAAAACTTTATATAAAATATTTGCCTTATACAGAGATATCAGATGAGACACGGGAAGATTATCTTTCCAAAATCCATGATTGTTTTATTAACACAAGACACAGACTGATTCAACTCAAAGTTATCCACAAACTTCATTATTCAAAAGTATAATTCCATAAGATTTTCACAAATGTATCCTTGTGCAATAAATGTAACAACTTTGAAAGTACACTGACTCACTCAATCTGGTCATGCCATAAAATTAGTTTTTAATTTTATATATGAAGTATATAGGATTAATCTGTCAAGTACGGTGGCTGAGAGAGCTTAACGCGCTGCAATTTAAGAAAGCACATGCAATAACAAAAAACACCAGCAAATTAAGAAACGATCTTCATCAATTTGACAGCACACCTGTTGCAAATTCTCACAACATAGACAACGGAAGAAACGCGAAGAAAATTGGTCAAAACACAAACAATGGAAGAAACGCGCAGCAAATTGGTCAAAACACAAACAACGGAAGAAACGTGCAGCAAATTGGTCAAAACACAGACAACGGAAGAAACGCGCAGCAAATTGGTCAAAACACAAACAACGGAAGAAACGCGCAGCAAATTGGTCAAAACACAAACAACGGAAGAAACGCGCAGCAAATTGGTCAAAACACAGACAACGGAAGAAACGCACAGCAAATTGGTCAAAACACAGACAACGGAAGAAACGCGCAGCAAATTTATCTAAACAGAAACAATGGAAGAAACGCGCAGCAAATTTATCAAAACACAAACAATGGAAGAAACGCGCAGCAAATTTATCAAAACACAAACAATGGAAGAAACGCGCAGCAAATTGGTCAAAACACTTGCAAACATACACATAACACAAAAGAAATGTTTCAAGAGGACCCAAAAACATGACGGACCCAGCTGAGATACGGATGTGTCATTGTGCTTTGTCATTGTCATTGTGTTTTGACCAATTTGCTGCGCATTTCTTCCGTTGTTTGTGTTCTGACCAATTTTCTTCGCGTTTCTGCCGTTGTCTGTGTTGTGAGAATTTGCAACAGGTGTGCTGTCAAATTGATGAAGATCGTTTCTTAATTTGCTGGTGTTTTTTGCTATTACATGTGCTTTCTTAAATTGCAGCGCGTTAAGCTCTCTCGGCCACCGTAGTCAAGAGAGCTAAAACTGGGCATTTTTAAAGACACCTCAGAAATAGGAGATAAATATATACCACAGGCAGTATGATATTAGCAAAGAAATAATTCTACAAAATTTGAAGTCAGATCACGTGCCTGATTTTGAAACCTGGATTAGGAGCTTAAGTTATGTGTTGCCCATGGAAGAAATGCGATATGGGATGGCAAGCAAACCAAACATATTTTTTTAAAATCTGGAATCCAGTTTTATGTATCAGTAAAGCTGACTTGTAACTCATTATAGAAGGGATTGGTTTGGCATATGTCGAGTTGTGGAGCCTACACATTTCTCTGTAAATTATTCATTTTTCATATTTAATTAATTTAGTTTTCTCTTATGCTTTCTAGATGATATTGTATTATGTTGTGTGAGACTTTGTGTATTGTAAAATGGCCTTTGTACCCTTTTTTATTGATTTTATAATTATTTTTTTTCTGTTTATGATATTGTTTATTTTATTATGCTAAAAACAATAAAAAGATTCATTTAAAAACATTGCCTTATACAGTTATCCCATCAAATATTTTTTGTTTAAAAAAAAATGTTTTTGTTAAAAATAAACTAAAACCTTTAGGAATTTTGAATAAATTAAACACCCCAGCAAATATATCTTGCCATTTAAATATTTAATCTTTGAGTTTTTAAACAAAGTCTGTACTGTTATGCTGTTGGAAAACTCTCCGATGCAAGTTTAATGTGTGGCGACAACCAGAAGTAAACCGCTCGTACGTTTCCCCAAAGAATGTAAACACTGTGGCGCTGAGACCTTTTCAAAACACTGCTCTGTTTGAGTGCTTCAACATCGCTTATTGGCACAAACAATAGCGTAGCCATGAGGCTGACAAGTTGTCTGAAAAATGGCTAGCCGTTTAGTCACTTCAAATCGTTTTTGGCTTGTTTGATATTTTTTGTGTCAGTGTGCTAATGCTAACATGCTCACTAAAAGGTTGTGCATTTACCGCATGCACACACTCAAATGACATTTGTTCTTATATTAAACATTGCAATAGACCATTATAACTCAGTTTAGTTTTAAATGTGATGATTTATTAGCTAGGGTTGTAAGAAATAACCTGCCAATTTGTAGCCACTTATCTGCTAAATGCCAGTCAAATTGACTGATGCATGTAAAATAAACCAACACACTAGCCTAGTCACTAACATTACAATCATATTCCAGTGAGCTAGTTCTTTGGAATTTACAACAAAATAAAAGCTGTTCAATTTAGACATCTCATAGAGAACTTGGTTTCCACAAACGAATTCAGTGATTTTGAAATCAGATGAAATAATTGCTATATTTCAATGTAAGCTGGTATTAAAAAAATGTGTCTATTTTGTATTTTTTTTTTTGCTAGCAGAAGTTAAAATTGGCTACTGAGTAAGAAACCAATGTTCAAACCACTGTTTCAAGCAGACAAAAATGCATTAAACACACATATATTAAATACACCAGAAATATCAATGTTATTTCACGCCAATTCATAGCATTTTTATTAAGTGGCTAATTTGTATGAATTTTTATGATCTTATTCATACTAATTACTATGATTTGCTCAACCCCCCCAATGACGGTTTGGTTTAGGGGTGGGGTTTGGTGCCACGTCTCCTTTTAAAAATTATTTTCATACAACTGAACTAGTATAAATTCGCACAAATTAGCCACATAAAATAGTTACGTTTCCTCTTGAGATCAGGTGGAAAATATTGCATGAGTAGCCAGTACTGCACAAGTAGCCAATATCAGCACTACGAAGTAGCTAAATCAATCTCTCTCTCTCTCTCTCTCTCTGTCTCTCTAACCTCCACTGAAATCACCCTCACGGACACACAAGCCATTTTTTAATACCACCTACTTTTATATATATATATATATATATATATATATATATATATATATATATATGTGTGTGTGTGTTTATATATATATATATATATCAAACATAACATAGAGGAGAGTTTAAATGCAGCCACTGATACAGCATTAAAGCTGTATAGAAGATCTGAAATGTTTTCCATCAGTCAAAACTACTTCTGTAAGTAATACACTATATACAAATTATATTTCATGCTAAACAGTTGTATAAAAATACTTAAGAGCCAGCAGCAGATTCCAAAGGATCTGGCCATGACAAACCTGTTCTCAACAGTATATAAGGGACAAACGACCACTTTTGCTCCTTACACCTCCAAATGACTTAATTTAATCATAAATGAACCTATATTTGAAGTCTAAACAACTACACTCTCACCAAAAAACATATAATCAGTAAAACAGATGCAGCAGTATCTGTACGTTTCTAGGAGGTTCACTCCTCTGCCATGACACTTGCTGTGAGGAAGGCTGCAGGCAAAGTGATACAACAGTCCCCTGGTGATTCTGGTAGAATATTTCATGGTTAGAAAGACCTCTCAGCCAATCAGATTTGAGAATATATATATAGCCCCCCTGAATTATTAGCCCCCCTGTTTATCTTTCCCTAACTTCTGTTTAACGGAGAGAACATTTTTTCAACACATTTCTAAACATAATAGTTTTAATAACTCATTTCTAATAACTGATTTCTTTTATCTTTGCCATGATGACAGTAAATAATATTTTACTAAATATTTTTCAAGACACTTCTATACAGCTTAAAGTGACATTTAAAGGCTTATCTATGTTAATTAGGTTAGCTATGTAGGTTAGGGTAAGTAGACAAGTTATTGTATAATGATGGTTTGTTCTGTAGACTATTGAAAAAAAAATGCTTACATAGGGGCTAATAATTTTGACCTTAAAATGGTCTTTAAAAAATAATCTGTAATCTTTGTTCTTTTTTACAAAAAAATATAGAAATTAGAAGCACAGAAGGCTCTTTAATGCATGACTTTAATTTGTGTTTGATGATGTTGTAACGTGGTCCCAATGAAAGCCTTTTGTCCTGTGAACCAAGGAATAGAGTGTAGTCAATACTACATAGGGCCCCTGTTAGGGATGGGCAAAAATACATTGAAACGTATTTTTAAAAAAATAACAAATACCTTAACTTTACATGTATCAAAGTAAACTTCAAAACACAGCAACCACAACAAGTATCAAAAAAGAAAATACTGTATTTTGAAAATACTACAAAATACTTTTACAAGGAAGCATGGCATTTCTTTGCAAACCTTCTATCAATTCGATTAATCCCTTCACCATTAAACTGATTTATTTAAGTATACAATGATTGGGGAGGTTTTCATAAACTTTTGTTTTTCTTTCAATTTAGTATACATTTTGAACAAATTTCATAAAGAAAGTCCTATCTTGAAGATGATCTCTTTAATCACTTGTAAAACCATCTAATACACGTAATGAGTTGGAACATAGTACTATATCTCTTCATTGTGTTTCCATCCATTGAGTGGTCAGTAAATTTGTGACAATCTTTTAACAATCTTATATTTTAAAAGGGTGATATATGAAGAGATAATTTTTTAATAAATCTTTTTTTTAGCTTAATGTAAAAACATGATTTCTGAAAACTACTAAAATCTACAGTTTTAGTAATATAGTAATTTAGATATGTGCTGAAGGATCCTCATCCTGTTCGTAAGGACTGATATTTTATTTCATCTCATTTCTTAAGCAAATATGTTGATGCCAAATTGTACAACTTCACTGCCATTACATATTACTGGTCTAAGCATTGAGCAGTATACCATTTTCAATGACTGTTTACTTGCTCTCATAAACACCCATGCCACATGTCTGTTATTTTCTTTATATGTGCATAATTTCCATCCATACTCCAACAATTGATGACCGTCTTCATCAATTTACTGTTCTGATCTGATCTCAAGCCTAGGCAAATAACTGAGAAAGCCTCGATTTGAGGCTGCATTTTTATGATGTCCTCATGTAAACTTTAGAGGCGCTAAAGAAATTTGATACTAAATATTAACCCATTATCACAAATCATATCAAATACAAATGACAAACTACTATTTTGTATTTAAATACATATTTGAAATACTTGTATCATAAATACTGCCCAACCCTGGTCCCTGTGAATCAGAACGCAGCTCATGTCATAGTTAAAAATAGTCTGACATTCGGACTCACGCATTCTGCTCCATTTTGTAGCCCATCAGATGGTTTTTAAATGCAGGAATGCATCTTATATAAACGCCTCCTAAGAAACACATCGGATCTGGGTCAGGTGAAACTGAAACCAGCCTAATTATTCAGGGCTTCCTTAAGTCGACAAGTCGTTCAGGAAAGAGACTAGTCGATGGAGAAAATATGTAGTTTTAGCAGAGCGCTAATTGCAGAGCCGTTCCCCCTTGAGCGGTCCGGTGTGAAGTGTCTTGCTCAAGGGCGCTGCACTAATAGAGCAGGTCTGCGATCTCTCCAACTCTCCTTTCCAGTGTCACTAACTCCCAGGGTTGAACCTTCTCTCTTTTGTTACCAGCTCTGATCTTTAACTATCATCCGACCACCACCCCACAGGGAGGAAACGCAAAAACATGAAAGCCTGCGAATCGAGTCATTGTAAAGCACTGCGCCGAACGTGGGCGGATGCTGATTCAAGGTTTTTTTTTAGAGCACTACACATAACCACACAACTACCTTCCCGTTTAAAAGCGGTCACTTAGGAAGAAATCCATTTGTTGTGCGTTCAATAGTTTACAGGCCTTTAGAGCCACATTTGAAAACCCGCTTATTATATACACACGCGGAGAGACATCTGAAGAGCAATTGGGCTTTACAACAATCCACAGAGCTTTTGTTTAATGGCGTCTTTCAGTGTATAATGGGTTTAAAATGCGGGCGTCTGTGCGCATGTGTTCAGAAGACAGTGATGAATAAGGCTCTCCTTCTTGAATGCCATCCTAACAAAAAAATATTGTTTCAAATAAACATGTTTTCTCTCTGTTCACGCCGTTATCGTTCGTTATACATTTTTCTTTCTCTGTCACTCATTGGGTCTATTATTTATATATTTTCCTCCCTAAAGCTCAAGCTGGCAGCTGGAGAAAATGAGTATGTGTGGTTGTTCTTATATGCGTGCGTCGCTGACAGTCCCATCCGTGACAGGAAGCTTGGGAAAAGAGGGTGGGAGAGACATCACGCTCCACCATTATAAGGTGAATTGCATCGCTGCCGCCCAAACATCCCTTGCTCCCAGTTTCTGATATCCATGCCCTCATTTTCACAAAATAACACAACATATGTCCTCTATTCTCATCCTCTCATCGCTCTCTCTCACGATGGGTGGTCATATTTCTCGCTCTGTTTCGAACTCTCTCTCTATTTCCCTCTGTAATTGGGTGTATTACGGGACTGGAGGCAATGAGCATCATGGACATGGCTCAATGCGCATAGAAAAGAGAGCAAGAGAAAGAGAGAGAGAGAAAGAGAGAGAGAGAGCAAAATGCTACAGCAGCTTCAGGCAATAACAAGACGAGATTGCAGAGGAGAAAGACGGTGCTTTGTCCGAGAAGAGAGGAGTGGAGAGGAAAAGAGAGGAAGAACGACAGCCGTGAGAGCGAGACATAATATAAAGATGAATACCGGCTCTACGGGATCATGAGGAGAAAATTATTGCGTCTCTGTTTGGAATCAAAATGGACACCGTTGGGGGAAAAAAAGAAGAAGAAGAAGAAAAAAAACACTTGATCTGGGAATCTGCACTTTGGAAACGAGCTTCATAATAATCCCAGCAGAATGAACTCTACATATCAACCTGAGTTACTCGCCACTGAGACACTAAACCTGAGCCAGACTTAAATAAATCAGGCTGAACTGTGTCAGCCACAGGATATAAGTTAATGTTGCCGGCAGTGTGTCCGTGTGTGCGCCTTGATGATATACGCTACAGCGGTGCATCCAGTTCCCTCATGCGTAAAATTAAAGAGTCATATTCTGGAAACCGAATAAACGTGACACACATTCATACACACACACACAGACACGCGGATTCCTGACACTGCAGAACTAATGGGGATGTTGGTCCATTGGTAACCAGTCAGCTGTGTGCAACCGCTACGATAAGGCCAAGACACCTCGATTTCACTGCTTCATTATGTGACACATAATACCTGACCTTCAATACAGATGCACATAAACAGATGATACAACACAGGCGGCCAATTAGGATACTAGGTACGGGGCCGTAAGGGTCAATGACATAATGCTTCACTGCTGTTTGACCTGTATATTGACTAAATTCAAATAAACATTAAAGTGCTGTTCTTACATGCATCGACCTACAGAATACTCATCCTCTAATGTGAACGGGGGCAGAGTGTCAAGTATTTATATTAGATTTATTTGTTTTCATTGGCTTTTCGAGTTTTACCAACAAACAATAAAGTTAATACAGTATACGCCAGATAAAAATGATATGGGTAAGCAAACAGTTTAAGATTGGTTAATGTCATTTTGATTAATCTAGTCATAAATATGTAAAATAAATCAAATAAAACAGAAAAATAACATTTGTACCCTCACAGACTCTTT
Source organism: Danio albolineatus (assembly GCA_903798035.1). Lineage (NCBI taxonomy): Eukaryota > Metazoa > Chordata > Actinopteri > Cypriniformes > Danionidae > Danio > Danio albolineatus. The sequence continues at coordinate 643,380 of CAIGQQ010038221.1, forward strand.
GTGTGTTTGTGTTAAGGTCAGTAACTCTGCTAAATTGTTAGATAATTTGACCTTTTATCGGAAATAAAAGGTTAGTTCAGGTTGCATGCTTCCAAAAATGTATTTGTTTTTTGTTTTAATGAATAATCTAACCACTATATTCAAGGTACACACAATAATGTGTTTTGTATCCAGTACCCTAAAACCTAGGATCTAGGATAGGTTGTTTATGAATATCATGCAATATTTAAATGTATGATAACTGCTGTAGCTATTACTGCTATTCTTATTTATTCATTCGTTTTATTTTCAGCTTAGTCCCTTTATTAATCAGGGGTCGCCACAGTGGAATGAACCGCCAACTTATCCAGCACGTTTTACGCAACGGACGCCTTTTCAGCTGCAACCACCAGCGCTACCCACCACGCCACATTCTCAATTATTATTAAATAATATTAAATAATAATAATAATTATTAGTAGTAGTAGTAGTAGTATCATAATCTCTTGACTTACCTATGTACCCGCTTCTAACACCTTATCCATACATTTTTATGTACCCATTGTGATTTTTTTATTTATGGTAATTATTACATAATTATAATTAACATTTATTTTTATAATTATTTATATTTTAGTTCTTTTTTCCTTTTTCTTGCTTTTTGCTCTATTGCTACTGACTATATGTATTCTGTTAATCTGTCCTTTTAGTTTCATTCATTCATTCATTCATTTTCTTTTCGGCTTAGTCCCTTTATTAATCAGGGGTCACCACAGCGAAATGAACCGCCAACTTATCAAGCTTGCGTTTTTACGCAGCAGATGACCCTCCAAGCTGCAACTCATCACAGAAAAACATCCATACACACATACACTACGGACAATTTAGCTTACCCAATTCACCTATATGTCTTTGGACTTGTGGGGGAAACCAGAGCTCCCAGAGGAAACCCACACGAACACGAGCAGAACATGCAAACTCAGAACACAGAAATGCCAACTGACCCAGTCGAGGCTCGAACCAGCGACCTTCTTACTGTGAGGCGATCATGCAACCCACTGCACCACGGTGACACCCCCCTTTTGTTTTTGCTCAACAAAATTTTAAATAAAATAAATATATAATTACACTCTAACAAAGACACTGTAAAATCATTTTTTAAAAATTTAAATGTATTTATTTTTTCCCTTTTGTATGCTGCAAACTATTGAGCAAATCAAAGTTTTTAATTTTGATGGCAGACCCTCATTCACTGTACGCACGTGACCAAAAATTGGATGAAATTTCAATTCCCACAAGAAATACAGCACTACACTATAGATGTGAGCAATGATGATGAACTGTTAACAGAGGCCAAAAACAACATATCATAGGAGCGAACCGGGGCACAGCCACATTGGAAGAGCGTATTCCTCATTCAATGGTTTAATGGCTAATTAGGCAAAAAGCTGGACGAGGATGAATCTTTCAGCCCAGTGGATTCCTCTTTTCCATTTCTCTGTGGCTCAATAAAACAATGTAATGGACGCTCTCTCACTCTCTTCTGTTCTTTTTTTTTTCTCCCCTGTATGTCGAGAGCTATGCAGGAGGCTTTATCCATGTGGGGAATATTCCAGAAGAGCAGCAGTTATTTAAGATTCAAACACAAGGATAACAGATGGCTAGCAGAAAGAGAAAAAAGCACACACATTGAGCGTGAGAGAGAAAGAGAGGGAGAGAGAGAGAGAGCAGGAATATGACAGGCAGAGTTGGTGCCTCCCAGTAAGCTGGTCTCTAAGGACAGCCAAATCCACTGCTTAGTGACGTTTAAATTAACAACAGCACTTTATAAACCACCCACTGTCACTCACCTCACATCACTACACATACGCTCTTTTAAATGCGCTTGCCATTCTCTTCACGTTTACTAGACCTTTTTTAAACACATGATCTGAGCATTTGAAATGTTTAAGACGGTTTGAACTTTGACCTCTTGAAAAACAAATGAAATGAAAGTCGCCCTATCTGTTTTGTTAATCGATGTTTTGTCTGTCCTGTTCTGAACATTCACTGATGTATACATTTCATTTTTTGACCTCATGATTAAATGGATAGTTTGCCTAAAAAAGAAAATGCTGTCATCATTTACTCACAATTCACTTGTTCAAAACCTATATGAGTTTCTTTCTCCAGTTGAAAACAAATAAATACATTTGAGGAGTACTGGTAGATTCCAACCACTGACTTCCATGGTAATCTCTCGTCAATTGGTCCCGGCAACTAGCGTTCTTCAAAATATCTTCTCTTGTGTTCAATAGAAGAAAGAAAGAAATTCATAAAAGTTTTAAACCACTTGAGGGAGAGTAAATGATTAGAAGTCGTTTTCATTTTTAGGTGAACTATCCCTTTAAGGCTGTAACCATATCTTGTACGGTTTTAATTTAAGATTGAAATGATTATGAGGAAACACCGGGGAAAGATGAACAGTGAAGGAACAATACTTTCTGGTAATCAGTTTCAAATGTTTCTTACAGCAAAATATTTCTCGTCTCGTCACATTCACTTATAACAGGCCCTGATTCTACATATTTGTGTTTGCGCTCTGGAGAGAATCAGCGGTTTCTGTTTACAGCATGTTTGGCAGCGTTGGGCAAAGTAGCCAATCACAGGCACGTCTGTTTATTTCTTGAAGGCAATGATGAATCAGAGGTTAGTTAGAATTCACTCGATATTAAAAAATGCCTGGCTTTTTGTTGAATCCTGAGTTCTGCCTGCTCGCAAATCCTCTCATTACAGCAAACAAAGTGTAGACACAATGTAAAAGATTCATTATGCAGTACAGAGAGCTGTATTGATTATAATGGAATTTTCTGAGATCGCAAAGACACTTGACGTTTTTTTTTTTTTTTTTGAAGGATTAAAAAAAGGAGTGCTTGTTGAAATACAGTAATCCCTACAGGAATTTAATAAAAGTTTTGTTTGTCATGCTACCAAGAGGCCAGACAGCCACATACTGTACACACTGCAAGAATTCGAGAGAAACATCTACTCTACCTGAGAACCATCACTAAGTCTTGTCGTCGATCCTAGTTGTAAGAGCAACAAATAATAACTTGACTTCTAGTTGATTTTGATTCTTCAGATGAATCATCTGTTTAGCTGCATCCAAATCATCACAAATGTTGAAGACCTATTGGAACCTGCATTGACCAAAGAGTCTTACAGAAATCAGTCACGTTTGATGAAGGGAAAAACATGGTTTGGGGTTACATTCAGTATGGGGGCATGCGAGAGATCTGCAGAGTAGATGGCAACATCAACAGCCTGAGGTATCAAGACATTTGTACTGCCCAGTACATTACAAACCACAGGAGAGGGCAAATTCTTCAGCAATTCTTCTTGCGCTTTTTCTCATACTACAGCCTCCACATCAAAGTTCTTGCAAGTAAAGAAGGTCAAGGTGCTCTAGGATTGACCAGCCCAGTCACCAGACATGAACATTATTGAGCATGCCTGGGGTAAGACAAAGGAAGAGGCACTGAAGATGAATCCAAAGAATGTTGATGAGCTCTGGGAGTCCTGCAGAACGCTTTCTTTGCCATTCCAGATGACTTTATTAATAAGTTATTTGAGTCATTGCAGAAATGTATGCAGTTTTTCAAGCTTATGGAAGTCATGCACAATATGATTTTTTTTTCCACTGCACCATGACTTTATATTCTATCCTGGACATTATTTCTGTTAAATGACAAGACTGTTGTCTAAGCAAAGTCAGACCTCACTGTCCTAATTATATAATTAAAAATCAAGGCATGACCATATTTTAATTTGGTAAATAAGTGTAATCGAGAGGCCTTCGCCTTACAAATAAGCCACTTCGGATACCAAAGGATCAACTAGAAGTCAAGTTATTATTTGTTGTTCCTAAAACTTAGATATGCAACAAGACTTTTATCAGGTACTGTACATTTACCATAAATGCAAGATTTGTAGGAAATGCAAAAAAAAGAAAAAATAGCTTGTACATGATTCACTCCTTATTTTAAATTCAAAATGGTCAAGTTTTTCAAAATGAAGTTGGTCAAGTTAAAAACCTGAGTGAGGATATTACTTTCAGTCATTTTACAATTCTAAATAGTATTAATATCAATAGCAAACATTTTCGCTAGTTACCTGAAAACAGAAGTGTTATTTCATTCATTCATTTTCTTTTCAGCTTAGTCCCTTTATTAATCAAGGGTTGCCACAGCAGACCACGCAAACACAAGGAGAACATGCAAAATCCACACAGAAATGCCAACTGACCCAGCCTTGGCCTGAATTAGCGACCTTTTTGCTGTGAGATGATCGTGCTACCCACTGCGCTACCGTGACGCAGTGTTATTTAATAAATAATTAATTTTACGAACACAAAAGCAATGGCTCGACTGGCCATCTCAGTTATTTTTACACTAAAGAGTGCTATTTGACCACTTTTTTCTATGAAACACACACACACAAACACAAGTAGCATTATAAAATTATAATTAATAACTAATTGAATGTTTGTGCAGCATGTACAGTAGATGGGGACAGGAGATGCTGTAAATGGAGAATACTTTAAAGACTGTGTTCTGCATTGTGTAAAAAATTAAGTATACCTTGGGCTACAAAGAAAATCTAATTTTCATATTCAAACCTAGTGCACTATGGAATTTAACATCATTAACTTTAAACCTGGCATGATGCATTTTGACAAGCCGTATTTGAATATACACAAACTCAGATGAGAGTTCAGAGCAGAACATTTGCTGTCCATTTTTTTAGCTCCTCACACAAACATATCCAATTATTTCAGAGGCATTGCAATACTGCTCATGAGTCATATGGACAGCAGAGAACAGCTGATATGGCAAAGATGCAGTTGAAGGCAAGATTATAAGCCCTCCTGTGAAATTTTCATTCTTTTTAAATATTTCCCATGTGCTGTTTAACAGAGAGATATTTTTAAACACACATTTTAACCATTATAGTTTTAATAACCATCTTCTAATAGCTCATTTATTTTGCCATGATGACAATTTTTTACTAGATATTTTGCTAGATACGGTTATTGTCATCTAATGGCTTAACTAGGCTAATTAACTAGTCAGACAACAGTAGTTTGTACTGAACTGCAGACAATCATATATATTCACTCATTCATCTATTTAGTCCCTTTATTAATCTGGGGTCACCACAGTGGAATGAACCGCCAACTTATCAAGCATATGTTTTACACAGCGGATGCCCTTCCAGCTGCAACCCATCACTGGGAAACATCCATACACTCTCATTCACACACGTACACTATGGACAATTTAGCTTACCCAATTCACCTATACCACATGTCTTTGGACTTGTGGGGGAAACCGGAGTGCCCGGAGGAAACCCACGCAATCACAGGGAGAACATGCAAACTCCACACAGAAATGCCAACTGATCCAGCCGAGGCTCGAACCAGCAACCTTCTTGCTGCCAGACGACAGCACTACCCACTGCGCCACAGTGCTGCCCCATCATATATATAATTAACAATATAATAATATTGATCTTAAAAATATTTCTTTTAAATGTAAAACTTCTTTTATTCTATGATATCCTGACTAAAATAACCAAGACTTTCTTGAGAATAATATAATAGGAAATACTATGAAAATGTTCTTGCTCTGTTAAACATCACTTGGGAAATATTTGAAAAAGAATTACATTTCAAAGGAGGGCTAATCATTTTGACTTCAGTTGTACATTGCAAGCTGTGATAGGAACATTAGGGACACTTTTTTTATATGATATTAGCGATTTTTTTTTTTTAGTTAGGGTACATCTTATAAGACTGGACACCCAGCTGCCTGTTAACTTTCACTGTATTGCAACAAATGCTTGCTGAATATATTGTTTCATGTTCAAAGAAAGTTGAAAGAAGAATGAACACTCAAAGACATTTATGGTTTATGTAAAATCTTTGCATTTAAATTACACAGTTTAATATAAAGTAATAATCACATACATACAGTTCTCAGCATAATTGAGTACACCCCATTTTGAAAATGAATATTTTATCAATTTTCAGTGAATATAGGCAATGTATTTTGGTGAATTTAAACGAATATAAACAGATATATTTATTAAAATAACATTTTAGTCACCAAACTTAATTAGAAATTGAAAGATAATGCAGTTAAATTCAAGCAAAATATTATTTTTCTATAACATATAAATTTGGCTGTACTAGTTTTTGGACCGTTATCGTAAGTTATTTTGTTCCAGATGTGGCTTCAGTACTGAATAATCTAATGTATATGCACAAGTATAATATTGTATAGCTTCCTATTTCCTATTAAAAATATGAATTTAAAAGATAGATTTGTGAGGGGAGGGCGCCACGGTGGCGTAGTGAGTAGCACGTTCGCCTCACAGCAAGAAGGTCGCTGGTTCGAGCCCCGGCTGGGCCAGTTGGCATTTCTGTGTGGAGTTTGCATGTTCTCACCGTGGTTGCGTGGGTTTCCTCCGGGTGCTCCGGTTTCCCCCACAGTCCAAAGATATGCGGTACAGGTGGATTGGGTAAGCTAAATTGTCCATAGTGTATGTGTGTGAATGAGAATGTATGGATGTGTTTCCCAGAGATGGGTTGTGGCTGGAAGAACCATCCCTTTTGCTATTTGCATGTATTAGGCCGGTATAAGATTCTGATGGTATGAAAACCTTATAAATACCACGGTTTCACAGTATGACGGTATAGTGATTACCGCTCACAATTATGTTCTTCTGGATAAAAAAAACAACAAGTTTTTTCCTATTGAACACAAGATATTATATTTTAAGAAGCATTTAAAATATTTTGGAACAGTATCTTTCTTGATTCAGTGTCTTTCCTGATTTTAAAAAGGCCTTTGACAATGTTAATCACAATGTACTTTTATCTAAATTATCGAGGTTTCATTTTTCTATTAATGCATAATCATGGATGGATTCATATTTAAAATTGAGAAAACAATTCACGAGAATTAATGGTGCATGCTCATCATTTATTAATTGTAATTTTGGAGTTCCACAGGGATCAATTCTTGGACCAATTCTGTTTAGTTTATACATAAATGATTTGCCTGTAGTGTAGTGATTTGCCAGAAGTTCAGGTCCAAATGTATGCAGACGACACAGTAGTATATACTCACACAAAAACCAAAGAACAAGCTGTTAACATACTCACTGCTGCACTCAAGAAAGTTTCAGACTGGTTATGTCGTTCATGTCTTACCCTCAACATAAGTAAAACTGTGGGAATGTTTTTTTTTTTTCAACTAAGAAAAATGAGGAGCATTGCTCAGATATTTTAGTTAATGGAGAAGTAATAAATATAGTTAATCATTTTAAATAGTTAGGTATAATTACTGACTCTAATTTTAATTTTAAAAAACATATTAAGTTTCTAAAAGTGCTAGAGCAAGCCTGAGAATTTATAGAAACATCAGGCATCAGTTACCTATGGCCGCTGCTAAACTTTTTATGAATACAACGATTTTCCCTCACTTATCTTATTGTGCCACAAGCTTGTCCCACACGAACATTACAACATTAAAACCATTGTACATTATCTATAAACAAACTGTAAAACTTTTAGCCAAAAAAACAAGGAGCTATCATTACTGTAACTGTATTGCACAACATAAACTATTAACATTCAACAGTTTTTTATTTTATGCTGATGTGTTTAATTTTTAAGATATTTAATGATCTTGCACCACCACCCCTCAAACAATGTGTAATTGTCTGCAAGGACAACATAAGACAGACAAGGTCATCGGTTAGAGGTGATTGTTCAGTTAAACTTAAGAGAACTGCTTTTGGACAATCAGTTTTTTCAGTCAGAGCAGCAGAAAGATGGAATAAAACACCAGTGCATATCAGACAGAGTACCACTTTTAATCATTTTAAAACTCTTCTTAAAATTTGGCTTAAACAAAATCAAATATGCAACCACTGATTTGATTTTATTGACAATAATGAATTGTATGTACCGTACTATAAGTGTATGTTGTATTTTTTACTGTCAAATTTGTTTACTAAATTTGTTACAATTTCCTGCCCAGGGACTACAGATGTAAATTAGCTTTATAGCTAACTCTGGCACAACATGCCATGTTGTACATTTCCCCTGTATAAATAAATAAATAAATAAATAAATAAATAAATAAATAAATACCAGGCTAAATAATTCAAATGCATCATTGACCTGCTATCTTAATTAGTTCACAAAACAGATTTCTTTACAACATGAATAGGCATATTTGGATATCTTTCTTTTCTTTGGATATAAAGTAGGTAAGCCACTGCACTGTTCAGGTGCATAGCACATAGAGTCCACTTAGCATAATAGGATGTTGGTTTATTAAATGTTAGCTGAATCATGTGCTGACCAGTAGATTTCGATGTGGAGAGTCTTTTTCTGCTGGAGATACTGTTGCCCTAAATAACTAAATAAAATAATTGTTAAAAAAAAGAAATAAAATAAAATAAAATAAAATAAAATAAAATAAAATAAAATAAAATAAAATAAAATAAAATAAAATAAAATAAAATAAAATAAAATAAAATTAAATTAAATTAAATTAAATTAAATTAAATTAAATTACCAAACCACAGTAAACCTTGAAAATAGTTATCATCCCATGCCTAGCATGTATCTGATTTTAGTTAAAACATAATTTCTGGAAGAACTTTATTCAAGCTGCTCATAATCAGCAAAAATTGTTGCAGCATAAATAATTTGTTCTATTGAGCAAGTAAAAAACATGAACAGAATTAAACATTAGTTTACTGAGGAACAAACCAAATGTCTGATTGATAAGTGCTTGGCTGTATTTTGTGTTTAAAAAGTATGTAATGTTTTAAAACTACTTTAAAACTACAAAACAATAATAAGTTTTCCTTTTGCAGAGCACTAGTCCTTAAAAGGATCGTAAATCCCCACAGGGTGCAGATGCCTGCTGTAAATTGTTTAGTAGTGAATGAACAATAAATGTTTAGAAAAAAGAAATACCCTACACCAATCAAGACCACTTTGGACAAAAAGCACCTATTGCTAAGCTAAACACTTTGGGCTATTTTTTCACTCTTGAAATAGCTCGCATTGTCCAAAAGCTGAAATAGGAAACAACTGGAGGTTGAAGTTTCCTGTGCCATTCATTACTGATCAAGAAAAAAAAAATCCCGCCATTGACTTCAACAATGAACAGTGCCAACACAGCCAGAGGCAATCGATGCAGGAACAATCAAACTTCAGGGTGATCAATCAATCACAGAGCTGCTTTATCTCACAGGCTGCTTTACTCTCCCTGAACCTGTCACTACAGCGGACCTGAGGCCAGTCGGAGAGACCGAGAGACATAAGGATTTAACATTAGTGTCATGCTGACTTACACTCCGAAGGAGACCGGCATGTAAAACAGTTGCAGAAATAATGGCGCTTCAGATTCATAAGGCCATTAACTTATCGTTTAGTCAAGGTCATCGAGTTCCACTCCAAGGAATGCACAAACTGATCAAATGTGTGCCTGATGTTTAACTAGTGAAAAAAAAGTACAAAAGCAATAAAATATAATTGCATCGAAACCTGTATCTCCGCTTTCGCTGCCTGCAAAATGACATAACTATAGTCTCTTAAGCTCTGGGCAAGGGCATAATGCATGAGTCATTTCTCACAACGGTTTCACTGTGCAAAACGACAGCACATTAAACTACGCATGATGATAATGAGCGAATTTTACAAGCAAATCTTCCATTCATGCAAATCTATGCCACAACAATCTGACTTCCCACAGGTGTGCCTCTCTACTCCTAACATCTCTATTGTCCCACAGCCGGTTTGCTCTTTACTGGCTCCGGCTTATTAAAGCCTAATAAGTTGCTTATTAGTTGGAAAGAGTGCTTGATTAAGTCACAACAAAAGCAAAGCCGGTCAATTTTTGAGTCTTGTACACACAAACGGCCAAAGGTAATGCAGGCAAAGCATGGGCTTTTAGGTAAGCAATAAAGCACCTGAGGCTGTGCTGTATTGTGAATATTAAGTCATGGCTGAAGGGATTCAGCAAACAAAAAAAAAAAACAAAAAAAACAAGAACAATCCAAAGCAGAGCATAATAAATGTATTAATGTTACTTTAAGATCCTTCCACCAGAAAAAATCTAATAAAATCATTTTCAGCAGTAAAAGTAAACACCAGTAGAATGTTCCTAGGTGTGACGCCTCATCTGATGGAGCTCAAACAAAAACATACTAAGAACTGCTCTCATGCGCTGTCATTTATTTCCCAACACAATATATGATGTTTTCTCCCACACATACATCTGCTTTTCTCTCAGCATGAGAAAACATTAGCTTTCTGGCTTTTTGTTTAAAGCAGGCCGATTCGCAGCACAGTGCGAGTCTGCAAGCGTCATTAAACACTGTAAATCAACACACTGTACAGTACAATACCTGAAACAGAAAACTTTTCGATACAGTAATATTGAAACCCCACTTCAGAAACTGTGGGCTTCCATAAAGACACACACACATCAATGAACAAAGAAACAAAACCAAATCCATTTTAATTAGATTTTCCAACATACTAAAGAAGTGAGTTTCTCACTATATTGACGTTTATGTACTGTAGCTAATATTGCGCAGAGCTAGGCACACACAGCTTTTGACCATTCAGCACAGGGCTGAAACTAAGCATTTTATAAATATGTTAAAATCCTGGACCACAAAAAAAGGTAAATTCGTTTATTCATTTTCTTTTCGGCTTAGTCCCTTTATGGTGGCCACAGCAGAATGAACCGCCAACTTATCCAGCACATGTTTTTACGCAGTGAATGCTCTTCCAGCTTCCATACACACATTTTTTAAAAAGTACATTTACTGTACACCATCTAAAATTTAATTTAAAAATATTTCTATTGATGAAAATACTCTATAGATATTTGTTAGATTAGGACAATATTTGCAATTTGAAAATCTGAAATCTGAAGGATCACAAAAATCTAAATAATATTTAAAAAATAAGCTTTAAATTTGTCTGCACTGTAAAAAAATAAATCCATAAAATTTACGATGAAAAAATGGTAGCTGTGGTTGCCAGTATTTCACTGTTACAAATACGGTACAAACCGTAAAAGTAATTTTTCATTTTTACAGTAAACTACCGTATTTAATTAATTTATAAAGTTAATATGTCTTTATTTTGAATTACCAACATTTATTGTTACACCGACAGACACGTTAACACAGCCATATTCAGGTGTTGATGAGAAAGATATATAATGAACTATAATGAGATATCATCACAAACCACTTTTCCCACAAGCAGATAAGTGTATCAGTGTATAGAAGGTGCTTAGTTTCATTTATACAGCTACTAAACACCAGTATGGTAACACGCATACAATTTAAGTCAAGAAATAAGCATTGTGATCAACATTAGATGTCACATAAATCTCTAATGTACATAACTGATGGGGAAACAACTAAAAGATCCATATTAATGTCAACAAAAAGCATAAAAAGAGATGTGCCATGCAGGGAATTCTGGCAAAGTCAATTTACGGTTATTCACCGTACATATTAAGTAAATATACTGTTAGCCAGGTTACGGATTTTTACTGTAGCATTTTTACACATTTTTACCATTTTCTTTACCATTTTTTACAGTGTAAATTAAGTCTTAACAATGTGTATTACTAAACAAAAAAATTGATTAAATTTACAAAATGACTTTATTAACAAATATGACAAATATTCTAATAACAAATATTCTAATGATATTGGCATAAAATAAAAATGTAACGTTTTGACAACAAATATAACCGCACAACTTACCATCACTGGTTTTGTGCTCCAGAGTCACATACAGACATTATTTGTCTTGTATGACACTGAATATGTTTTACATAATAGGATTTCCACAGTGCTATGGACTGACAGGGTTTGTTTGTCATGTCATGCTGTACGGTTCATGGGATTGTAGGACTCAATTAAGACACATCATGGTGAGAAAGCTGTGTTTGATGACATCATCATCACTATTTTTGCTCTGACTTTAGCTTGAAGCACTTGACATCACACGCTGTGAGTCACTGCATGCTCTGAACATGGAAGTGTGGGCATACATGAAAAGACTTCTCACACACAAGACAGAATATTTTCAAAACAGACTAGTCGGTGGGTTGTCTGAATGACTAGATGGTCTAAAGCCGGCTGTATAATTAGGGTCCACCATACTCCAATCAAACACATTTTTGACATTCACTCAGGATGTTTTTTGTTTTTGGAATATGAAATTTAGTAGACGAGTGCAACTAGTCTAGACCATTTACAGAACAAATTTTGTTATTTTTAGGAAATCATCCAAATACAATGCCACAAGTATAACTTGACTATTCTCTTATGGAATTTGTTTTTGGTTAATTATGAAGTATATGTAATAAAAGCCATTAAAAGTCTGAACGAACATACTTTTGAATTATATCAACATTTTCTATTTTCATTCATTAATTTTCTTTAATACGGGGTCGTCACAGCGGAATGAACCACCAACTTATCCAGCATTTGTTTTTACGCAGCGGATTACTTCCAGCCACAACCCATCTCTGGGAAACATCCATACACAGTCATACACTATGGACAATTTAGCCTACCCAATTCACCCGTACCGCATATCTTTGGACTTGTGGGGGAAACTGGAGCACCCAGAGGAAACCCAGACAACTATGGGAAGAACATGCAAACTCCACACAGAAATGCTGTCAACTGACACAGCCGAGGCTCGAACCAGCGACCTTCTTGCTGTGAGGCGAACGTGCTACTCACTACGCCATCGTGGCGCCCTACATTTTCTATTTTCCCTTGATTAATTCTAATAAATGTAAAAAAAAATAGGAACCAAAAAACAATTTACAAAGTAGAATTGTTAATAAGAAAAGTGTTAAATTAGCATCAGTGATTTATTATTGTCAGTTATATGACAGTTAATACAACTGTTATTATTGACAATTGTGTTAACAGCAGTTCTAATTGTATATTTTACTGAAGTTTAATTTATTTTTTCGCATTTTATTCCAAGCTAGTTGTCAATAGTCCAAAAAATTACATATATATATATACACATACATACACACACACACACACACACACACACACACACACACACATATATATATATATATATATATATATATATATATATATATAGTTGAAGTCAGAGTTATTAGCCCCCCTGAATTGATAAGCCGTTTTTTTTTCACCAAATTTCTGTTTAATGGACAGAAGATTTTTTTTCACCATATTTCTAAACATAATAGTTTTAATAACTCATTTCTAATAACTGATTTATTTTATCTTTGCCATGATGAAAGTAAATAATATTTTACTAGATATTTTTCGAGACACTTTTATTCAGCTTAAAGTGACATTTAAAGGCTTAACTAGGTTAATTAGATAGGTTAGGGTAATTAGTTATTGTGTAACGATGGTTTGTTTTGTAGACTATAGAAAAAAAATGCTTAAAGGGGCTAATCATTTTGACCTTAAAATGGCCTTTAAAAAATTAAAAACTGATTTTATTTTAGCCAAAATAAAACAAATAAGACTTTCTCCACAAGAAAAAAAATATTATCAGACATACTGTGAAATTTTCCTTGCTCTGTTAAACATCATTTGGGAAATATTTAAAAGGGAAAATAAATTATATATGTCAGATTTGTTCGTCCAGTGTTAGTAAACAATTCTGCTTATTCTTAATTTTTTCTCTCTCTCTTTTTTTTCTGTCACATTCTTGTGACACTACACACCACAAAACTTCACTTACCATCTAAGTCCACTAATAACATTTTAACCTTGCTAATGGAGGAAAATAAACATGCGATCATGGCCCTCAATTTCCTGTTGGGCTGAAATAATCAAGGTCCTTCAGAAACCATTTCAAATCCCATCGTCATTGTTTGGTGACCTCCTTATTCCTCTAGGCTCTTAACACACACACACACACACACACACACACACACACACACACACACACA
>CAIGQQ010038221.1:657422-699794 GCA_903798035.1 Danio albolineatus
ACACACACACACACACACACACACACACACACACACACACACACACAGATTTCGTTCTTTAAAAATGGCCTGTACACACTCAGCAGCTCTCAGCTCCTGCCCTGAGTCTGTATAAAAATGGATGAATTTGTAAGTAAAAGAGAGAGGAAGAAAAGGAGGGAGAAAGAGATTGAGATGAGGAAGCTGTATTATTCATGCGAATCACTATTTTAGTTTGAAGGACATTGAAAGAATGAGAAGAGGAGTACTCGCTAGAACACAACTACTCCATTTGCTGCAAACACACACAGTCAGTGTGTAGCTGCTACACTTCTAATCATACAGTGTATTGTTATATAACAGTATATTACAAACTGCATTTAACTTGAATATATTCAAAGGTTACCGGATGTGCATGCATGGACTCGTTGGACTCTCCTTTACCGATCTATGACATCAGGATGTATCCACAAAACACTGTTTGTATATTCATGCAATCAAACGCATATCACAAAGCATCCTGCATGCTGAGCTTGTCGCCCTTTGATGATGAAAGCATCTGTCGGAGCATGTTTCCCACCGGCCCCTCTTTGATAATGAGTGAGTGTTGCAAATTACACTTTGACCCATGCTGTGACATTCAAAAAATGCACCAACAAACAAAACCCACCATTTTATGTTCATCATATTGCTAAGAAGTTTTTTTTTATGTTACTAAAATCCCAGTGTGTTATTTCCATGTTGTCCATTTGAAATATTTTTAAATTATAGTTATAATTCACCCCCCCCCCCCCCCCCCCCACCCCCTTAAAAATAGATTTACATTTTCCAACCCAGTTTTAAATAATTTATCTGTAAAACAGCAAACATTCTTTAAAAAAAAAATGAATAAAGCCATTGCAATGTCTAAATAATAATAATAATAATAATAATAATAATAATTTTACGGTCCACAGCAAAAAAAAAAAAATTATAACATTCAGTAATGCTTTTATAAAAAGGTTAATAATCAGTTATATGAAACTATTAACAGTAATGTCAAACCAAACGACTGTCATAGTCTAAATTTGCTTCTTTTCAAGAAATATGTAAAAGTCTATATTTAAAATAAAGCATTGATGGAGATGTGTGGCTTTACATGTGCTCCGACACTTGCATTTGTCATTTAATTACCAACATTTTAAATAAGAGCTGCACGATAGTAAAAAACCCAACATTATTGAGTTTTTCTGCTAAATATATTCCGATATGACTGGAATATCTGTATTTGGAAAGAATTTATCATTTTTATGCTGATTGGTATAGTTCTGTAAGGGAGTGCATCTGCATAAAATATAATAAATAGTGTACAAGCATAGATAAATGCAATAAAGAAAAAAATACTAGGAAATAACTGCATAGTTTTTGTTTTATAAATAAATTCGAAACACTATCCAGAATATCATGCAATGTGACTATTGCGAATGATCACACTGCAATATCGATGCTGAAACAATATATTAAGCAGCCCTACTTTAAATCGCATGATATAGAAGAGAAAGTGCTCTGAAATGGCTGTTGAAGACAGAACCGGCTTTAACGTGATGGCAAGAGACACTCTTCTCGGCTTTTCAAATACATTAATTTTCCAAACACTGTGTCTTTTGAAAAGTTCGTTATATACATCTACATTACAAATAAGTATAGTCCAAAACGTGTTCAGCACTTCATTTAAAATAAAGGTGGGATAGAGCTGCAATCCAGTGTAACAAACTACAAACACTTGATAGTTTTTTTTTTGACAGACACATAAAGAGTCGCTAAAAAGCACAGAAAAAAATAATAGTAATATTTAGGATTTACACCCAAAGGCGATGATACAGACATTGCGTAAAATAATATGTATTTGTTAGCCTGAGTGATCAAAAAGCTTGAAAAATCAATTTGAAAGCATTTTCATTTATGTTTTGCAGTTCCATTTAGTGATGTTAGGGGTTCAGAAATGTCCCAAGTCAGCTTTAAGACGCTAGGGGTGGAAATACAAAACACCCCATCAAAGCAAATAGACAAAACCAGAAAACCCAATCTGAAAAATACAACTCCACCCTTGTGTGTGAAATTCAGCACACCACCCACTGACAAAACAAGAGAACCGAGCAAACATCTTGATGGAGAACAGAAACACACTGGGCTCTAAAAGTGTTCCATTTATCAAAGAAAAGCACAAATTACCCCTCTTTTCATTTTTTGTCACAGGCATGATGTTAAAAAAATACAACTATTTATCTATTTAAATATCTGAGATAGCAAGTAGGAAGTAAACTGCAAGTGGCATCACATTATTCAGTAAAAATGCTGCAAAACCATATACCTAAAGTCTGAATTTTGTCATTGTTTACTTATTCTCATGTTGTTTCAAAACTGTTTAAGGTTATTTCTTCTGAAGAACACAAAAAGAGATGTTGTGGCACATGTTTGTGACTGACAGCTTCAGTTGTCATTCACTTTCGTTGCGTCTTTTTGCTGTTAAATGAAAGCGAACTGAAAGAGTCATCTTGCCTAACATCTCCTTTGGTGTTGCACTGAAGAAAGAAAGTCAAACAGGTTTGAAATAACACGAGGCTAGGCAAACAATGACAGAATTGTGTCTTATTTTTGGTAAACTACACCTTTAATGTGTCTCTTATTGCTAAATGTAGATCTACTGACGCTTTTACTTCCGTCTGCTCATAATTTATCCGCTGATGGAACACAGAGAGACCTAACAATTATTCTGAGTTTGACTAGGGGCCAAGACTGAAATCAAACCCCTAATGTTATATCACAGAGCAGTTATCTTGCACTGAGCAGAATATATCCACAATCCTTTCACCAAAATAGATCTGATATTTTTGGTTGCGACTTCAAAGGCCTTTGATTTTTGATCTGACCTGGATGAACTTGGCTGTTAAGCAATCTGTCCGTTCTTCCTGTCTCTGTCTATTTGTATTGCACACAAGATGCGATGTGAATTCACTGCAATCAATGGAACGCAGACACTGAGGTCTTTACCTTTTGCATTTTTAAATGGGTCATCTACACGAGGTAAACAATCAATTAAAATCTATAACCGAGTTGACTAATAATCTCTGTTGTCAAATATGACAAATAATCCGGCATGATTGCTTATGCGCTATATATGATGACCCAGCACGTACTGCAATTTTCATGACATCAGGGTGACATGAATGGCAGTTGTGTCTTTATTAGTCAATGAATCAAGGTCATATGATCTCTGTACTGATCTGACGGTGTTTGGTTGCAGGAAACGCTGTGGATGTTCTCAGGGCTATCAGAGTGGCTGTTTATTTTGAAGATGCTTTCCTCTTTTTCCTCCCGATTCATACTAACGCATCTCCTGTTTATACACACATACACATACACACAAACTAAGTCGAGCGAGGCGTTGACAGTCATATCTTTATGTAAAAGCTAAGGGAATGCTGTGAATGCAGGCCATCAATATAGCGTTATTTGCCTCACGCTGCCTGGCTCGATCCTGGCGGTTATAAACAAATGGAAGCTATGGTTTCGCTAGGGCAAGAGCTGAAGGAAGCGACTTGTACACTCAAACACGCGCGCGCGCACCGACGCCCATTAAAACACCACGCACGACACACGGCAAAAAGCATCCTGTGTCCGATGCCACACACACACACACACACACACCGTATAATTCAGCTGTTGGATATGGAGAGTTCGGAGAGCGCAAACTAGCTACAGCATCTCACTGGCGCTTCCATTCACACGTCCATCGGTTATTGATTTATTGGCCCGTAAGAAATAACGTCACCTCGTTTAAAAGCATTGACTCACCGCATCTTATAAAGCACTGGAAAAGGAGTCAGCTTCGGATGTGCTGAGCAGCATCGGGCTGTGTGATCTCGGAATGCTCCTTAATTCCCTTGACAGTGTGTCCGTGTGTGAATAAAACACGCAGATGATGTTTTGAGCTTCTCCTCCAGATGCGCCGTTCTGAGGCTTGAAGCCTCCCGAGGACCCTCGATCAAGATCTGAATATATATCGAGTATCCTTCGTCCCCAAAACCCAGTAGATCTATGGTGGACACGGGGGATCGTATCCCGTGCTGTATCCCGATCAGTGTTTTTTTTTTTTTTTTTGGAATAAGAGGAAAATGCGCAGAGTGGCTCCAGCGATGGCACAATCCGAGAGATCAGCGCCAGTCCATCGCTAGATCGTCCATGCGACCCGACAGCTAGCGAACGAGCGCCGAGAGAAAATGACAAGCCAATTTGGAAGCAAAGTGATGCTTGATTCAAGGATGGAGGGTGGGAGGGAAAGAGAAAGAAAAGGAGAATAAGAGAGGGGCGGTGAATCTGGAGCTGGGGTGACGGGAAGGCTTGAGCACGCTCTGGTGGCCGAGTGCGCGCACAGCCGTGAAGGGTCGACCTTCCTATCACCCGCAGGGTCATTCAGAGAAATTGTCACACTGTGCCTTTTCTGCTTTGAAACTTTATTATTACATAAAAAATACTTTAAAAATAAACTTTAAGACTTCGCGTGTTAAACTGTAGTTTTGAATATTGAAGCCAAAAATAATTAGTTATAAATATAATATCTTAAAAGGAGGATTAATATTTATAGAATTAATTTATCCTTTTACAGTTTGTATTTAAATATTTCTAGTAATGACACGTGATTTCAACTGTTGTTGCATTAAACGTTAAATATATATATTTAAATAAATATATAATTTTTTGGTTTGTTTTTTACTTGTTTAAACTATTAATTTAAAATGAGCTGAAATGATAATTCTTGAGATTTCATTGGGACAAGTTAATTTTTTATGTTTAATCCACATACATTTTTTAAATGTGTTGAGTAATATAATGGATTGAATGAATTGTGTGGAACTCTGCATTTTTTAAAGTGAAGGATCACAAAGTCTTAAATAAAACGATATTATAAATTACTAAAATAGCTTGTATTTCTATAAACATACGATACATGTTTAAAAACAAATTCAATTCCTGCATTGAGTTAGTACAAGGAAGAATAAATGTTTTTAAAAGTTACTTGTATTACTAAATTCGTGTTTGTAGGCATTAATGTTGGATATTTTATTTGGAATTGTTTTTTAAATTATTATAGTAAATATAAAAGTAAAACTTACTAAACATTGTCAACACACTTTTGATTTGTTATTGTTTTCCAGCTGTATTTACAGTTTGAACACTGCTTTTGTTCTTAGGTGGAGTGTCTTGTTATTTTATGACAGCCAGTACTTATTTTCTCTAAAAAAAAATTACACATTCAAATAAAATATAGGCCCGATTGAGGTAAATAACAAGATGTCAAATGACAAGAAAATACTCAACAAACATTTAAGTTTACTTAAAGTCTGAATGGAAAAGCTTGCAAAAGATAATTTAAGTAAAGTTTACTTATTATTTTGCCAATGTAGGAGGGTAAATAATTTACTATTAAAAATAAAGACGGTAATCAAACACAAAACCAGTCCACCTGAAAAAACAATAGTCTGAACAACGTAAACAAAATATTAGACAATGAGTGGACGTACACTAGTGCCTACATTTATAGGAGAAAAATGAACTGAACAAGAAGCAGGTGCACAAAGCAATCAGTAACCATGACAACAAATACGGAATGTATCCAGCAGGGAACTGCACTGAACATGAGAATAGCACAGAAGTGAAGCTATGTTCCCACTGCAGACAAAATCAAATTTCTTTCTCTCAAAATCAAATCTTTTCAATGATCCACACTATTAATTGCAAGTGTTTGGGTCATATTTGTATGTTCACACATATAACCAACCTGCATGGGTTGCTTTGGTAACAATGTAGGCGTATACACATGCTGCATGACAAGGCTTTCACACGAGACAGGAAAAATGGAGGTGCATCATCTCACTCGCCAAACAAGCACCTATGAAGTCATGGTACAAAAGCAAAAGAAAAACTCAATTACCGGCTTTATTTGAATACTTCTTGCATTTAAGTCACAGTCTTTGACGTTATTGTTGCTTAAAGACAATTTGAAATATGATTTGAAAAGTCAGATTCCAGACTATGATGCATGGAACTGCATTTTTAGTCCATCTAAAAAAATGGGGGGTTGTAAGGTTGCAAGTGTTGAACATTGTGGGCCAGGGCTGCACGACATTGAAAAAATCTAAGATTGTGATATTTTTTTTAGTTTGTGATATATATTGCAATATAAATACAAATTCACCATATTACTTAATATCTCTATTTGGAAAGATATTTAGACATTTATAATGTTAGATTGATAAGGTTGATTCTGCAGTGGGAGTGCATCTGCATAAAATCTAATAAACTATCTATAAACTTTTCCGACACATTTTCGTTTGCTATCTGTGCTATTTGCAGTGCATTTCTGTATTTGCATGTGTTGTGAGTAATTTCATGCATAACAATCTATTAATACAATTAAGAAAAAGATTTTAAAAAAATCTTTTGAAAATTTTGTTTTATCATTTCCTAACAGTATTCAAGTACAGTAAATGAGTGATAAAAATAATTAAACAATAATAATAAAATTAATTCAATAAAATTAATCATAGTTAAGGTCACAAATGGTCATACAATTTCTTATACCTGAATGCTTTTAAAATCATTACTCAATCACAGGCATCAAAAACACATGCAAATGATCAATTGTGATCTAAAATCAACATTGCATGTCCTGCGATGTGACTATTGCAAGTTATCACATTGCGATATGATGCTGAAAGATACATTGTGCAGCCCTATTGTGGTCCATCTAGATAAAATGTGTGTATATACAGAGAATAAAGAAAAAAATGCCATTGACACACACATATTCTTGCATTTCAAAAAATAATGTATAACTATCGAAGAATATGAGCGTACACAAATGTAGGGTAAAAGCAAAATATTTTAGCATGCAAGGCTGTACAGGAAAATGTAATTGTTGGAGACATGTAGATGATGCTTATGAGGGACACAAAAGAACCTTTTTCATAGAACTGACCTGCACTTATAGTTTTAAAGTAATTATAACTTAACCGAACCATTGATTTAATCCTCGTTGTCTGTGTTGGCACGGCTTCCATCGGTTTTATTTGAGACCTAATATACCAAATTATGATTTGTGAACATGCACTAATTAATGTCTCTCATGAGCAGGAGTAATAAGAGCTGATGTCTGTGTTATTTCATGAAATGAGAGGGGAGAGGCCTGGACATCCATTTGCATTAAACTCACGGGCATCAAAGGCGCATCGCGGACATGCGCGCTGACAGCCAGTTATCAGTCTCACGCAAACCCTAGGCTGTCTAAATAATGTCTCTAATGCGACTTTCGACATTTGAAAATGTTTCAAATCGACCCCGCGTGGGCTTAGATCATCCGATGAGACGTCCGAATGGCAGTTTTCCATGAGCTCCGGAGGAAACCTGTTGATCTGAAGGTAAATGTTAGGTGAGAAATAAGCGTTTAAATATTGATCTTTCCGGTGCAGAGTGAGAACGTAACGAATGAAGACTGACAGGCAGCATGCAGTGAAACATCCAAGAAACCGCATTGCACTTGTCAGTACACATGAATGCTGATTTCACTTCCTTTTTAGCTGTCGAATTTATTTTATCAAACTGCTCAGCCCACATCCTCGAGACAGAGTCCGTGTTTTAATAGTTGTGCCAGTAAGATTTAAAGAGAACACTAACCTTTTTCGATACACTTAAGCTATGAAATGTATGTCTGTGATGATTTGACAGAAACAGTAGCCTACTTGTGTTTTTTCCTTGAACCATTCGATGCACGCAGCAAAAGAGCATCTGTTGCTATGGTTACATCATCACGCCAAGGCAATTTCTGTTCGTTCGCACTCTCTTGTAACTTTTGTGGTTAAACGTGCAAACCATCTGACCTAAATTGGTCAACTAGTTTCACCACTTTCATAACTCAAGCTGATAGCCTATGTTTAATTTTAGACAAAAAAAACAGCTTTGTTGACATTTAGTGTTACTGGTCCATGGAGAAAAAGCATTTAGTGAATCTTTTCATTCCACAGAAGTATTTTAGCTGAAATATGTTCTTGAAAACAGTGTATCTACAAAAATAAATACAGTGCGTTATGCTGTTTTACGTTGTAAATTGGTAGGCAACTAGTTTTCAGGGGTGAGGCCACCTGTTTCAGAACCAGGTTGCTAATTTAGGCTGCTTTCATATCTAGCCTTTCACTGCGTTTTCCCACTTTGTTGTCCACAACACCGCCAGGCGCTTAATGTCCTATCAGGTAGGTTGTAAGGACATCTGTCCCGGGTAATTACCGTCGTCCACAGTTTAAGTCCGTTTACAGCTGCTAAGCCGCCCCGGTAAGCGCATTACCTTAGCAGGGCAGCGCAAACACTAGCGCTCGCGCAGTCCGCGATGAGCGCGTGCCGACCGCGAGAACCTCCCGGAGAGGTGCGAGACTCCAACCCAGATTACATCAGCATGAATAACAGATTACAACAGGCGTTATCAGAGCGATCAGCGAGATATGAAGTGAACCGTCAGTACAATTCATAAAGCCTGTCATCGGTTACTGAGACAAACGCCAGCGCTGCCGAATTGCGTCACTGTCACTTCCCGCCAAACGTCACCTCTACTGTCACAGGTAAGAACTGTCAGGTGTCAATGCCGGTTAGTGATTAAGATGCTGAAATCCACCTAAGTCCCTCTTGAGTGGGATAAGAAAGGAACAAATCTGTTTGTTTTTGTTGTTTTGTATTTTAAATATGTTCCAGAGTTTGATTGTCATTGGTCCTGACATAATTGTTCTTCTGTTTTTGCAGATGTCAGCAAGAAAGTGGTGGTAATTCAGCACTCAAAGAATTGAAAATGATGGGTATGTATGAAGTGTTATTTTTAACCTTCATCAGTGCCCTTTTTTCTCAGTCAGTATGAATATTACATGTGTTCTGCTGTACAGATTGTCATGTGGGGTATGAGTTGCTGTCATTGCTTGTGTACATGTGATTAATATATTTATGTTTATGCGCATTTACACAGACACACAGCGTGCTTTGGTGGCAGTGGAGCGTCTGCAGGAGAGGCTGAAAAAGAGAGGAGAGCTTCCTGCTGAAGAAAAACTCAGTCTGCTCAAAAGTGTCTTACAAAGTCCCCTGTTCCACCAGATACTTATCATGCAAGAGACTGGACAACAGCGTAAGCAACAGCAGGTCAGACAATATAACATCATCATTCCGGTGCATGACAAAATAATTTTAAAAAATCATGCATTAACATAAAAATGTGTCAAAACATTAAACAGTGTGCTGATTAAACCGTTTTAAATAACTGGACACCATTTAGTTTCAAATTTATGAAAAACATTTCTCATTATCATGAAAATTATATGAAAAGTAAATGATTATAATTTCTAAATCTGATAATAGTGACATTATTATGAAATGGCACAGCTAACCTCATTGTGCTACCTCTATCATTACCATGGTAACTGATATTGTAGCAACCAAATGTAAATGTCTAATGAAAGTATTTTTAATACTGATATCCAAGTCCACCACTAATACTTGAACATTCAATTTATTTGTGATTGCATTTTTTAACCTGTTGTCAGCATACATTTTTATTTTCGCTGATGCAAGCACAGGTTGTTTCACACTTTTGTTTGACAAAAGGTTGACAGGGATCTATAAATACAATATATCAAGGTTCCTTGTTTAATCATCAAACATATTCTTTGAATAAATTATATTTTTATGGGTCTAAAATATTATTTAGGAGATATATTTAAATTAATAATTAGTAATTTTATCTTTTATTGCATAGTGCTAAAAAGCTAATCGGTCAATCATGTTTTTTGTCCATTTATTAAAAAACGATGCATGAAAAAATTCTCACTCAGAGTTCATTGCCAGTATTGGAACACAAAAATTCATTTTCTTGCTTTTTATAACATCAATGAATAGATAAGGCATAGGTACATTTTTTATTTAATTTCAGAATTTTTTCATGTTACAATAAATATTCTATTGTAGCATTAATCTTGAATTAGTTCAAATCAAAATTTGGCCTATTTATTTATTTGGATAGTATTACATAATTTTAGTATTAAGTTAATTACATTATTTATTAGATTATTTAATAAAATACCAGCTCTTTAAATTATTTATTGAATCACATTTTTGAGATTGTTTTTTTATATTTTATCTCAACATAATTTTATTTTAGATCTTTTTTTAATGAAATATTTGTACCCTTTCCTTCAACACTGATCCCTTAGAACTCAATTAAAAGAGTCCCTGAACTCCAGCTTTAAAACTCTGTGGTTTACGTCATGTCTGGCTGAGGTTTATTTTTGGCTCTAATACAATATGATAAAAACTTACAGGAATATTTCAGGTTCACGGCAAATAAACTTATACAATTTTGGCTTTATATTTGCCCAAATACAAAAGCAAAAATCTGTGATAAAGCATAGTGCTAAAAAGCTAATCGGGCCAATCCTGTTTTTTGTCCATTTATTAAAAAACGATGCATGAAAAATTTCTCACTCAGAGTTGATTGCCAGTGTTGAAACACAGAAAATTTGCCAAAATTCATTTTCTTCCTTTTTATAACATAAATGAATAGATAAGGTATAGGTACATTTTTTATTACTCTTATATAACTATTCACTAGGCCAACTTGTATCGGATTCCTGAAAACTAATTTTAAAATGTATGAATGCACTGAACTAACCTTAGCTTGTGTTAGCTATATTTTGCTATGTTTTGTGTAATATCTGTAGCCACAATGACCTACAGTATAGGGCACTTATGCATTTCCAAAGAGAATCCCAGTCAGAGAAGGTCAGAGAAGCCCACTAGATATAAGTGAGAGGAATGAGAGGTTATTCAAGGATAACAGAGTAACAGTGTCTCAGAGGTGGTCTGGGTTCACGGTGTGTGTCTGTCTGTCTGTCTGTCTGTCTGTCTGTCTGACTGTGTCATAATGCACAGAGTAGTGATGGGAAATGCTCTTCTGAAAATGGCCTGTGTTAGCCCAGGCTTTCAAAGTGCAGCTCAGGTAATTCAGCTCCTCAGATATCCTCATAAAATAGACAGAGTATGCTACATTCAGAATTATTCAGTGCAGCCACAACTGATTGTGTTAGAATCTTCTAGCAGGCTAAAATGAGAGGATCAGCAGATGCCAGATGACATGAGCGACTCAATGCCTGTTTGTCATGAAAAACTGCATGTTTATGGGTGTACCAAAACGACAAGATGTAGCTACTTCAGCAAACCTATATCTCAGATTATCCTTGCGCTCATTGTGCATCGGTCAGGCCACTTGGCATGGATAATCACAAGCTTAATAATAAGTTGTTTATATGAGTCATGGTTTAATCAAGCTTATGACTTCCTGTCACGTTCTGCGATGTAATAGACTTCTGTGAACAAATGTAGTGGGATCTTAAAGGAAAGTTGTTGAAATCAAACATCAAATAGATTTATTTTCAAGTGCTTGTTTTAATAATAGGTTTCAATGAGCAGGAACAAAAAACAGAGTAGCCAGCTGTGCTGTTAGCCTGCTGTTGTGGCATATGGTCTGCCATTATAGACCTCTATATTTATCCAATAGTTTTTATCATTCTTCAGAAATATCTTCATAAAAAAATCTGTGTTAATTGGTATTTCGATTGCAGAGCAAATCATTTAGGAAGTGTCTCCTCATATTCTCAGTATCTCAAAAAAATTAATGTTTTAAGTCGAAATGAAAAGGCTGTGACTTTTGGTATTTTTGGATCTTTAATCAGTAAAAGAATAAGCTAAAGAGTAAATTTCCTTCGGCTTAGTCCTTTATTTATTAAGGGTCGCCATTGCAGAAAGAACAACAAGCACAAATAGTAGTAGTGTGTTAATTCAGCCGATTGTGTTTAGAAATTGTATTTCAAACAAGTGTCTTTTTTTTGGGGGGGGGGGGGGGTTAAAAATGAATGCAAATGTTATTTAAAATATGCAGTGGATTCAGATCGGCTTTCTGAATCAAAACTCAGCTTTGTTTATTTGCATATTATGTAAGAATAGGTCAAACCGCTTGACATATACTTGGTGTGCATTTGTGTTTGTGTATAATGTGTGTGATGCATTTAGAGAGATGATTCTTTGAAAACAGTGGCAGGGACCAAACTGAGGCCTTATAAGCTACTTACCTGAGCTGACCACTTAATCTGTGCTGAAAGGAGAGAGGCAGGGGTCAGCAAGTCACACACTCACTTCTGTTATGGTGGAGACTTTCCATTCACTTCTGTTGTTTTTTCACTGACTGAGTAAAGGATTTTTGTTTCCCTACCTGTAAACCTGACCAATGCGGAAACCTTTCTGTATTTTTAGATTTGAATTAAGGTTGTTTAGTATTTTAAAGCTGGTCACCATATACCAAACAGAAAGTGACAGACATACACAAATACTCTGTGCAAAAAACTGTTTTAGACCCTTAATTGCACATATTTGTGTGTGTTGCCATCAAACTTGAAACACTGAAATGTAACACCACATTTAAACTAAATATAAATGTAAGCTCTTGGCCAGATTTGCATAAACAGTTGGTTGGCAGACTGGCTGAATTCTAACAATGAGCTAATGTTTTACCCGACAGACTTCAATCATTTAGACATATATCGCCACGACCACATTTAAACTTGTTTATATTTTATGAGAAATCATTACGAGGATAACTGAGCTGTTACTGGCTCTGCATGAAATGGATCTAAATGCTGCACTTTCTTCTTCACATTCCCCATCAACTGTTTGTCAATGCAAATGTTTCCAGTTTGTTTCCTGCCTATTTCTTTATTGAAAGGTACACCATGTTTTAAGAGTATGGGTTGGTAATATATATTTATGTTTTTTAAGAAGTCTCTATGGCTATGTTTACTTGATTAAACTGTTTGAAGTCAAAAGATTTTAATTGAAACATGCAATCATTGCAACTCATGCAAGGCAGACCTAACCCATATGTTCTGGTCATGTGATAAACTGAGGCGATTTTGGTCTTTAATATTTGAGATTTTAAACTCAGCATTCAATTTAACAATTCAACCTAATCTGGTAATGGCTTTGTTTGGAGTACCAAATGAGGACATGCATATAACCAAAGAAATAGAAAATGCCTTTGCCTTTGCCTTTGTACCCTTGCCTTTTGTCTTAGTGACGTGATGCTATTTTTGAAAACAGAAAAAAAAAAAAAATTCTTAGAGGTTCAACCAAAATATTTTTCAAAACATGGGACCCTTTAATAACTCATATTGAGACTAATGTACTCATCCAACCATGAACAACCCCCCCCCCCAACATCTCCTCTCCCTACCCCATTATTTATTTATTTTTATGTATTTATTTTATTTATTTATTTTTTCATTTCTTTTTCTTACTAATTTTTGTCGTGTTCATTTGTCTCCATCTTAAACTACTGTGTGGTTAAAATAAAAAAAACTAACGAAAATACCTTTGTTATTGTACACCTGAAATGTACTTTTTGTCAAAAACACAATAAAATAAGAAAATAAAGATTTTAATTGACTATATATTTTAAATGAATTATAAAAAATATTCAGTGGTGGCAGAGCTGAAATTTCACCAGTCTTCAGTGTGAGCTTTCTGAAAAATATTTGATTAGCTGATGATGATTTCTTATTATCATCAAGTTCTTTTCAGAATTACTTCAGAAACAGAAAGATTTATTTTGAATAGAAGTCGTTTGTATTATTATCATTTGATTTTGGCCAATTTAAAGTGTTAGTTTACCCCAAAACAAAAATTCTGTTATTAATTACTCACCCTCATGACATTGCAATGCCCTGAGACCTTCTTTCTTGTGTTCTTTAGCAAACAAATTAAAATATGTTAGGTCTGAGAGCTTTCTCATCCTCCATAGACTTCAAGGGTCATCATGAGTTGTTCAAAGTTCAGAAAAGAAACCAAAAACCGTCAGAACCTTTCATCTGACTTCAGTGGTTTAACTGAAATCATGGGAACTTCCAAAAACACTTTTGTGAGCCAAAATGTTTTTAAAAATTACTGTAATTGACTTTGCTCGTCTTTGTCTTCTCTTCCTCATCAGGTCATGAGATTGACTTTTCACTACAGGCAATAGACTACGTCAGGGGTGCTCAACCCTGTTCCTGGAGATCTTCCTACAGAGTTCATCTCCAGCCCTGATCAAACATTCATTCATTCATTTTCTTTTCGGCTTAGTCCCTTTATTAATCCGGGGTTGCCACAGTGGAATGAACCGCCAACTTATCCGGCATTTTTGTTTTACGCAGCGGATGCCCTTCCAGCCAC
The DNA here is from genome assembly GCA_903798035.1 of Danio albolineatus. Taxonomy (NCBI): domain Eukaryota; kingdom Metazoa; phylum Chordata; class Actinopteri; order Cypriniformes; family Danionidae; genus Danio; species Danio albolineatus. Next base: position 671,730 of record CAIGQQ010038221.1, read on the forward strand.
AACCCATTTCTGGGAAACACATTCTCATTCACACACATACACTATGGACAATTTAGCTTACCCAATTCACCTGTACCGCATGTCTTTGGACTGTGGGGGAAACCGGAGCACCCGGAGGAAACCCACGCAACCACGGGGAGAACATGCAAACTCCACACAGAAATGCCAACTGGCCCAGCCGGGGATCGAACCAGCGACCTTCTTGCTGTGAGGCGAACATGCTACCCACTAGGCCACCGTGGCGCCCCCTGATCAAACAACATTATCCAATTAATTAGGATCTGAACAGCACTTAATAATTACAGACAGGTGTGTTTGATATGGGTTGCAACTGAAATCTGCAGGAAGGTAGATCTCCAGGAACAGGGTTGAGCACCCCTGGGCTACGTCATTTGCATGTTGCTCTGGTGACTCTGGGCAAAATATGCTCCATGATGACTTGACAAGAAAGAGCTTTTTAAGGAGTTTCTTAAAATACTAGAATATATTCTATTGGTTTAGTATTATTATTAATGAGTTTTTGTTTATTGTATCGCTGTTGCTATAATTCAGTAATGTGAATGTTTTGTGTCAGTACAGGTTTCTCCCAGAACATCGTCTGCTCCTCCTCAGTCTGTGTGTGATGACAGAGATGTCTTAAACTCGTCTCACCCATCATGCACTCTGAGGTACAGAGATTCTTACCTCTCAGCACAGCGACGCAGTGACCGATGTCGATCCGCCAGTCATGTGACTTTTGCCCATTACATCACAGAGGACATTTCTGTACTGCAGTCCATGGCAAAGGTACCTCAAAACACCATAATCCTCAATAAAACATATGTAACATACTAAATCATTCGGAATATAATAAATACGGCAACTACATCTTTCAAAACTAACAGTTTGTGTTTATTCTTTGTTATTCCTTGCATTTATTGCCATTTTTCAGGATCGCACTGTGCTAAGCTTTGACCTGGAGAAGGGTGAAAGCGCTTTAGGTGTCAGCATTGTTAACCTGGAGATTGAAAGCAGTGGAGGTCACGGTATCTTCATAAAGGAGATTCAGACAGACTCTGTTGCTTACAGGTATAAACTGACATTGATGAAGTACAGCGCAGCAGAACTTCACTGATTAGAGCACATTTTTCAAAATGAGCACAGGTTAATTTGAAACTATTTTTTACCCCATCTGTTAGTGACGGGCGTCTCCATGAAGGTGATCAGATTCTAGCAGTGAACGACAAGCTGTTTGATTCCTATGTAACACACGATCAGGCTGTCCAGATTCTTCAGGAAGCTGCTTCTGTGGTGACATTAACTATAGCCAGAGAACCAACTCCATCATTCAGCCCTCCAAAGGTGAGCAACGCTCCGGCCTTTATGAACAATTCATTTTAAAGCTCCCTTTTATTTTAAATCTCATTATAACTCGTCTTTCTAAAATATGCCTAAAATAATGTGTACAAAGGCCTGTTGAGAATGTTAAATGTGCCTCTGAAGTGAACTGAACCATATTTTACCTTACATTTTATACTGTTATGGCTTTTGCCTTATAGCTGCCTCACTTTAACATGCAGCTTAAATCCGTTACAGCTCAGCAGTAATTTGATTACATTACCACAAACGCAGTACATCTAACATTTGAAGTGTTAGAGCTTTTTATGTGAGGTTGTTAGGTTTGGTGTGTGCTGTGAAAGCAGAGTCTCCTGTGAGTTCACTGAAAGACTTCTTCTTAATGGTGGTATTCTATCCATTAATATAAAATGTAGCTTTCCACATTTAGCAAGAATATTTCAATACAATCCAAAAGTTTGGCTTAGAACTTCAATGTATTTGGAAAATAATTCTTTTAGACTCAGTAAGGTGTTTAATTGTTGAAAAATGAATATCCATTTCTCAGTGAATATAATAAATTTGTTTTGGTGCATTTAAACAAAACTGATTTATTAAATAGATATATTTATATAAAAATAATATTTTAGTCACCAAACATATTCAGAAATTGAAAGATAATACAAATAAATTCAAGCAAAATATTGCCCAAAAAAATTACAACCTACAAAATTTCAACAAAATATATAAATGTTTTGCTTCTTTTGATTTTTTTTCTTCTTGATTTTTAAGTTTAATTAGTCAGAGAGCCACAGCATTAGATACATAGAATTATTAGATATGAACTGCTCCAATATAGCAGCAGAACACAATTTGCTCAAATTTTCTTTCTCTCTGAATAAAGTAATACAATAACATGTTCTTGCATTTAGGAATAAATATATAATAATAATAATAATAATAATAATAATAATAATAATATATATATATATATATATATATATATATAACATTATAGATAAATGTAAAATAACATTACAGATAAATTCTGTTGCACTGTAGAAGCTCTGTCATGAAAACAAATTCCTCGTATGTGTGAACATACTGTATCTGGCAATAAAGCTCTTTCTGATTCTGATTCTGAAAAGTAACACATTTTAGGCCAAACAACATATATAAATAAAAATATGCAAAGGGTTTATTAAATTATAATAATAATACAATTATAATAATTGTTACATATAATATAATAATAATTACAATTAAATAAGGCGACACAGTGGCGGAGTAGGTAGTGCTGTCGCCTCACAGCAAGAAGGTCGCTGGTTCGAGCCCTGGCTGGGCCAGTTGGCGTATCTGTGTGGAGTTTGCATGTTCTCCCCGTGTTCGTTTGGGTTATAGGTGAATTGGCTAGGCTAAAATTGTCCGCAGTGTATGAGTGTGTATGGATGTTTTCCAGAGATAAGTTGCAGCTGGAAGGGCATCCGCTGCATAAGACATGTGCTGGATAAGTTGGCGGTTCATTCCGCTGTGGCGACCCCAGATTAATAAAGGGACTAAGCCGAAAAGAAAAGAAAATGAATGAATGAACAATTAAATGAAATAAAAAAATTTAAAAACTCCATTCATAACTAAGCCAGGGGCAGGGTAAATAGGTCAGCTATATACTTGCATACATATACACACACACACACACATATATATATATATATATATATATTATTTATTTATTTATTTATTGAATTATTTATTGAATTATTTATTTATTTATTTATTTATGTATTTATTTATTTATTTATTTATTTATTTATTTATTTATTTATTTTATTTTTTATTAAGGGTTGCCAAAAAGTGTCCAATTTTTCTGTAGGCTAGTACCGCAAACTGTATATCTAATCTTTTCTATTTGCATAGACTGCTTCAGATCATGCATCCAATGTATGTAACTGGGTGGGGAAGGATTTTTCCAGTTCAGTGTTATAAGCATTTTAGCAATTATTAAAAAAAGTGTGCATTTGATTGTGTAGATCAGGCATGTCCAAAGTCCGGCCCGCGGGCCAATCACGGCCCGCAGTCAGATTTCATACGGCCCGCAGATTCCATCTCATAATGTGTTATTTATGGCTCGCTAGCTCTGTTAGAATAAATAAAGCAAGGGAGAGTAACCGCGTTAGAGATAAGTAAACCAAGGCCTGCCCCAAGACTGACAAAAATTGAAAAAGTTTTGCGCGAGCAGAGAAGAGTCAGCGAGCGAGCGGAGAGAACTGATCGCGCGCGGTGCAGGCGTGACACCGTATATCGTGCGCACTGATGATGATGATGATGCTGTGCGCGCGCGAAAGATCTTGTAGAAGACGAGCAAAATTCACTTGTTTTAAACTTTAATGATAACAGACCACTTTGCATTACTTATAACTCCTGTTTAAAATGTTCATGAGGCAAAGATAGACATCAAACTCATAGAAATGTAAGGTATTCTATAGAGTTTGTTCAATTTTATCTGACTCTCCAGATATGAAAGAAAGGCATAATTGTGTGTTTAGAGTTGTTCATGCCTGAGTGGCTTATATTTGGTTATATTGCCGTTTGAAAAATAAAGGTAATTGTGACAATGAAAATAGTTTTATAACAGTGTGTATTTTCATGTAACATTTGTGGTGAAAAAAATGTCAGAAGGAACTATTGGCCCCCGGGCATCTTCACTTAATCAAATTTGGCCCTCTTTGCAAAAAGTTTGGACACCCCTGGTGTAGAAGATAAGGAACATTTAGGGTAAGTCCAAATAATGATACTTAGGGGCAAGGCTCAATATCTAAAAGAAGGCATTCAGAAATTGATTTAAAAATTGATGCCCAAAAGTGCTTAGCGCTGGACAAAGCCAGAAAGTTTGAAAAAAAGTGGCTTCTACTTGATTTTTAAATTTCTTTTTAAAATTTGTATTTAATATTTTTGTATTACATATAAAATTGGATGTACTAGTTTTTGGATTGTTATCATATATTATTTTGTTTGATAAGCTCCAGATTTGGCTTCAGTACTGACTAATCTAATGTATGTGCCCAAACACAATATTGTATAGCTTTCTTTTAAAATATAAATTTAAAAGATAGATTTGTGAGGGGTGGACTTATTTATGCTGAGCACTGTAGTATTTCACGTGTAATGGCAAAGCTGAAATTTGAACAGGCATGACACCAGATGTTGGTGTCACTTGATCATTTGGAATGTGTTCATTTGGAATAGAAATATTTTTCAATAATATGAAAGTCTTCGCTCTCTTACTTTGTAATTTGTTAAAAAGTCTGAAATTAAATATTTGGAAATCTCAGAAAATCTTATTCAAAGCTGAATTTAACTAAAAGAAAGTTTTTAAAAATAAAGAGGAATATTACAGTACATTATGTCTGTAATCAAATATGGATTTTTTAGCATGTGAAATTATGTTAGACAGGCTAGTTTTCATCATATGAAGGAGTCAAATCTCCAAACATTTTTATTACACAGTGTGACATACCCTGCAAATGGTAGAAATTCTGGAAATTTTCAGTAATTGAGTTTGGGCTTATATCTAAAAACAAGGCATTTCCTCATAGTCATGACCCATATTTTAAACTTGGTTCCCCAGCCTCGACAAATTTATCATATTGAGTTGGAGAATGATGGATCAGGCCTGGGGTTTGGCATTATTGGAGGACGAAGTACAGGTACCATGGTCAAAACCATCCTACCAGATGGTGTAGCTGGAAAGGTACCGTATGTGACAATGGATTCATATACAATAGAATTTAATTTATGCATTTGTAGATACAAGCAGATTCAGCTAAAGAAGAGTGGCCAAATACCTTGACATGTTTTACTGTGTCTGCTCACACAGGACGGAAGGTTGCGCACTGGTGATCTGCTCCTCAGTATTGGGGATGTGGATGTGTCTGATATGGGCAGTGAGGAAGTGGCTCATGAGCTCCGTGTCGCAGGTTCCCATGTGAGACTCATCATTGCCAGAGAAATCTCTGATAGTGACCCTTTACCTGCCTCTGTACAGGAACAGGATACTCAAACGAAACAGGTGCTCATGAGGGTATGTGTGTGGGTGGGTGGGTATGGGTGTGGGTATGTACGTGTCTATGAATAAACTGTGATATGAATTGGTCACTCAATAGGTTTTTCACATATTCACTTTCATTGTTTCATAACCTTTTTAACATAAGTTTTTTTGTGACACCAGCAGAATTTAGAAAACGACAGTGCTGCTGTATTTATGTTACTTCTATGGTATTTTCATTCTTTTTGTTATTGAAACTGAGAAAATTATATAAGATACAGCAAATTATTAGCCCTCCTGTTTTCTTTTTAAAACATTTACCAAATTATGTTTAACAGAGCAAGGAATTTTTCGCAGCATTTACAATAATATTTTTTTCTTCTGGATAAAGTCTTATTAGTTTTATTTTGGTCAAAATAAAAGCAGATTTTTTTTAAGATTTAGGGGCAATTTCAGTAGCCCCTCTCAGCAATCTATATATACTTTTTTTTGGATTGTCTACAGAATAAACTATCTTCATACAATGACTTACCTAATTAACCATATTAAGCCTTTAAATTGCACTTTAAGCTGAATAATAGACTCTTGAAAAATATTTAGTAAAGTATTATGTATTATGTGTTATCAAGGCAAAGATAAAGGAAATCAGTTATTAGAAATGAGTAGGCCCACACGGAATCAATGATTCTGTTTGTTTACTTGAGTAAATGTGTGTAAATTTATATTTATTTAGTTTTTAAATTTATTTCAGTAATAATATTGACTAATATGAAAACATTGGAGATTTATTTACAATACAATTTGTAAAAAGTAATATTTTCTGTCTTTTAGTAGGTATATGGAAGACTTGCTTTTTTACCAAATAAAGTGGATCTAATTGGATTTGCATTGTTAAAAAAAAAGGTATTACTTTTATTTAATATATTAAGGTTTTAGTTACGATACTTTTCCCAGAGATGGGTTGCAGCTGGAAGGGCATCTGCTGCGTAAAATATATGCTGGATAAGTTGGCGGTTCATTCCGCTTTGGCGACCCCAGAATAATAAAGGGACTAAGCTGAAAAGAAAATGAATGAATGAATGAGTTACGATACTCCCCGTGTTGGAAAAACAAAAAAACTTTCCATTAAACAGAAATTGGTGAAAAAATGTAGAGGGGGCTAATAATTCTGGCTTCAACTGTATGTGTATACTGTATAGTCCATTCACAAATGTAAAAATGTAAAGCCTCATGTTGTTCCAGACCTGTGAGGCCGTCTTTGTTTTGTGGATCACGAAACTAAATATTTTGAAAAATGTTAGAAACTAAATGTTTTATTTTCTCTTCCATTCTGTTAATTAAACTAACTAAGATCAGTAGTATTTGAAAGTGTTTTATGGTCAATATTCTTCAAAATATGTTCTGCTGTGTTTAAGGTTTGAAATAAAATAAATTCAAATGAAATTCTGCTGTGAATTTATCAATTGATCATTTTGGATGAACTGTTCTTTTTAAAGAGCCCCTATTATACATTAAAAAGGGTCATATTTTGGTTTTGGGGGTCTCCATCAGCAGGCTAATATGTATGCATGGTCAAAAAACACTTTCGTTGTCTTATAATATGCATTTATTTTTACCTAATTATCCCAGCCACTCAAATTGTTCAGTGATTCACTTGTTCCAAAACCCCTCCTTAGCACGATGCTAAACTGCGCTGATTGGACCGATGACCCAGTCTGTTGCGATTGGTGGACAGCATGTGTGTAGGAGAGCTGATGTAGCCATAGCAACGACAAACAGCATTGAAAAGCAAGCTCACAAACGCATTTTAATCCGTAAACAAAGCGGCACGCGGCACGTTTACAACGTGCTTTTAGACGTGATATGAGAATACAAGTTAACCAGATACACTACAAGCGGTTAAAAGTTACAAAACACAATTAAATGCATCATTTACAAGCTAGAGCAAACAATGAGGCAACTGATTTAATCACACTTACTCACTTGTTGGATAGCAGGCCAGATTCACTGTCAGGCCACCGGGAAGTCCGTCCCTGCGTACATCTTTTCTGATCCTTCCTTTAACAAACGGTCGACGAATCCTCCGTTGTAAGAGTGTAGATTGCTGGAGCACTCCTCAAAGTGAACGCAGCACAAGGCTGGGCTATAATGCTGAGGCATTTCTGCAGAAATAAACCTCAACCACTGTCTCTTCACAGTCTCATCTCTGGTTCATCTGCATACTTCCTATAATATCCAGCTGAGCACAGTGCTCTTCTCTGTGTTGCCAGATGTAGCTGACTGAACCCTATCCAAAAGATTTTTACCTGCACAATCAAGTTCAAAACCACCCAACGTTTGCTCAGCGCTGTTGTTTGTGGGCGGGGTTGGCGGTTTTAAATCTCCCGGGGCTGCACGCGCACAAATGGGCAGGGCTTATGTTTCGTGTTCACGTCATGCTGAAACGGCTAAAGACTCGTAAGCACGGCGATTCGTTTGAGAAACTATGAGTCGACTCTTTTATGAATGAATCAATAGTTTTAAACACTTTGCACTTTCAGATTTGAGCCTTAGCTGGACATTTCACTTCACTTAGAGCTGTGTTACACACTGCATGCAAGCTCATTTTCAAAAACCCATAATAGGGGCTCTTTAAAATTTGCATTTTGGATTTCCTAAAAGAACAGACATATACATTTGTAATGACATGTAGGGGAATAAAGGATTCATTTAAATTTAAAAATAATTCAATTAAAACTATATAACACACTCATTTGTTGTTGTGTCCAAAAAATGGGAGGAAAATCCAGAGAAATGTACAGTATATAATAAAAAAAAGATAAATCAACAACAAAAAAAATTAAATGTGAACTTGGAGCAAAAAAACGATTTCACAGGGGCCTGCCCATTGTTATTCCTGTTGTTATTATGTAGTTCATTTCACTGTATTATGTTTTTAAACTCCAAATTGTGTGTAGAATCAGTTATAAATGAAGCAATATCTTTCTACAGAATACTGGTGAGCAAAAGGGAAAAAAAGGGAACATAGTGGATAAGGATGGACAGATTCGCATTGGAGGCCACATTGGTGTAAGTAAAATACAGATATTTGTTTTTTCTTCCATGGTTCTTTTTGCTTTCCTTGTATGGACATGTGAAGTAAACTAGCATAAGTAGAAGTATTTCATTTTTAATATTATCATTTAAAATATATAATATTTTCTATGAGTGTTTATTGGGTGTAGGGGTAGATTTGGTGTAAGGGGATAGAATATATAGTCCATTTAGTACAAAAAATGTAACATCTGTAGAAAGTCCCAAAAAAATGTGTGTGTGTGTGGCAGTGTTGTGTGGCAGATTATTTTAATTATAGCGTTTGTTTTAGGCTGAATGATAGGGCCATGTGAGATTAATAGCATTGCTGCTTGTTTTGTGTTTGTATTTGTGTAAATCTATCATTAGCCCAACCCTCATGTTCTGTTTAGGGTCTCAGAGACCCCAGAGCCATTTTGGAATCTTGAAAAAGTACTTAACATTAAATTGTCAGGTTAATACTTCATGACATCTCTAATCAGAGCTCATTATAAAGAGAATTTCATAACACACTTCAAGCGTCCTCGATAAAATATTGCATTAGTTATGTTTGGGGCTTTAAAGACCTCAGATATGAAACATAAATAGTCCGTAAAACATTAAAGATATTTTCTGACTAGTGCTCACACTGCATAAATACACTTTTTTCAGTTGTTTATTGTCATTTCTTTTAATCTGTTTTTTTATACCAAAGTCAAGTTGACCACAAGCAATAATACTGGAGTGTTTACTAGTAACATTTCTCAAAAAATCGAAATATGCATGGACAGATTGTTTGTGAAGTGTCGATGTTTTCAATAGTAATTTTGTTGCCACAGTTATTTAGCATAAAAACAAAACATATAACTTGAGCTGTAATGATTAGGATTAAAAAGATTAAAGAACGGTTAGAAAGTGGTTGTTTAGGATTGCAACAATTTATCTTAACACAGAAATGCTGAAAGATTTCATCTGGAGCTGTTTCACACTAATTGAAGATGAAGTCATATGTAATGAAGTCTTATTATAATGGGTTTTGTGCAGAAAAAAGATATAAAATTAGACATGTTCTTAAATGATTGCTAATGATAAACTAAAACATTAGCAGTTTATACTCATTAAATAGTAAAAGATGGCTGTCAAATGTAATGTTAAATGACTCTAATTGTCCATTTTACCCTGAAAGCTATTTTTCCATTTAATATCTGACACGTTGGACCTGTAGTACTTGATATAAGATCAAACAGAAATGGATTATTGACCATTTCTAAAGGCAGTACTGTTTTGTATCACTTTGAAGTGAAATGAACAAATTAAAAGACATTGAAAAGAAAGGGTTAATTTTAAAGAGCATGAGGGACAACAGCGACTACACTATGTGAACGACTGTAAATAATTTGTGTGCCAAATGACAGATTTCCCACTTTGTTTTAAATATGACTTGATGACTTTGCCTTAACAAAGATGTTTGCATGAAGCATATATGAAATCATTACAATGCTGTGAAGGTGCATCACCAAGTATTATGACATGGTAGCATTCGACTTCATCACCAGAAGGATCTATAGAGTACACTACCTGACAAAAGTCTTGTTGCCTATCCATTTTAGAAACAACAATTAATAACTTGACTTCTAGTTGATCATTTGGCATCAGAAGTGGCTTATTTGAAAGGCAAAGGCCTCTAGATTATGCTTATTTTACCAAAATAAAACATGATGATGACTTTATTTTTAATTATTCAATTAGGACAGTAATGTCTAACTTTGCTTAGACAAAAGTCTTGTCACTTAACAGAAATAGTGTACAGTATAGACTATAAAGTCATGGTGCAGTGGAAAAATAATTAATATTGTGTTTGACTCCCATGAACTTGGACTGCATTCATACATCTATGCGTCAATGACTCAAATAACTTATGAATAAAGTCATCTGGAATGGCAAGGAATGCATTCTTGCAGGACTCCCAGAGCTCATCAAGATTCTTTGGATTCATCTTCAAAGCCTCCTCCTTCATCTTACCCCAAACATGCTCAATAATGTTCATGTCTGGTGACTAGGCTGCCCAAACCTGGAGCACCTTGACCTGAAGTATGAGAAGGAGCATTATCCTGATGAAGAATTTGCCCTCTCCTGTGGTTTGTAATGTAATGGACAGCACAAATGTCTTGATACCTCAGGCTGTTGATGTTGCCATCCACTCTGCAGATCTCCTGCATGCCCCTATACTGAATGTAACCCCAAACCATGGTTTTTCCTTCACCAAACTTAACCGATTCTGTGATAATACATGCAGGGTACAATTGGTCTTGTGCAGCATTTGTAATGATTGGGATTTAGTTCAACAAATGATTCATCAGAATAATCCACCTTCTGCCACTTTTCTAAATGATCAACCAGCAGTTTATTTGATTTACTAGAAGTTTATTTGTTGCTTTTACAACTGGGATCGACGACAAGATTTTTGCCAGGTAGTGTATGACTAAACTGGGGCACAACGGTGGCGTAGTGGGTAGCATGATCGCCTCACAGCAAGAAAGTCGCTGGTTCAAGCCTCAGCTGGGTCAGTTGGCATTTCTGTGTGGAGTTTGTATGTTCTCCCCGTGGTCGCTTGGGTTTCCTTCGGGTGCTCCGGTTTCCCCACAAGTCCAAAGACGTGGTATAGGTGAATTGGATAGGCTAAATTGTCCGTAGTGTATGAGTGCGAATGAGTGTGTATGGATGTTTCCCTGAGATGGGTTGTAGATGGAAGGGCATCCGCTGTGTAAAACGTCTGCTGGATAAGTCGGCGGTTCATTCCGCTGTGGTGATCCCAGATTAATTAAGGTACTAAGCTGAAAAGAAAATGAATGAATGAATGTATGACTAAACTAAACAATGTCAGCTACTTTGTCTTAAGCAATCACTCTGTTTTAGTGCTCTTTACTGTTAAGGGTCCTACTTAGTGTGGCTCAGATAAAAATGCTAGCAACTGGGTTTTGCAGATGGGTCCGAAATGGGCATCAGCCTTTGTCTTCCCTCACCCGCTTTATCTAACAGCTTCTCTCGAGTGCCTGCATGCTTTAGTTTCTTCAGCTCTGAGAGAAGACCCAGTGCTACAACTGTGTGTCTCTCGAGAGATGGGTATCACGAGCCTTGGCTAAGCTAAACAAGCTTACAATCCCAAATCAGAAAAAGTTAGGACAGTATGGAAAATGCAAATAAAAAGTTAGTTAGTTTATTTCTAAATTTACTTTAACTTGTTTTATTGAAGACAGTACAAAAACATTATTTAATGTGTTCCTCTTTTTCTTTTTTATTGTTTGTTTGTTTATTATTATTATTTTTTTTAATTAACATGTATTCCAATTTTGGTTCTTGCAACACATAAAAAAAGTTGAAACAGCATTTACCACTTTGTAAAGTTGCCATTCCTTTTTACAACACTTAAAAGACATTTAGAGGCTGAAGACATTAAGTGATGTAGTGTTTCAGATGTAATTTTGGCTCATACTTCCTGCAAACAAGTCTTGAGTTATGCAACAGTAGGGGGTCTTCATTGTCGCATTTTGCACTATAAAATGCGCCACACATTTTCTATTTGAGAGACGTTGGGACTGCACTCAGGCTAGTCAAGTACCGGTATCCTCTTCCTCCGCAACCCGGACTTTGTAATGTGTGCAGAATGTGGTTTTACCTTGTCTTGTGGAAATATGCATGGGCATCCCTGGAAAAGAAGGCAGCATATTATGCTCCAAAATTTTCAGCATTCATGGTGACATCAAAGAAGTGCAAGTGACCTTTGCCAGGGGCACAGACACAACCACATACCATGACAGACCCTAGCTTTTGGACCTGTTGCTGGAAATAGTCTGGATAGTTCTTTTCTTCTTTGGTCCGGAGCTAGCGTCCATTTCTCCCAAAAAGTTTCCACTATGTGATGGTCCATCCCAGATGCCTCAGAGCCCAGAGAATTCGACAGTGCTGTTAACGTAGGGCTTCCTTTTGGCACAGTACAGTTTTCACTAGTATTTGTGGATGAAACTACGTATTGTAGTACTTGACAAGGGTTTGCCAAAGCAGTCCTGAGCCTTTGTGGTGATATCGCTTATAAATGATGAATGACGATTCTTAATGCCTGAGCGATCAGAGATCACGGTTGTTCAGCCTAGGCTTAAGCCATTATCATTTACGCTCTGAAATTCCTCCAGATTCCTTTGTTCTTTTTAGTTATGTTATGTACTGTTGAATGTGAAATATCCAAATGTCTTTCTATTTTTCTTTGAGGAACTTTGTTTTTAAACATTTCAATAATTTTCTCACGTATTTGTTGGCGATTCACGGTCGATGTTTGCTCCTAAAAGACTAGACCTTACTCGGATGCTACTTTTGTACCAAATCATAATTACAATCACCTGTTTACATTACCTGCTTAAAATCACATCACTATTTAACCAATTTACCTGATTACTAGCCCTAAATTGCTCCTGTCCCAACTTTTTTTGTAATATGTTGCAGATCTGAATGACAGGAAAGGATTTATGTTTACAAATGAAATGAATTTGACCAGACAAAACATGAAATATTCTGTGTTCATGTTGTCTGCAGTGAAATACAAATCAAAGGAAACACACCACTGTCAAGTAAAACGTTACTGTCTCCCTTACCTAACCACCAAGTCACAGGCTGAATGATTTCTCTTTTTTGTCAAAAAGCTTTTTCAGCCAGCAAGGACAAATTTATGGATTTGTGCCAAATTGTAGCATCATAGACCCATAACAATCTATTGTACCTATACCTATAACCTATAATCAGTACGCGTGTATGCTTTTTTACAGTTTCTATTCTAATTTGCAGATTAAATTCAATTAAACTATAAATTGAAACGCAGTTAAGGCATACATAGTGAAGTGAACTAATAGATTTTCCAGCCAATATTATTCTAAGCAAAGAAAAAACAAATTATAAAAGCAGAAGCTTACATGCAGAAGCTTACATCAGTTCCTAAATTGCTGAGTAATATCCACATTATAGATGTAAACATCGCCAAATTGGAGCTCTGACAGGGACATGACGATTTAAAATGACTGAAAAATGGCTGCGGGTGAAGTATATGGATCACAAGTGCCCACAATTTATATATTGTGGTCAAATCTTTGTTTTGTTCTGTTGATAAGGGATCCAGATATTCATAGCTTGAAACAGAGATCCCAGTGCAGCTGGCATTACCCATTGTTTTTTGAAAACAAGGTCTCTGCACCGGACATGTGACTGAAAACTTTCAGTTGTTTAACCTTTGCTTTGGGTCGATCCTGGCCTGGCAGCATATACGGTCTGATCAGGCCTAGTACATACCTGAATATAATTTCCATCTTGCAGGCATACAGAGTGACCTGCTTAAAGAAGACAAAAATAAGTAAGATATGTAAATAAAGAATCACAAATTTACATCAATCAGGCCACCAAGGCACTGGCCAGAATTATTGGCCAGTCTGTGGAAACTTTGTTGTCAATTATAAAGTAATTAAGACTAAACTTACTTGTCTAATTCGAAGTAGAAAGAGAGGTCAGATCTCATGGGCGCCTAAACATTCACCTCCTGGCCTCTTTTGCAGTGCTGTTACCCAAGTCTTCGAAAGGTTTTAGAAGGCAAAGGGACAAGCAGCGGCCTTCTGAAGATTCTCTTTCATCAATCTCATGCCATCTCTGCAGCCCTTTGCGTCACAGTAGTGTTCAGCGGTTCCCAGTGAGTTCATATTTCAGAGACTAACCAAGAACGCAGCAGCACCAGAAGGCTCGCCCTCTCAAAGGAGAGCTCAAGAACAGTCCGTTCAGTTGTTCCTTGTTTGTCCACTTTAGGGCCCTATAAATGCCAGAGACTGGTCTCGAGAGGTTGGTTTCTTTAACAGATCATCAATCAGCATGGAAACATCTGTTAAGTGTGTCTTAGCTTCTCGGTCCTGCTGACAGTAGAAGTTTTATTCTCCTATTCTTCAATTGACCCTTTTGCAGGAGTTTGATTGAGAAGTGATCTAGCAAATCATAACAGCAATATTATGTGCCCCCGTTACTGTTCACCATGTTGTCCGACAGGCGTCGAAGTAGAGTAACATTGGCAATTAAATTGAAAGATGGTGACAATGTGCTCGTATGGGACTTGAAAATTCTCACAGCAGGTACACAGAAAGTCTTGGCAAAATAGAATATAATCCTTTACCGAAACCTAGAGAAGTAGATGGATTACCGTGAACTGTCAATCAATGGTGCTGTCACCACTGCTGAACAAATAACTCGATATGCGAGGACTCGAGACAAATGAATAAATCAGTTTTGGTATTGAACTGGGACAGTGCACGTAACTTTAGTTTATAGAAATGTGATTTGTGATGTTGTAAAAACAACAACAGTTAACTACCTGAGAAGTCAAAAGATGACAAGTGAGAGAGCTAACTGAATAATCTGGAGACCCATATAAACAATTAATTAATCTTTACTGTCTCTTATGATTTCATAGATGCATTATAGTTTTGTCTTGTACGAGATGCCACCATTTGCGTGTGTTTGTGAATTATGTTATGGAATCAACATGTAACATTTTAACTACATTAAAAGGATCCAAATTCCTCTTGAGCAGATTACAGGATTTATCTTCAATCATTTTTTTTAGATTCATTTCGAGTTATTATATACCCCTTGTATGCATATTGCAGTTCTTTATGTCTGCTTCTGTCTGATATCAGAATGTCATTTTTCCAGAAGTTACTCACTATTTCCCTCAGGAGTACATGAAAGCTTGTCGGACAAAGAAAATCTCGGGCAGGGTTTGCAATGGGTCAGTTGAGCAGGGTCTTGCCTACAGTAGGCAACCTTGAGCAGGCTCCTGAGTATGGAGCAAGAGATGGGCTCTCTCGGGCAAAGAGGCTCCTGAGAAAGACTGAAGATTTTCCAGATGGCGCTACATTGTTTTAAAGAAGCATGGGGGAGTTGTGCCTAGATGTCTGCTACTCAGCCTGAGCCTGATAAGCCTAGGAAAACTCCCAGACTTTGGGTTGGGTTCTGATAAATGTGAGCACTAAGCATGGCAAATTGGATTTATGCTTAAAGTGAACAGAATTTTGTGCAGTGATAGTGTTCACACCTTGTATAAAATAATCTTCTTTCTATTCCAGACATGAGTGTGTCTTTAGAGAGAGCATCCTTTCTTTGTGGTCAGATTTTGGAGAAAATATTCAGTATTGGAACCATCATCAGTCAGTGACTTATTATTCCTGCATGGATGGTGTAAATAGTTTCTTAAAATGTTTGCAGTAGCTATGAAGCCAGCAGTTTTCATTTAATCATGTATTTTGCGTATACCTTTGTGTAAGAGATGGTTTAGTCTATTTTTTATCAAAGGACAAAATTTATTTTATCCTGTGCTTTGACATTAAAATATGTTTAAATATGTTTTCATCTTTGTTAGACAAATGATATTCTTTTGTAGATACCGTTTTGTATTTATTATCCTCAATCTCTCTGTGTGTCTTTTAAGTAAAATTTAAATGTGGGATTCTGGAAACAAGATCTAAATTTAGCATGATCGGTCTTATCATGAAAAAACTCATTCTGAGCTCTGAACACAGAGTGAATCTTAAGTTGGAGCCAGGGGGACGAAGCCATGAAAATAAACAAAACCAACAACAAACAGTAACATTGATTCTCATCATTTTCATTTTTTGAAAATCAAAACTGTTAAAAGCAAGGTGATTAAATATTTTTTTGTTTGTGAGTATTATCTATGAGATAATACCACTCAAAGTAAAAAATAAAAAAATATTATAATAATATTAATACATATTTCATAAAAAGAAATGCTTTTATTTATCATAAGTAGAGTTAATTATAAAAAGTAATGTAAATTTAATATTTGAATATGAATAAATTATAGAAGTGTGAATTAATATATGAAAATAAATAGTCCTTCTTCTTCCTATTATTATTAGTAGTAGTAGAAGTAGTATTTTATGGTAAAAAATCTGTATGCAATATTTGATTACTGTATTAACATTATTTAACATCTCTGTGTGTGTTTAGGTGGATGGTAAAATTCAGCATGACTGCAGTAAACGAAATGCAGAGGAGATTCTGCTTATAACTGGCCAACAAGTGGAGCTCCATCTCCCGAAAAAGTGCTCACCATGTGGAACCCAAACAACCCCCTCAACATCCACAAACTCCCATAGACCCTTGACCCCTTTGGGTCTCCTCCCCCCTCCTCTGCCTCCACGTCTGCCAGAGCAAAAGCCAGTTCTGCCCCCAGGGAAAGTTTTCTACACTGAACGCCGGGACTTCAACTTCAACAAAGAGTGCTGTTAGTGAAACTCGTCACTTAGGTTTATTTACATCCATTCACACTGTGCTTGATTCATGACTTTTGCTTAACTTTGACCTGTTCCCTGTGTGAAGTCTCAATAACTCTGTGATTCTAATAACAGCTTCTGTTTCTGTTTGTTCACTTTATGACCTCAGTTAGGTCAACACAAACCTGTTGTTTACTGTCCAAGACGGAGAGTAGAAACCACAAGTCCTCATGTAAGACCACGACACATCACATTAAAGGGATGTTCTAGGTTATTTACAGTTTATTCTCTATGTAGTCATTTATCACTCTTGTCTCAGGATTGTTAGTGTACTGACAAAACATCTAATTTGTTGATATATTTAAGATTACTGCTTCAAGTCATGTATTTAGCAATAATTTTAATACTGAAGGTTTTTACACAGAACCTGTAAGGATGGCATTTGCTATTAGCAGCAAACAGGGCCATGCAAATAAGCTTAACCCAAAGTTAACTTGAGTTTAATATAGTCTAGGTCAGTGGTTCTGACCTTTTAGATTTCAAGCCCAAACCCCCTCCCCATCCCCCCACCCTATTGTCTGCAATAATATTCAGAGGCCCCAAGACGTAGCAGTTCTTAGTAATTACCAGGATAATTATTTATTTTGTTCCATTTAAAAGAATTGTTTACTCGATTTGTACCTTTTTGAATAATACTAAAAGGTGCAGTATGTAAGTTTCACCTGGTGGTGGAATTAGGTATTGCATTCCTGAATCAGAACAAACGCAATTGCAGGCTGCCAGATTGAGGACACAGAGGAGCAAGTCTGACTATCAAGCCTAAAGGCTGATTTAAACCGTGTTCTATATAAACAGCAATGGCACGCGATAGAAGGAATAATTTACATATTAAAAGGAGTTTTTGTTCTAACCAACACCTCCAATTGAAATATTTGAAACAGCTTCTATTTCTTGCAGCTGAACAACAGGATAAACTGACAGTGATCACCTCAGGTACACCTCATGTGCTTTATTCAGTGTTAGATACTAACAACATGAGTTTGAATGCCATTTCACATGACATTTATTGCCATGCAGTACTAGTGAAAGCAGCAGCAGATAGTTCACCTCAGATCTTGAAAATAAAATAAACTGTTTGAAATTGACTTTAGAACTGTGGCTCAAAACCAACACATTTCAGGGATTCAGTATATACATTTAATAATGTTAAAGAGGTTTAATATGTATCAATTATATTATAAACCTTACCATTTTGTAAGTAAGAGCATTATTCTGTGCCTCTGAATGGCTGTATTTAAATTTCTGTCATGTTTCGTCTGGAGCAAACAGCCAGATTGCTTAACACTGCAAATCTCGTGTTGTTAGGACACAGGGTTACAACCTGCTCACCTAATGTTTACGTTCGTAATATTTATACTATTTGCTAAATAATAACCTAATGTGAAACTCTGAATCTGCGTCTAATTGCGAAGTCTGCTACTATCCACCGGAGGTCATATTTCGATCTCGGACACATGCTTTGAGAGTCTTCCTGAATGAATGAAAGAAATATCTGGTTTTCCACCAAGGCAACCCAGGGTGCTGAAATATAATTGGCTAAAGTGACAGTGGGCGGGTTAAAAGAACCAAAACAAAAGCAGATGTTCCGGCATGTAGCGCACATTTTCGAAGCAGAATATCTGACTTCAGCAATGCTTTTCAGATAAACAAGAATGTTCACTTGGCATGTTTCTCATGCAAACATGGTATTTTTATGCTTTAGAAGAGTCAAAAACTTACATACAGCACCTTTAAGAATGTCAACAAATTTTTTCCACCTCAACATTTCAGTGGAAGATACTCAGTTTTCCTAGTTGCCAACAAGTAACAAACAATTGCTTTTATGACAAAAACTGTAGTATAGTTGAATTTGACCTCAGGAAAATATGAAAAGTATTTTGTAGCTGTTTTAAACATTGAAACCCCTATTTATTCTGGGTGCCCTGACCAAAATAAAGACACAACACCATTATATAATTAGCGTTTTAATTATTTACATTAAAAAAAATCAATGATAATTGAGAATAAGTCGCAAATGCTCCTCAAAAATATTGAAATGCTTAAATATGCATATACATATGTTTTCAGATTAAAAATACTTTGATTTGTGTTTTGTTTTAAGTGTGGAACGACATGGGGTGAGAAATTATTTTTTTCATTCTGGGATGAATTGGCTCTCTAAACTGTAAATAATCCAGAATACTCCTTTAAGATGTCTCTAGTTTGCTTAGTAATTTCTAGTATATATGTAGTTGACTCACAGTCAAATTGGCAAGATTTAAAAAAAAAAAATGTCACTGCAGTCTTGTCATTTAGTTATTAGCCGTGTAATGCTTTTGAAATTTGGTTTCAGGCTGCAAACTGTCTGACGATGAGGAGAAAACACTGAAGGAAAAGTGGCAAAGCAAACTGGGTCCTCAGTATGAAGTCCTGGTGCGTCTCATTTGTATTCTGTCCTGTTTAGCTGACTGTTATTTTCCATGGCTGAGATTTCTGAGCATGTGTCAGCATGTTTATGTTCTTTGTGTGTCTCTTCATATGCCTTTTTGTTTTTGATGTATATCAATAAGTATTTTATTTTCATATTTGCTATATGTTTACATTGGATTTGCATTGCGTTTATGTGCAGGTGACCCAGGTAGAGAAATTCATTGAGAGCAGTGGTCTTGGTGTGAGCTTGGAGGCTAAAGAAGGTCATCACTATATCTGCTCAATACTGCCAGAGGGTCCATTAGGACAAACAGGAATCATACGTCCCGGAGACGAACTGATAGAGGTTCACTCAAGTAGTATTCATATTTCTATTAACACTACCGAATTTAAATACCTGAGAAAATAAGCTAATGAAAACATTGTATTTGGTTATACTTGAAAGTCAAACAAGCATTACACACAGATAATACTGTTGTTTATAGATTACGCTGTTGTAATCCCTTATCATAAACCCTGCTAACGCATGCATGCATAATAGCAGAAAGGGCTCATCTTTCTTTTTGCATTCTGCTTTTTTATGCATAGCACTTTATTCAGTGCTGACTGCACATGAATATCAATCATGACAGCTATTTAAAAATAGCCCTTCCTTCCTGTCAGTAGAAAAGCCCAGAGGATCAGTTCAGCAGAATGAGCGACTTGATGTGTTTGTTCTGTCTGTAGGTGAACGGCTTTTCTCTGATTGGTGAGACACACAAGGAGGTGGTGAGCTTGCTTAAGGAACTGCCTATGAATGTTTGTGTGGTTTGCAGTCGTCTCATCCCACCCACAGTCAGCGAGGAAGAAGATGATGATGTTCAGCTCACACTTAAGGAGCTACTTGCAGAGTTTAATGAAAAGGTTTACTTTGGATCTTTGCATTTTGATGTTTAAAAGAAAATTACGTTCATGTAACCATTGAGCTCAATTATGTCCTGTTTTCACTGTCCTCCTTGAGAAGTTTCTACAACTTTACTGGAGTCCACTAATGGTCGACTAGTTGATCAGACATGATTTGGAAATTATGGCACACACCTTTCTATAAAATTTAATTTTAGTGCGCAAACCAAGCCATGAAGTCCAAGGTTGACCTTCAAGACAGAACTGTATCAAAGCACAGATCTGGGCAAGGGATCAGAAAAAATTAACAACCCAGGCACATTGGAGATACAGTACATGCCCATGGCTACATTTTTGAGAAAATGTGCCCGGGCCATTGCTGCTTGCAGGCCTCTGTGTACATTTTTGACAATTTAATATATGTTACTGGGGCACGTTTTCTTATATGTTCCATTTAAACATCCTTCTCATAAATCCACCAGAGGCCGCTGTGTACATGTCTGCCAATCCCAATGACCTTCTAGCTCATGTCAATAAGAGACTCCGGTTTGTCATGCATATATCATATTGCTATTGACTGACCCACCCACCCCCTTCTCTAAACTCAACCAATAGTCTATTCAAATGCAAACAAGAAGAGAAATGCTATCACAGGTGCATGATTTCACACTGATTTCCTTTTTGGGTTGGTGGTTGGGGGGGGGATGTTTAACTTGGTTTCTAGAAGCATTCTTGCCCCAAGTCTGATGCCATATGAGCTGAAATACAGAGAAAATGTTTTGCACCGGGAAAGCTGTCCATACAGAGGTGAAAGTTTAGCAGTGGTGTGTAAAGGAACAGAAATTCATACAATGCAGCCAAATGTAGCCCCGGGCACATATTTCACAGTTTTCATTGTATGTATCCCCAATGATCCTGCGTGGACAATCATTTAAAAGAAGCCAATTGACAGATCACCTGGAGTTTGCCAAAAGGCACATGAAGGACTCTCAGACCATGAGAAACTAAATTCTCTGGTCTGATAAAACAAAGATTGAACATTTTGTCCGGAGGAAAACAGGCACCACAGTCAGGATGGCAAAAGAGTTAGCTACGGGACAACTCTGTCAATGTCTTTGAGTGGCCCATTCAGAGCCCAGACTTAAACCTGATTAAACATGAAGAGATATGAAAATGGCTGTGAGCAAACCTGATGGCGATTGAGAGGTCCTGCAAATAAGAATAGGAGTAACTATCCAATAGGTGTGCCATGTTTGAAGCATCCAAAAAACACTTGGCGCTGTAATTGCTGCTAACGCTGCTTAAACAAAAACCTAAGCAAAGTCAATAAATACTTATGTACATGTGATTTATTTTTTCCAAAGATTTACACATTATCATTGTGGGACGTTGTTTGTAGATTTCTGAGGAAAATAATGGATTTAATTTGAACATAACAGTTACAATGAACATAACTAAAATAATTATTATAATTGAAACCTTATTTTATAGATTCAAATTTTTCAATGCAAATGTGAATTTACAGATGCAATTAAACTTGTCACACATGTATCAGTGGAAATTACATTAACGCTTGCTTTAGTTTACCATAAATGCTTGTCAAGACATGTCTTTTTATAATTGGCACAATTATCTTCGAAACATCCAAGTAGGCACTGTTGCATTTAATATCAATTTAAAATACAATACCTTTTAATTTAACTGTAGTTGACATGCAATTAAGTGTCCCCAAACCTAATTATAGTCGTTTAAAGTTTTTTTAATAACAAGTACAATTTAAAAAGTCTATTACAAAGTCTTTCAAAGTCTAAGAGTATTTATTCTCCATATGTTGTTCCAAACTCAATGGTTGATTTTCCAGCTTGAAACACAAAGAGGCTGGAAATAAAAGGGCTGGAATACAAGAATACATGAGATCTTGTAATCTATAAAAACACCTTTAAATTGTCTCATAAATGGTACTAACAACAACATGACTTGAATGACCAATCATGGGTAATTCAACTGTTTGTTGACACAACTAATAATATGAAGAAAGTAAAATTATATAATAAACATTTGCTTGTCTTTCTAAATGATCTAAGATATGTTCAAAATAATACTGATCGCATTTTCTCACAGGCCGAGCAGAACTTATTTGGGAGCTTCTTTGCACTCAGAGAGGAGGATCTGAAGTCAGAGGCTCCTGTTCTGTCCCATCAGGCCATGTGGGAGAACGAGATTGAAGTTTATGAGCTGCAGAAAGGCGATTCTGGCCTGGGATTCAGTATACTAGACTACCAGGTGTGTGAGTGTTTATTTACCAGTACTCCAACAACATAAGAGCAGCAGAGTTTGAGCTCCACAGGAGTTGGTTCGGGGAGTCCCAGTTGGTTTGAAATGCTTCTACAAACATAGCAGCAGTGTCTCCTAATTTATTACTATTCTTGCCTTTCTCTCCCGTGCTGTCACTGTCTGCAACTCTCTCAGGACCCTGTGAACCCAGGCCGTACTGTGATAGTGATCCGCTCTCTTGTACCAGGCGGCTTGGCAGAGAGAGATGGGCGCTTGTTGCCTGGCGACCGCTTGATGTTCGTGAACGAGACTGATTTGAGCCACGCGAGTCTGGCTAAGGCCGTTCATGTTCTCAAGAGCACTGCTTTGGGAACTGTACGCATTGGAGTTACCAAACCTTTACCGGTAAATACCTTCATTCATACTGTATGTGTGTAAATGTAAATTTACTCAGGTCATCTAAGAACATCAGGTGAAGTTTTATTTAGTAAAGCTCAGTCTACACAAAGTTGACATGTATGATTGCAGTGATATATGCATGTTTCATCAATTAGCATAATTAATGGCTAATTCTCTGACTGCTAGTATATAACAGTTTCAGCTACTGGAATGTCATTTGCATGGGGTTAAATTGTTTTTAGCGATTTGTGACGTGTTTTCATCATGTTTATTTCATTTCATTATATTACATTACATTATTATTGAATCACATTATATTACATTATTTCAGATACATTTAACATAGACATTAATAAAAGTTGGGGGCGTCATGGGGGCACAGTGGGTAGCACGTTCACCTCACAGCAAGTAGGTCGCTGGTTCGAGCCTCGGCTGGGTCAGTTGGCATTTTGCATGTTCTCCCCATGTTCTGCTCTGAGCGCTCCCGTTTGCAAAGACATGTGGGTAAGCTAAATTGTTCGTAGTGTATGTGTGTGAATGAGTGTGTATGAATGTTTCCCAGTGATGGGTTGCAGATGTAAATCTGCGTAAAACATATGCTGGATAAGTTGGCAGTTCATTCTGCTGTGGTGACCCCAGATTAATAAAGGGACTAAGCTAACAAGAAAATGAATGAATGAATGAATTCATAATAGTTAATCGATACTATTTATTATTGTTAAAAAGTATGACAATAAAAAGAAGAATCTTAGTTTTTAAACAAAAATTAGGTCTGCCTCGCAGTTGCACAGCTGTGTCCATTACATTACATTACAATTTTGCATACATTGAACAATGTTATAACTTTCAAAAATGTAATACTATATAATTTGACAATACATTAATAATAAGAGTGTATAATCTATAAGTAGTAATGATGTCAAAGTATCCCTCCACACCACACACACAAAGGTTTTGTTGAAACGTCTTTATAAGATTGTCGGTCATATTAAACATATTTTATTTGTATTATTTATGAATCAAGCTCTAATGAATGTTTAAGGAGCAGTGGATGATCTGCCTTAATGCAAGTGTTAGTATAATAGTTTTGAAAATTTACATCCCTCCCCTGCCGTCCAAAAACACACCTCATGAACATGTGAACACGCACCAAATAGATGACGATCTGATAACGATAGACAATTAATCTTATGTAACACTAGATCATGTCATTCACCAGTTTTAAAAACTCTATGGAGACACGCACTTTGTCCAGCGTAGTTGTTGACAGGCCAGCGGGAGCAGGAATTATATTTCCCCCAAACTGGCATTGGGGTAAAGTTGGTTTTATATTTGCATATTCGGACTTTCTCCTCAATAACATAATTTCATTAAAGTATTGTTTGCATATAATCAGCGAATGACTATAAAATACAACATTGTTCACAGTTCACTATTAAATAGTGCTCATGTTGTTTTGGAGTCATCCCCACATGCTATTTTAGACCCAATATTCAAAGTAACGTTAGAGTGGAAGCGGGTCACAGGTTGTCACTGTTCAAAAATGAACGAATGTGTGAATATAAATCAAACCTCACCTCAGTCAAGCTGGTTAAGTGGAAGAGCACTATTTACTTATGTTTTGTTGTTCAACTACAGTAAATAAAAATCAGATCAGAAAAAAGAGTGCTAAAAACAGAAATATCCTGTCATCTGTTTACATTACTCTTAAGTTACCAAGACAACGAGTGACTTACTTTTCATTTTCAATTGTGCTCACTGCTCCTCACACACATCACTTGCTTTCATCTCTTTTTACACTTGAACAACGAAATAAATTATAAGATGTTTTTAACAGACTATATTATAGATGCTGTAAAACAGCAGTTCCCAACAAGGGGGGTTGCATCATATTTTAAAATTGTGTTAGCAGTGGACAATTAGGAGAACGATCATGTAGCCCTAATTAATTTTAGCCTCTGGCTGACCAAAAAATGGATGAGTTAGTAATTCATCCTTCACAAAAAGCTGCCTTTAGCAGCTAATAATAATGACCCAAGCATACTTGACTCCTGCAAATATTTTGGGTTGTAGCGCTAGCAAATCTGGAAACACAAAATGCAGGAAATACCAAGATAGTTACCTAAATGGGTTTTATTCCATTTTCTCGATGCAAAGAATTCCTGACCTAGCCACAGTGCATTATCTGCACCAAAGTTCTTGTTAACAAATGTATGAGGCCGTTCAAATGAATGACATTTGCAGATGACTCATCCCCAATACAGAAGGTGTATCTTATACAAATGGCCTACTGATGTTTTGCTTTTATATTTTACATTAGGCTATTATTTGTGCATAAACATATCTAGTTATCTAGATTTTTTGTCATACCTACTGCAAACTTACAGTATATGAGATATCATTAAATGTGGAGGGGGGCCTTACAATATTTTCCGGGGGAAAAGGAAACAAAAATGCAAAACAAAAAGGCAAACAAAAAGGTTGGGAACCACTGCTGTAAAAGATACCCCATGAACCTGAAAATAGTCAATCTTTTACCGGACGTTATCAGTGGCTAAAAAAACACCCCTGAACCATAATCAAGGTAAGCTAAAATAGTTTTAAAACATACATGTCTAAAAGTAATACTTCAGCCATGGTGTCATCCATCAGATCCTGGTTTTAAACTGCATAACGTTATTTCCATCCATCGTGAAAAGTAACTCTGATATTGATTCAGGATTTAGAAACGTTTTGATTCTGCATTTTTGGCAGAAGCCCTTTTAAAAACTTTCTGTTCATGGATACAAGGCCACGTTGGTCTTTTAGAAAGAAGTTCAGGTTGATGGTGAGTTTACATGATGTCGCTCTGTCAGCTGTACAGTAGATGGCCACGCTTCCTGTGCACGCACAAATTATGTGTCTATCTAAAGAGGCTGCACAGAAATACACATTTCAATTTGTTGACAGACAGTTTGAGTTACCTGTAGTAATTGAGTTATTTTTCAGTCCGATCTTTAATCGAACGAACATTTTTTAGTCTTATGCCCTACCCAGAATATAAAAATAAATACATATAAATACATTTAGATCATTTACTTTAATCATTACTATTGGAATGTGAAGAGACTTTTAACCAGCACAACAAAATATATTTCTGAAGACAATCACCTGCACCTTTTTATATGCTTATTATAATAATTGCTTATTATATATGTATAACATTCTAAATGCTAGATTTGAAATTCTCCTAGCATTTCTGCCATTTCATCCCAAAAAATAAATTAATTAATTAAAAAATAAGATCCTATTTTCATTATAATGACCTTTTTACAGCTCGAAAGGTAATTTGTGATTTGGTTAAAATGACTTTTGTTCTGGAAAGGAAGAAAGAATTTGTATTCTGTTTATATATGCTCTATTGAACATAGTTAGGGAATTAAAACATCACATCCAAAAGATCCTAAGCAGTGTTTGCTTAAATGTTCAAATTTGTGTTACCTGTGTCACATTGTATATTTTACAAGTACACTTGGTGTGGTGGTGGTCTTTGGTTTTAGACTGTATGTTGTGAACAGGTCTCAGTAACTGTGGCTCATGGGTTTCTGGTTACTGGAATCTTTAAATAATTAATGTCTCTTGAATTCTAACACCAGGCTGCTAAAACAAGTGGTGCGTTTGTGTTTATGTGTCACCACAGCTCCGAAATCGAGTTTAGCTAGTCCTGCAGACACATTTTTCCTTTTTCTCAGTGAAGTTAAGAGTCGTGGACTGCATATGTGATTGTGTCCAGACAGAGACCGGAGTTGGACAAGAGTTTTGAGTGGGAGATATAATACAGGTTTTGTTATTGGTAGGAAAATGACATCCAGGACACAGGAGCTGAAATAACGGGCAACTGCCACTCAGAACATAACCACCAGCACAGCACTTTTCAGGTAGGCTACATATTTGTTTTTGATATTCTAATGCTAATGTGATTTTTATTTTTTGTAAAAGTGTGGTGTAGTACACTGCTTTTCAAACTCTTGACGTGTGTGGGGGGTTTTCAAGCATAAACTTGGACTTTTTGGTTGTTTTAGGTACCGTCTAAAATATAGATGTAGAAAGGGAATGACTTTTGTGGTGTCCTGCAGCAGTCGATTATGTAAACAGTGTATGTTTTCAACTAGTTCCACTCAAGCAGTGAGTAGGCCAAAGAGAAAGTGTTGTTTTTTTTCCACTGACCTAATTTAGTGTGGTCATTCTAGCTGCCAGGGTTTAACTGGGGAGGATATTTGTTGACGGGATTTGTGTGACATCATCTCTTATTCACATGAGGGTTTTGGTTTTCTCAGGACCACAAGTATGTACAGCGCTCACCATCAGACTGGCTTGTTAAGAACACATTCTTTTTTTTTTTTGTTAATAATTCACTTTTTGTGGGTGGCACAGCGGTTGGCACTGTCGCCTCACAGCAGGAAGGTCACTGATTCGAGTCCCAGCTGGGCAGTTGGCAATTCTGTGTGGAGTTTGCATGTTCTCACTGTGTTTGCATGGCTTTCCTCCGGGTGCTCCGGTTTCCCAGACAGTCCAAAGATATACGCTATAAGTGAATTAAATTATTATGTGTGTGAATGAGTATGTATGGATGTTTCCCAGTACTGGGTTGCAGCTGGAAGGGCATCCACTGTGTAAAACATATGCTGGATAAGTTGGCGGTTCATTCCGCTTTGGCGACCCTTGATAAATAAAGAGACTAAGCCGAAGGAAAATTAAATTAAATGAAATGAAATAATTAACTTTTTGACACTTGTGCTAATGGTGAATAAAACATTTCATAAAATATCATATAATCTTTTTTATTCCTTAAGAATGTAATAATTAGCTGCCTTTTTTGGTTTCAGCTACATTATTTTTTAAGTTATGCAAGGTTTAACTTAATATTTTTAGTCAGTTTGATTGATATAAGTTGAGATAGCACGAAAAATTTCATTTGATTTAGGAATTTTACAGTTTACATAGGCTTGATTTTGGTGGAGAGATCTGCTTCACTGCTGATGCTGTAGAACAAGCATACAATAATTAGTTCAGCTTTGTCAGGATAATTAAAAGTAGTGGCTTTAAAAGAAGTAAACCCCCTATCAGATTTCTACAGGTGATGCTGGCAAGGAGAAATGGAATAATAAGCGTTAATAATCGCACAGTATTGACCTTCTTCTTTGTACATGAGTGGGCATTTGAACCCTATTGGCTCGAGGCTTTCGGTCTTACTCACTTCCATTCATTTTTAGCCATAAAAAAACATCTCAGCATGATGCTTGATGTTGCAAACTGATATTTTGTAATAATATATAT
>CAIGQQ010038221.1:704794-721302 GCA_903798035.1 Danio albolineatus
GAGCCTCGGCTGGGTCAGTTGGCATTTCTGTGTGAAGTTTGCATGTCCTCCCCGTGGTTGCGTGGGTTTCCTCCGGGTGCTCCGGTTTTCCCCGCAAGTCCAAAGACATGTGGTATAGGTGAATCGGGTAAGCTAAATTGTCCGTAGTGTGTGTATGGATGTTTCCCAGAGATGGGTTGCAGCTGGAAGGGCATCCGTTGCGTAAAACAAATGCTGGATAAGTTGGCAGTTCATTCTACTGTGGCGACCCCGGCTTAATAAAGGGACAAAGCGGACTTGAAAATGAAAGAATGAATGAATAACTGTTTGAAAATCTGGAATCTGAAAGTTCTGAAAAACATTGCTAATCAAAATTGGATTTTTAATATATTTATGACCATTACACAATTTTCTAATGATTTTCGGCATAAAAATCTACAATTTTGACCCATTCATTGTATTTTTGCATATTGATAATTGTATACCTGTGCACCATAAACCTGGTTCTCTGGTCCAGGGTGACATATGTGGTGTGCTAATACGTCTTTGCTTTGTGCTAGAGAATGTATTTCAGAACAGCAGAGTGCGGTGGATGGTAAAGGAGTGAATGGAAAGACTCAAGCTGAAGAAGAGAATGAAAGAATTGATGAGCACAGCCCAATAAAACAAAGAGAGAAAAGTAAAAGACTGGACAGAGACCAAAAGGTGAAGAATGAAAAACCAGCCGTACAGAGTGAGAACAGACACCAACAGGAGAGAGAAAAAGACAGACAAAGAGTTGAAATAGAGACACATGGGAAGGATCATACATCATGGACTCAGCCGAGAAGGTGAGCTAACAAAACGATGAGTTCCACACAATCGATCTGTGTTGGGACAACATGGATAAATTAAGATAACTTTATTACTTATTGCATATTTAAGTGGATTGCACATAAAACAATTAAATTGTTGCAAAAACTAAAGAATTGTGTTGTTTCAGCTCATTTTAAATAAGTAGTTTGAACAAACAGCATTTTCTGAGTGCAGCATTCTCATGTAGTATAGTTCCTCTGAAATGCTCATGGTGTATGTTTCCTAGAGTGAAATTATCTCGGGCCGGGGGAACGTGTCTTGGCTTCAGTGTTTTTGGGGGTCGTGGTATGGGCAGTCGACTGAGCAATGGAGAAATGAGACGAGGCATTTTCATAAAACACATCGCGGAGGACAGTCCCGCCGCACGCAACAGCACTCTGAAAGAAGGAGACAGAATTCTTCAGGTGTGTATATCTTTATTATATAGTAGATCTGAACTATCTGCTGTATAAAGCTGTTCCACTTCAGTGATTACTCTAGCCAGAAATCTGCCTCTTTGAGTGTGTTCACACTTGGCACCTGTTGTGCTTTCACACAGGCAGTGTTTGTCACACCCAGCTGAACCACAGCTTGTGTGCTGTACACACGAGTATCATCCATTGTGTCACCTTTTCAGGTGTTCTCGCCCAAGAGCTGTCTGTCTGTTACATGCTCAGATTTATGTTGGGCGTATTTGAGATGCGACTGTGTTCCCTTTTCACTGTCCCACACTTACTATACACAGTTTGAGTTAAAATTATGTATTTTCATTATAAATATTTTCCAAATGATATTTAAAGGGGCAAGGAATATTTGACAGTTTTCCTATAATATTTTTCTGGAGAAAGTCTTATTTGTTTCATTTCAACAAAACTAAAAGCAGTTTTTAACATTTTATTGGTCAGTATTATTAGTATCATTGGCCAGGATGCCAGGGTTAAACCCTACTCTTTTTCAAATGACATCCTGGTATTTTTAACAACAACAGAGAGTCAGGACCTCGGTTTTATGTCTCATCTGAAAGACGGCACTCACTTCCCCTTCACTATACTGGGGCATTAGGACCTACACAGATTAAGTGCCCCCTATTGGCCTCATTAACACCACTTCCGGCAGCAACCTAGCTTTCCCATGTGGTCTCCGATCCAGGTACTGACTGGGTGCAGCCCTGCTTAGCTTCAGTGGGCGACCATGTGAGAGTTGCAGAGAGCTAGCTGCCGGCCACATCACAAACTATTATTATACAATGACTTGCCTAATTAACCTAACTTGCCTAGTTAACCTAATTAACCTTAAGCCTTTAAATTGCACTTTAAGCTGAATACTATCTTGAAAAATATCTAGTAAAATATTATGTTCTGTCATTACGGCAAAGATAAATGAAATCAATTATTAGAAATTAAATTAATAAAAGGTATTAAAACTATTATGTTTAGAAATGTGCTGACAAAATCTCTCAGTTAAACAGAAATCGGAGTAGAATGCCAAAAAAATTCAATTTAACAGGAAAGCTATTCTGACTTCAACTGAACATAAATAGCAAGTGGTATAAATGTAGATTACATGATAAAAGTATATTGAAAAATAATTTAAACAGGCCTTTTGATTGGTCAAATGATCGCAATGATGATTTTGTGAAATTTTTTGTCATAAAGTACCTGTGAAACATAGATCCCTTCATTTATTTAATTTTATGTACATATATTTTAGTTAATTCAGGTGTGTTTTGAGCAGAAACTGTTCTGTGGCTGTAATGCAGCTTGAACGGCTGACTCTGTGTTAATTGTCCAACCTAGCAGAGAAAGAAAACATGTGCTGTTTATGCTCTGCTTATGTGTGTTGTGAAGCCAGGCTTTTGTAGGAAATTACACAAAGCAGAAAAGACTTAAAATCATAACACAGCAACAAATATTTAATTCAAAGAAGTGTTATTTAATAACACTTTATTTTACGGTGTTTTTTTTTTTGTGTGTGTGTGTAAGTTACATGTACCTACTTTAGTAATAAAAGTTATTTGTGCATAATTACATGCAATAACTTAAGACAAGCCTTATAGCAAGTATGATGTAATTAATAATGTTTAGTTTATCAGAGGTATATTTACACCGTAACAATAAAACAATTAATTTACAAATAAAATACAAATAATAAGTACATGTAAAATGTACAATAAGGGCACTGTAAAGTGTTATCAAAAACAGGAGTGTGAAATTAATCAATTATATTTAATAGAATAGAGGAGAATGAACATTCAGTAAATTGATTCAGATCTAATTTTCTCTTTCTCTCTTTCAATTCAATTCAGTTCAGTTCAGTTCAGTTCAGTTCAGTTCAGTTCAATGCAATTCAATTCAATTCAATTCAATTCAGTTCAGTTCAGTTCAGTTCAGTTCAATTCAATTCAATAATTGCTTTATAGGCATGACAAATGTTACAAATGCATTGCCAAAGCATTATAAAGAACATACATATATAATAATAAAAAACACAGTAAATAGTAGTAGTAGTAAAAATGTAAAGATATATACATATAATACTTAAACAAAAATATAAATAGTATATCGTTATCCAATATATCATATTATTATTCATTATATCATATTATTATTCATTATATCATATTATTATTCTATATATCAATCTCTCTCTCTCTCTCTCTCTCTCCCTTTCTCTCTCTCTATGTGCGTGTGTGTGTGTGTGTGTGTGTGTGTGTGTGTGTGTGTGTGTGTGTGTGTGCGTGCGTATGTGTGTGTGTGTGTGTGTGTGTGTGTGTGTGTGTGTGTGTGTGTGCGTTCGTGCGTCCGTGCGTGTGTGTGTATTAATCCACTTTTTACTTTCATAATTGGGTTGTCCACACAACTCTCTGGCAGAGTGTGAATATATTTCCTGAGAACTTCATTTCTTATGTTATCCCATGCCTTCTCTTACTGAAACTAAAGGCTTTCCTTTCAATTCTGTGAATGAACACGATTGTGTGACATTGACAGTGAAATAGGACTAGCTTTTTTTTAATGGCCTAAATCTCCTTATTACGGCTCTATTTTAAGTTTTAGAGAGCTTAATGATGACTTTGTAGACATTTCACTCTTTTTGTGGCTCTAACAATGACTAAGTTCTAGTTTAACAAGCCTGAAACATGACAAATTGTTCAAATAATTTTGGCCAGCACTAAAATTATATGTATGGTCACACTTTACAATAAGGTTCATTAGTTAATGTTAAATACTGCATTTACGAATGTGAACAAACAATAAACAATACATTTACTACAGTATTTGTTTATGTTAGTTAACGTTAGTTATTGAAAATACAGTTGTTCATTGTTAGTTCATGTTGACTCCCGGTGCATTAACTAATGTTAAGCATAGACTTGGATGTTAATAATGCATTAGCAAATGTTTAATTATGATTAATAAATGCTGTACACGTGTTGTTCATGATTAGTTCATGTTAGTAAATGCATTGACTAACGAACCGTATTGCAAAGTGTTATAAATATATGTATATTTTATTTTATGTATAAATATTTATATATTTTATGTATATATATTTTAACAAAAACTATGGCTTCAGATAATAAATGAACAACTAAGCCATTTAACATGCAGTTCAGTGTTGGAAAGCATTACGTTTGCAAGTATGTTATTTTAATTTATTTATTTCCCAAATAAGTACTATTTTTTAAGTCCATGCTTATGTGTACTTCTTTTGCACAGTGGTTATGATTTCTTTTTCTTTCTTTTTTTTCTTTTGCATTTGTCATGTTGGATCAATCCTCAATACATCCTCAATCCCTTTCATTAAATGAAAAGGTCAGGCAGAAGATTCTTCAAAAATTCTGCTTTGGTGTTTCGCAGAAGTCATACAAGTTTGATATGTATATATTGATTTACATGCTGATTTTTCTTGGCTCCAGCTATTTATGTGCGGAATATACATCAGATGGCCTGAGGCTGAGACTAGTTAGTGTTGATTCACAGTAATGAGATTTAGATGATGCATGATGATCTCCATCTGCTGGTCATAATAAGCTAATGCATCACTCTGACCTAAATAAACTAGATTAAAGAAGAAGCTGTTGACTGGTTGACTTGAAAGTAGAAGTAGACTGAAAGGAATGAGAAACTCTGGAAAAATAACGAAACGCACTGCATTTTTAATGCGTGTGTGTGTCTGCAGGTTCAAGGCGTAGATGTGAGTGATTTTACTCATGAAGAAGCTGTTGAGGCGATTCGTCGAGCAGGAGACAGAGTAGAACTACTAGTGCAGAGTCCTCAGGTAACACACAGACACATGCACACATATAACATGACTTATTAATCCTTATTCTCAGTGCCAAGCCAACACAGTCTTGGGCAGCTCATAACTGCTTTAGATTTTGGAGAATTAAGGGGTTTGAATGTATTTTGTCATATGATCTGATCATGCTGGATGATGGTTATGGTTAGAGATGGACATTCATCCTCTTTTTTTACTAAATTAAAAGTCTTACATTTTTATGAAAACAAATTTAGTTACACTTGATTTTAAGTCACAATCCATGCTATTACCAAACTATTAACCAAGGCTATTAGTTAAATAAACTCCTAATTAACTGCTTATTAATAGTTACTTTGGTAGAAGTTGGGTTTAGGTTTTTTAGGATTAGGGATGTAGAATAAAATCATACTTCGTAACTTCTAAAAAAAGCAGTAAATATTGCAAGGAAAAAGGCAGGTACATAGCCAGTGGTTTGAATTGTGTATTTAAATAGCTTGAATTTTGACTTAAACTAAAGTGTTACCGCAAACTTATTACAAATTTAGACAAGTTATCCTCAAAATGCCTGCGCAATTATTCGAATTTTGCATTTCCATATTGGTTTTCAATGATTATGAAAAAATCTAGTTAAAAACTATTACTGTATATAACCCACCTCCTTTTAGCAGTCTGCATTCGTTCCTCCACAAAGTTCAGTTTCACATGGAAATTAGTGAAATCATGCAGCATAAGACGTGTTTGATTTATTAAAGCGTAATTGATTCATTCATGTTTTTAAAACCACGGAAGAGAACTCATGCTGTTTGTGCATGTGCTTAACTTCAGAGACAAGCAGAACACACACACTTGAAGTCATCTTTTAGCTTATGTGAGCATCTAAATGATCAAATAAATGATCAAATTATGAGAACTTTTTGTTAGTTTGTTTTTTACTTTGTCCCATGCTTCCCATCTTTAAAATGTATACAGTAGCTGTAATAGCAACCTTGCTAGGGAAACAAGTGTTTTGGTCAAATGACCTAATGAAAATCCTTTTATTTAATCATGATAACAATTATGACCAAAATGATTATGATTTGTCCTATAATCGAGCAGCTCTAGGACTTTATAATAAAACAATAAAACTTCTTTTTCTGTTTTATACTCAGTTTTCAGAACCAGACAACTACCCAGAAGATGACAGGATTTCCAAAACAAATTCTCAAAATCATCAGGTGTGTTTCTGCATATGCTGTTTTGTGTATCATAAGTGTCTGTTAGGTGTACTGTATATGCTAATGTGAATGTATATCTCCCCTTTAGGAATCTGAAATTCCCAATAATCTCTCCCCAACCTTCCCCTTCAGCCCTATTCCTTTCAAGGTTTGTAGTTTGTGTGTGTTGTTATAATCTAAAAAAGTAAATAACACTGCCTGGCCAAATATGCACTGTTTGGGTTTAAGCAGCAATTATTAGTAGCTTATGACAATATATTTATTACAGTGATAAATGTTTCTGGCATGTTTGATGTTTAGCAGCAATCCATTTAACACAAACTTATGTAGTGTCTAGCGTTTTATTTCTTAAATAACCAAGTCAGATGAGAAATCTTATTGTCATATGACAATGAGAAAACAAAGAAGGTTTCATTTTTGCACACAAATTGATAGCCATTTGACATAAATTCCATTGAACATATTGTGCTAAAGGGCGCCACGGTGGCGTAGTGAGTAGCACATTCGCCTCACAGCAAGAAGGTCGCTGGTTCGAGCCCCGGCTGAGTCAGTTGGCATTTCTGTGTGGAGTTTGCATGTTCTCCTCGTGGTTGCGTGGGTTTCCTCCGGGTGCTCCGGTTTCCCCCACAAGTCCAAAGACATGTGGTACAGGTGAATTGGGTAAGCTAAATTGTCCGTAGTGTGTGAATGTGTGTGTATGGATGTTTCCCAGAGATGGGTTGCGGCTGGAAGGGCATCCGCTGCGTAAAAAATATGCTGGATAAGTTGGCGGTTGATTCCGCTGTGGCAACCCCGGATTAATAAAGGGATTAAGCCGACAAGAAAATGAATGAATGAATATTGTGCTAAAATAGACTTTAAAGAGTGGATTTCCTCAGGGTCAGATAGTGGTCATGTTTTTAATTATCTTACAGTGGGCATCTGTGGTGGCATTGTTTCTACATCCATAAGCAATGTCACATCGATATAAGAGCGGAATTCATTTTTAACTGAGATGTAACATATTGACGATGGGAGCACCTCTAGAATCTGACCCTGAGGAGAACCAGTCCAAAATGTTCAATGTTCAGGTCAATCGATGGTGAATTCATGTGTGAAAATGAAGTGAAATTACACAATTTCAGTCTGAGGAATTTTATCCTACAACAAAAACTTATCTTAATCTTTAGTATTTGCTTACTTAAATCCAAACAGCAAGCTTTTTTATTCATAAGTAAAAAGGTCTGAAACACAAGTGGTTAATACTTGGATGATTTATAGTCCAGTGGGACTGTGTAGTTTGTGTGTTAGAGCAAGACATAAAAGGATAGTTGTCTTATATTTCACCACATAACTTATTTTACTCAGCAATTTAAAAATCCCAAAGTTGTGTGTTGCAAATTCACTGAAAAGCATTTATGGCAAACTAAAATATGGTTCAAATGTTATTTCTAGTAAACGCACGTCATATATATATATATATATACAATGCTGAGCATAAATGAGTACACCACATTTTGAAAATGAATATTTTTTTCCATTTCTCAGTGAATATAGGCAATGTATTTCGGTGCGTTTAAACAAAACAGATTTATTAGACAGATATATTTATCAAAATAATATTTTAGTCACCAAACATATTTAAAAACTGAAAGATAAAACAGTAAAATTCAAGCAAAATAGTGCAACCTGAAATTTTTGAACAAAATTTTTTGTTTCTTTTGATTTGTCTTCTTTTTTGTGTGTATTTATTATTTTTCTATGACATATACATTTGAGTATACTAGTTTTTGGATTGTTATTATATGTTATTTTGTTAGATAAGCTCCAGATTTGGCTTTAGTACTGACTAATCTAATGTATATGAACAAATACTATATTGTATAGCTTCCTATTAAAAAAATGAATTTAAAAGATATATATATTCTGAGCACTGTAAATATATTTGCAATTATACATTTGTGATTTGGAAGTTGAAATAGAAATTTAGGGTGGTTAATGACATTGATTGATAATGACATTATAATGTCTTTAAACTATTGCATTGTTACATGCATGTATATATATTACATATATTGCTATTATTGTTTTTTTACTATTGTTATTTTTATCAAGTACTCTACATTTGAGAAAAAAATGTACAAGTGCAACATACAATTATTAAACGTGATTTCAAAATGTACTTTAAAGCACATTTGTATTTATTATTATTATCATCACACTGTTTGCACATTAAGTAAAATTCTCGTCTTTTTATATGATTAAGGTTTTTTGTTTTTTCAAAGCTAAACAAAAGTAAGTACACATTTTTTGATCTAGTAGGCAGTGGTGGACAGAGTACTGAAAAATCATACTCAAGTAAAAGTACTATTACTTGCCTAAAATGTAGTGCAAGTAGAGTAAAAGTATCTGTTGTAAATATCACTCAGAGTATGAGTAAAAAGTAGCCCTTTCAAAAGTACTCAAGAGTAGTGAGTAATGAGTATTACACTGTAAAAGGCTAATGCATTTATATGTAATTTGTGCTTGTGTGTGTAAAGGTAACATTCTGTAGTGCACTCAGTTATTGCCCAGCAGGCACACAACATCATAAGATGTTAACATTAGGTTAGATATAGGTTGTGATGTCAGGTGACCAAAATTAAATGTCTAGCCAGCGTCTAAGGACAATCTTATTTTAATGTCAAATGACGTTGATATTTGGTCGATTTTAGGTTGTGTTGGAAAGTCACCAAAATCCAACCTCGAGCCAACATCTTAAACCAACACCATACTGATGTCAAATACTGACATTTATTCGTCAGGTATGGCAAACAAAATTCAACGTCTGTGGTAATGCCCACACAACGTCAAGCTGTAACATCATTAGACGTTTATTCTAGGTTGGATGTTGGACATTGACGTCGGCTTGACTTTGAGTTCTGACGTCAGTCCGATTTTCATTTTCAAACAATATGCAACGTCCTCACGACGTTAGGGTACAACGTCAATCTGATGTCGTGTTGACGATTTTGGACATCTTCTTGGACACTTTTAAAGCTACCAAACAGTTTTGCAATTGTAAATCGCCATGTTTTGAGGTTGTTCATTATGATGCTTACCTTCCATGTGCGATTTGTTTGGACAGGAATCACAGGACTGATTTTTCTAATCCACATAGACAAGAAAGAAATAAAGTAGTGACTACAGGTTGTAGGAAAGTAATGGAGTAAAAGTACAGATACTGCTCTAAAAATGTACTTAAGGCAAAGTAAAAGTATACATTTTTAAAACTACTTAGTGAATTACCAATCCTTACCATTCCTCAATTACAGTAGTTTGTGTATTTGTAATTTGTTACTTCACACCACTGCTAGTAGGTAACTAACTAACTAATTAACTAACTAACTAACTAATTAAATAACTAAATAAATAAGCAGCGCCATGGTAGCACGATCGCCTCACAGCAAGAAGGTCGCTGGTTCGAGCCCCTGTTGGGTCAGTTGGCATTTCTGTGTGAAGTTTGCATGTTCTACCCGTGTTCGCATGGGTTTCCTCCGGGTGCTCCTGTCTCCCCCACAGTCCAAAGACATATGGTAAAGGTGAATTGGGTAGGCTAAATTGTCAGTAGTGTATGTGCGTGAATGAGTATGTATGTGTGTTTCCCAGTGATAGATTGCAGCTTGAAGGGCATCATCTGCGTAAAATATATGCTGGATAAGTTCATAGGTTCATTCCGCTGTGGCGACCACAGAATAATAAAGGGACTAAGCTGAAAAGAAAATGAATGAATGAATGAATGAATGAATAAATAAATAAATAAATAAATAAAGTTCCCCAGTCATTTTTTAACAACAAAAAGCATACTATCCATTTTTAGCCATGTGGTACTGTAGAGTGGCAAATGATGTTTTCAGGCTTCAGTTTTTATGGCTTTATGTCTTTTTTGTAGCGTACAGAAGACTGGAAGCTGGGGAAACCTCCACATTCAGCTCCTTCCCTCCTGAAACTACCCTGTAGGCCAGACGACACACAAACAGATGGAGTGCAGAGGCTTCCAGAGAGACCGCCACTGCCAGAAGAGACTTCACATGATCACAGCGGGCAGGAGCAGACCTCATACTGGAGTACGCTTGTCTCTGTTGGAGGTTTTGCCTGCATTAAGTGAACTAAATGAATGACTCCTTAAGACAGTCTTAAAGCTGAAACCCCATATATTACACCGCACCAACCCAAGAAGTAAAACTGCTTAATAAACATACCCAACGATGTTACATGTTTGCGTGTGTGTGTGCAGGCCGGATGCAGCAGAGGTATGGCAGTCTGCCTGGAGAGCTGCTCATGTTTGATCTGGACTGCAGCGCTCGCGGCTCTGGACTGGGCTTGTGTTTGTCAGGAAACAGAGATGGAGCGCGAGGCAGAATGAACGTGTTCGTGTCAGAGATCACAGCAGACGGGGCGGCTGCCGCAGATGGTCGGGTCAGAGTAGGAGATGAACTGCTGGAGGTGAGAACGACCTCCGCAACTCTGACTGAACAACGTCAACATTTCAGCTGACCATTAAAGTGAAGGACTCGATGTTGTACATGTTGGTTATTAATTTCTCATGATCCACGAGAGACGCTGAGGCAGTGTAGTGCTGTAAATTGGGGTGTCAATGTTGTTTTTTCTGCTCTTCAAAGTTTTATGCTTTTGAACTCAGACTTTTGTATTCCTTTATACCCGATATGTTATTGTATAAGAGTCTATAAAAAATACAGCTATTAATGCTGGCAGCTACCATAGGTTTGCACAAAAACAGTTCACGAATATCATTTATTGAATTAATAATGGAGGGCATCACGGTGGCGCAGTGGGTTGCACGATCGCCTCACAGCAAGGTCGTTGGTTCAAGCCTCGTCTAGGTCAATTCACTCTAATAAATGGCAGGTTATTTCAACCCAATTCTGGGAATAGGGACTAACCCAACTCCTAGGGTAATTTTCTAAATTAAATTATTAGGACCAAATTTAACCAAATGTTTGTGTTATTCCAAATTTTACCCAATTTGGGTTTAAATAACCCAGCATTTCTTGGCATTTCTTTTTGGAGTTTGCGTGTTTGCAATGCCTGTGTTCGTGTGGGTTTCCTCCGGGTGCTCTGGTTTCACCCACAAGTCCAAAGACATGCGATTTAGGTGAACTGGGTAAGCAACTTTGTCCGTAGTGTTCATTCAGGCATTCAAGTTCTTTTTTGGCTTAATCCCTTTATTAATCAGGGCTCGCCACAGCGGAATTAACCACCAACTTATCCAGCATGTTTTACACAGCGGATGCCCTACCGCTGCAACCAATCACTGGGAAACACCCATACAATGAAAACACACACATACACTACAGACAATTTAGTTTACCCAATTCACCTATACCGCATGTCTTTGGACTGTGGGGGAAACCGGAGCACCCGGAGGAAACAAACCCAAACGCGAACATGCAAACTCCACATAGAAATGCCAACTGAACCAGGCGAGGCTCGAACCACCCACTGCACCACCGCGTCACTTGTCCGTAGTGTATGTGTGTTGGCAGTTCATTTCGCTATGGTGACCCTAGACTAATAAAGAGACTAAGCCAAAAATAAAATGAATAAATAAATTAATTATTAATAACAAAAAATGAAATATTATTGAAAACATTCATCTTGTGCTCATCGGCTAGATTATTTATTAGCCAATAGCAAATATAATCATTAAAAAGAGGTGAACTATAAATTATGACTATAATTTATTAATAATAATAATAGCTTTAAGTACAAGTATTGACAACTACATGAATTAGTTCCACATAAATGTGTCAACTACTCATTATTGTTAACAGGAAATAACAAAATTGTTGTTTTACACTTTAATTTAAGTCATTTATTAATTTATCCTTTATTAAGTTAATGGAATACAGTAGATACAGATTTTTTTGTAATACATTTGATTGTTATTCTCTTCATTAAATGTACACAAATGAACAAAATGTGAAATATGTTTTTTGTCAAATGTTCATCTTCATCTAAATATTTTGCAGATAAATGGGCAAGTGCTGTATGGACGCAGTCATCAGAATGCAACTGCAATCATCAACAATGCTCCAGCTAAAGTCAGAATTTTGCTCACAAGGTGAAACATTTTTATGTACATGCAGACAGACACAAGCTGTCTTCAGCATGCAATTTAATATACTCCTCGTATTCAGTTTGTTTATTTGTATAGTGCTTTTCACAATAATGTGATTATTTTTTTATTTAATCAGGGTAACGCTTTATTTCGATGGTCCATTTGAGTATTAGTAGACTGTCTACTAAATATCTGTTGAAACTGACATTCAACAGACATTGAACTATAAGAAACTTTGCAAGTACATGTCAGCTTACACTAACCCTACCCCTAACCCCAACCTAACAGTCTACTTCCCGCAGCTAGCTCTCTGCAACTCTCACATGGTCACCCACTGAAGCTAAGCAGGGCTGCGCCCGGTCAGTACCTGGATGGGAGACCAGATGGGAAAGCTAGGTTGCTGCCAGAAGTGGTGTTAGTGAGGCCAGCAGGGGGCACCCAACCTGCGGTCTGTATGGGTCCTAATGCCCCAGTATAGTGATGGGGACTCTACTGCTCAGTGAGTGCTGTCCTTCTAATGAGATGTCCTTCTAACCGAGGTCCTGACTCTCTGTGGTCATTAAAAATCCCAGGATGTTCTTTGTAAAAAAGTAGGGGTTTAACCCCGGCATCCTGGCCAAATCTGCCCATCATGGCCTCCTAACCATCCCCATCATCACTCTGTCTCCTCTCCACCAATCAGCTGGTGTGTGGTGTGCGGTCATCCAGGTGGATGTTGCACACTAGTGGTGGATGAGGAGATCCCCCCCAAATTGTATAAAGTGCTTTGAGTGCCCAGAAAAGCGCTATATAAATGTTAGGAGTTATTATTATTATTACTTATAATCTAATGAGAATTAGTTGCAATGTAACTTAAAAGGACCATCAAAATAAAGTGTGACCTTAATGGGAAACAAGGATAGCCTCTGCATGTTGAAATATTTAAAACAAAGAGATGTCGCACCAGTTTAAATGCATTCACCCATGTTTTATGGCAATAATTATTTGTAATAATAAAAAGCATTTTGTAAAGGTCTGAGACATTTGCATTCTACTGTTTACATTTCTATTCATAGTGTTTGTGTAGTGTGTGTGTTACATATTCTGTTATTTTCTCATCAGGAATAAAGCTGCACAGAAACAAATGACTCCGGGGACAGAAAAGGAGGCAATGGAGCCACACCAACACAGACACACACACACACACACATACACACAAACAAACAATTGTTGGAATTCCATATTTTATGGGGAATATATAATTATATACAATGTAATTAATGTACTGTATATTCTATCCTCTAACCCTAAACAAAATACTAATATTTTTGGAAATAACAGGTTTTAAAAAAGTGTATTACTACCATCATGTGGGCATTTTGACCCCACATTAAAGAAAATTCCTTCACCATGCATACACACATTAATCTAAAACACTTAGCAATAAATTAAAATGTAGAGCTATTCTCCATTAACAAATAAAATCATTGTCAAAAAATGTTCATTATGAACGAAACAAGTTCATTACAATATACCCTGTCTGTCCATAAAAATCATATACTATAGTATTACATGGAACTGACGCATTTGTCATTGCATCATTTCAGTACGCTTGTGACATTGTCACAAAATGTATTCCCATTCAGACATCCCAAAGATTCTCAATAGGGTTAAGGTCTGGATTCTATGCTGTTTCACTATTAAACATAGGTGTGAGGTTTTTTTTTTTTAAACAGTTTGATTGGACCAGCCAATCTCAATCATTTATGATTTATTTCCGACCATATTTATCCCTAAAAAATTATGGTTCCTGACTATCATTCCTGTTATTAATAATGTGTTGTGTAGGTCTTAACCCAGTTTTAGTAGCAAGACATTTTCTTTGCTTGATGCATGCCAATAGTTTGACCCTTCTGAAACAGATAAATTTTCCATGACTTTTTTTTGAGAAATTAGAAGTTACTCTCTGCGTCAGTTAGGGTTAAGTGAACAGTTAATCATCCATGTCGTAATTATCCAATGGGAGGTTCTTACCTATTTGCTTAATTAAATCCAGGTGGTGATTTTTTAAGACAGGCAGTGCGTTTACATTGTAAGCTAAATGTTTCTGACAAATTCATTCATTTCTGTATTTTATACTTTATTTTTTATTTTCCTGATGAAGTACTTTCTAAATTGACCTTCTGCATTACAAGTCTTTTATCTTTTATTACATCTCATATTAGTTTTATCTGTTTAGATGGACAGCTGTCCTGGAATACACCCCTGTGTGCATATTGATACAATCAGAGAAGATCAACATTCAGTTTTATCACAGGTAAAACAGCGAGATCAAATGTTCGACACCAAACATCTGCCTGCCTCATTGCTATTCTCCTCATGTTTCTGTTTGTCGATAGGATGGAAGGATCACCAGAGAAGATAAACTGAAGTCTCGCTCCTCAGAGAGCCTCAACGTTGGTCTTCCTGCTCCAATCAATGCCACATCCAATCATCAGGCGTCCTGTCATCCTGCCAGTCAGATGCCCATCAGCCGCTGCGTTCCTCCACCGTCATCAGGCATTTCATCAGCAGATGAGAGCACAGCCAATCAGACCTCTCGCTTCGGGCCTCACAGCACTTTTCACCGTGCACAGTGTTCTGTGAGCTCTGACCTGCTGACATGTCCCATCATACCTGGCTGTATTAACACTGTCGATATCTGCAAGGGCACCACGGGGCTCGGCCTCAGCATAGTAGGAGGCTGCAACACACTGCTGGTGAGATACTGTAAAGGAAACTTTAATGCAAACCTGACTGTCAAATACACACAATGTTAACAACAGCAACACTGCAGTGAGTTCGCCCATAAATGACCACTTGCTGTCAACAGGGCGCACAATTATCACTAAACAAGCAGTGTATATGTTAGAGTAGAAAACTAAGCCTTAGCGAGTATATAAAAGTGAGTTATATTCAATTTGGCCCATAACTTTTTATTAATTCTGGCAATGCCTGAGACTGTGATGTGGTTTAACCTGATTATTGGTTCACAGCAAGGACTGTGTTGTAATCATATTGTGTAAATATGTAATCTGATTTGTAACCCCATTATGTTTTCTTTTCATGTGAGCAGCTCGTGATAACTGTTTTCAGTGTTTTGGAGCAGCCCGGTTTGCAGCTAATATTGCTTTAAAACAAAATACATGTGCAAGTGCTGCGAGTTTAAGTTGCTTAAAACTGAAAAATGCATTACGCATCAAATATCTTCTCAAGTTTCTAAGGAGGAAGTTTATAATGGTTTATACATCTAACCAAATAAAAAAAACAACAAAAGAAAATAATTTCTAAAAAGACCTTTCCTGTAAATTTAGTAAATATAATTACAAGGTCATAAATAGGTACAAATCTTAACTGCATTGTTCTCATAAACTGTTGCCATGTTGTTTTCATAATATTCTGAAGAATGTTAGAATGCGCTATATGCACATGTTTTATAAAGTTATAAAGTTTTATGTGACTATTTTTAATTTTATAAGGTTCCTTTTACAGCCTCTATACTGTAATGTAGAGCGTCATGCTGGCGCAG
Organism: Danio albolineatus; assembly: GCA_903798035.1. Classification (NCBI taxonomy): domain Eukaryota; kingdom Metazoa; phylum Chordata; class Actinopteri; order Cypriniformes; family Danionidae; genus Danio; species Danio albolineatus. The sequence continues at coordinate 720,729 of CAIGQQ010038221.1, forward strand.
TGAGTAGCACGATCGCCTCACAGCAAGAAGGTCGCTGGTTCATACCTCAGCTGGGTCAGTTGGCATTTCTGTGTGGAGTTTTGTTCTCCCCTTGTTCGCGTGGGTTTCCTCCAGGTGCTCCTTTTTCATCAAAGACATGTGGTATAGGTGAATTTGATAAGCTAAATTGTCCATAGTGCACGTGTGTGAATGAGTGTGTATGGGTGCTTCCCAGTGATGGGTTGCAGCTGGAAGGGCATCCGCTGTGTAAAAACATATGCTGGGTAAGTTGGCGGTTCATTCTGCTGTGGCGACCCCAGATTATTAAAGGGACTAAGGCAAAAAGAAAATGAGTACTTTTGAAACGGAGTAATTTTTGTAATTTAATTACACTTCATTCAGTTAGATAGACTTATGTATGGCCGTTAAGCAAGTGGCACCAGTAGCAGAAGGCTAGCACAGAAACTCCATTGAAAATTCATTCATTTATTCATTTTCTTGTTGTCTTAGTCCCTTTATTAATCCGGGGTCGCCACAGCGGAATGAACCGCCAACTTATCCAGCATTTGTTTTACGCAGCGGATGCCCTTCCAGC
>CAIGQQ010038221.1:726302-770109 GCA_903798035.1 Danio albolineatus
TTTAATTTAATTTAATTTAATTTAATTTAATTTAATTTAATTTAATTTAATTTAATTTAATTTAATTTAATTTAATTTAATTTAATTTAATTTAATTTAATTTAATTTAATTTAATTTAATTTAATTTAATTTAATTTAATTTAATTTAATTTAATTTAATTTAATTTAATTTAATTTAATTTAATTTAATTATTTTATTTTATTTTATTTTACTTTATTTTTATTTATTTTTTATTTTTTATTTTTTAATTTTTAATTTATTTAATTTTATTTTATTTTATTTTATAGAATAAATACTTGCTGTGGTGTAAATAAGAAGTAACATGATGGTGGATGAGCACAGATTTTCTAGTTGTGAGCTTTTTTTCCACGGTTTGAAACACTGTCAGTCTGAGTGATCTGTCCAATCCAGTCATGCTCCAACTGTGAAACACTGATTAGTCTTACTCATTGGGCCCTATCATACACCCGGTGTACTAAGGCGAAAGATGCGTTTTTTACGATTTGTTGCTATTTTCAGACCAGTGCAACCCTAATTTTGCACCACGTTATTTAAGTAGCAAATCCTTTTGCGCCACTTTGAGCATTGTTGGTGCGTTGCTATTTTGAGGAACTGAAATAGACTGCTCCATTGACCAACTAAAAGCTGGTCTAAAATCTACCGCAGAGTGTGTTAGTTATGTCCCTATGTAGATTCAAATGCTTTCACATTTCTTAATACACACAGGACGTACAGCAATACACAAATATCTTTACATATATAAAATAAAAGGATTAAAATGTTACAAAAATGATATTTTCTTCATAAATATAAAAACCACTGCCTCCATGCCTTCTTCATGCCTCCATGCCTTTTTGTTAGTTTATTCATGTCAATTTGCATTTGTATAATGTTATACTATTAGCAGTATTATTATTATTTGCACATTTAAAAAACAAGTTTAGATTTGACCACCTGTCAGGTTTTGGAGATGTATGTATCACCATATGGTGCATAAGAATAGGACGTGTTTTTGGGAATAACAGTTTTTTTTAACCACTCTTTAATATTATTGTTCATTTATTAGTTTGCTGGAACTTAGAACTGAATTTAGAAACAGCTTTGAATCAAATCTTTGTGCTTAACAAATGAAATTAAATATGTAGGCTAATGAATGTCTTCAGCGGAGTGCGTACAACACCGTTTCCTTACTCTACGAATGTAGAGGAGTAAAGAGAAAGAAAGTAAAGAGGCAGAATGGAGGACGCTCGTTCTTTATCCTCACGCAGATTGTTTGTTTAAATGTTTTCTGGCTAGTGAATTGTTCAGTTTTTCCTCTTACAAAGTCACCATGTAAACAGCAAATGCGCCATGGCGTGACACAACTAACTCTTAAAGGGAACGTGAGATGAGACTCTGTTTGGTTTAACGCACGTTATGCTCAAAACACACCCATAACTCATTAAGAGAATAAGCACAACCGTGTTAGACTATGTGCCAGGGCACAGAGCGTATTATTTCAGTCTTTAAAATAGCAAAAGTGGATTTGGACACACCCTTTAATGCTTTTGCGCCATGAGCTTTAGACTTTGCGCCTTGATCATTAAAATAGAGGAACCGGAGCGACCAGAGGAAACCATGCAAACACAGGAAGAATATGCAAACTCCACACAGGAATGCCAACTGACCCAGCCGGGGCTTGAACCAGCGACTTTCTTGCTGCGCCCCCGTGCTGCTAATAACAAATAAAGAAATGCAAATTATGTCAGGACATACTGTAGCTGTTGATGGTTCAACCCTCCAGCGTCTTTACGGAGTGGCATTTACATTATACTCAGCTGAACTTCAACTGTGACAACTGAACTGAAGCAGATTCAATTTACTAGAACTTCATCTATGTTAAGCTGCTTTGACACAATCTACATTGTAAAAAGTGCTGTAGAAAATAAAGATGAATTGAATTGAACATCCTTATTCCTGTAACTAAAATTATGGGAGGAAAGAAAGGGAAGACAATATAAAATTACGTTCCCATGCAGGAATACATCCAAGAAAGCAATAAACGTGCAGTTTCTATATTAGGAGCTACCTTATTACATTACAGCAAGTCATATGGGGGCGGCACGGTGGCAAGTGGTTGTGGATAAACTAAATAAACTGTAGTGTATGAGTGTGTGTGAATGAGAGCGTGTATGCGTTGAACTCTCTGTGCTGAGTTGTGGCTGGAAGGGCAATGGGCTATATGCACAGCTAGAGTTTAAAAGCCAATGATAAACTTCCGGTGAAAGCTTAATGTGACTATTTCCAATTTCACAAGGTTGTTTTTACTGTACCGATGTTGTTATGTAATTACAATACATTCAGTTAAATAGACTTAAGCATTCATTTAGTTGTTCAAGCATAAAACGAGATGAAAGACCGTTGTATCCACTAGTGCCATCAGTAGCAACAGGCTAGCACAGAAATTCCATTGAAAATACTGGGGTAGTGTAAACTTTATAAAGTAAACTTTCATATTTTAAAGACATGGCAGGGGGGGAAGAATTTAACGCAGTGCTTCTTGTCCGACCTGAGACCCTCTTCGTATTGTATATCTAACAGGGAGTGAAGATCGCTGATTTTTAAAGGGCACATTGTTTACCCCTTTTTCCAGATTTAATATAAGTCTTTTGTGTCTCCAGAATGTGTCTGTATAGTTTCAGCTCAAAACACCCCTCAGATTATTTATTAGACCTTTCAGAGGTTTCTATTTTATAGCTCTGAGCATCTTTTAGCTGATTTTGTGAACTGAGCCTTTAATGCTAGTCCTCCCCACCCACTGTTCCCACGTGCTTGTCAGCATGCATCAATCTCCGCCTCCGGCTGCTGACAGACACAAAGGAAGCAGATTTCACGTAACGTTTGTGAGAAATAATATTCAATTCAATTCAATTCACCTTTATTTCTATAGCGCTTTTACAATGTAGATTGTGTCAAAGCAGCTTCACATAGAAGGTTATAGTAAATTGAAAGTGTCAGTCCAGTTATTAGTACTATACTACAGTAAGAACTTTACCAATGAGTATTTGATGCATTTGTTGTGGAGTTGCAACGATGAGTCACACACAATGTCGTTACAAAGTTAAACACACACACACAGCGGACACACACAAACACACAGAGAGCGAGCGCGTTTAGCTTTGCACTGTTTTTGCACGCAAATGTGACAGGATACAGGTTAATATCCACTGCTGTATAAATATCCGTTATGTTTATGTACAAAATAAACATGATTTAGTGTCCACAAACCGGGATTGAAACGTCTTCTTTTTTAATTGTCCTGTCACGCAGTTGTGATGATGAAGTAAAGCTGAAGAAAATCGCTGTAATTCATTACAAACATGCACTGTTTTAAAACAAATTTCAACTTGTAAAACTCACTCTTGATCACATTTGATGATGATTGATGATCCTAGTGAACTAAACAGATCTTTTATTCCCAGTTGCTTTGCGTATGTCCTGTGTTGTTGATATGATTATACATGTTACTACTGAGACATGTTAATATGCAGATGTCAATCATTTCGGTGGGCGGGGGGACCGCACTCCTACGTTATGTAAGGTCCAGCCAGATAGTCCAACGGCTGTGTCTACTGCTGGATGAAGGTTCACTACCTGTTCTATCTTTCCAGGGCACAATGTTGATTTACTTCAAGTTTAACTCATATCTAACTCCATTTTTAGGATGAGGTGGTTTAGGAGATTAGTATGTTTATCCTCGTTTTATCTGACTCCATTTTTAAAATTTATATTACTTTATTAGTTTAGTAGTTTATGAGACTTTTGGTATATATTTGAATAATCTTATACTCCTACCGAATTTTTCCCATGTACAACTTAATTAATTCTCAAACAATAACCAGGGGTTAGACCACTAGCCTATAGCTCTGGTTTTCCATGATTAAAATAATCACGTACAACTTAATTATGATTGAAATATTAATCAGCGGTTAGTTCGTTAGTACCATTTAAAGAAAGTTTTGTAGTTATTCTTTAATGCAATTACTCTAACTCCATTAGTACTTTTTACTCTTATTTACTCATTTATTGTGAATCTATGTTACTTTACGCCGGCTGTAATGCATCATAAGTTCACTAGCCTGATCAATAATTAGGGGTTGATGATTAATACTATTTAATAGACAGACAGACAATGTCATTATTTAAATAGTAATCTCATTTGATTCTTACAATCATCCACGTACAACTTAGTTAAATCTCAAACAATAACCAGGGGTTAGACTGGTGGCCTATAGCTCTAGTTTTCCATGATTAAAATAACCAAGTACAACTTAATTATGATTGAAATATTTAACCAGAGGTTAACCGTCAGTACCATTTAAGATGTGATAGTTTGTTAGTACCATTTAAAGAAAGCTTTTAGTTATTCTTTATTGCAATTACTCTAACTCTATTACATTTCATCTTAATGCATTTACCCTGACTCACCGTAGTGATTCGCAACGAATAACATAATTAAAGTCGAAACAACAAGTTGGAATTTCTAGGATCTCCATCTAACATGTGTTATGTTTAGTCTATCATGCAATCTAGCACATTCTTAACTTATCTGAGTAAATAATTTCAGAGTAACAAGGATAAATTCAAATATAACAATTTATTAGTCAGGTAAATGTGTATTATGCCAATTAATTCAGTCAATTCATAAACGATCAATACAAAACATCAAATTCTCAAAGATAATTCCAAGATCAAAAGATGCATGCCTGACTTTCAAAATCTACATAGTGTGGAGTTTTAGGAAACTCTGTACTATGGGCCATTCTGACTGCAGAAGCGCCCTGAACAGCTTAGAACTCAACCTTAAATATCCAAACCAAGGAATAGAAGGGGTGTGTGTTGAATAACAAAAGGCATTTGAGTAGAACCCCCCCGTGAAGGCACACCCTTAGCAGTGGTGCAAAAGATACCTGAATTTATATATTTATTATTTAGGTTATGTCTATTTCTGAGGGAATGAGACCATTGTACCAGTCGCACTGAGACATTTCAAATGATATCAAACATGATGGGCGCCACGGTGGCCGAGTGGTTAGCACGTTCGCCTCACAGCAAGAAGGTCGCTGGTTCGATCCCCGGCTGGGCCAGTTGGCATTTCTGTGTGGAGTTTGCATGTTCTCCCCGTGGTTGCGTGGGTTTCCTCCGGGTGCTCCGGTTTCCCCCACAGTCCAAAGACATGCGGTACAGGTGAATTGGGTAAGCTAAACTGTCCGTAGTGTATGTGTGTGAATGAGAATGTGTGGATGTGTTTCCCAGAGATGGGTTGTGGCTGGAAGGGCATCCGCTGCGTAAAACAAATGCTGGATAAGTTGGCGGTTAATTCCGCTGTGGCGACCCTGGATTAATAAAGGGACTAAGCCGAAAAGAAAATGAATGAATGAATCAAACATGATAGATAAAGTCACTTGCATTGATATTGAACAATTCATACTTTGAGATGACCATTTTGTGTGAGTTAAGTGAGAGGAAGACAGAGGGGGTTTTGGAGGTACTTCAAATGTAAATGAAGGGAAGAGCCGATTTGTCTGTGTTTTCAGCTCATGTCTTTGAATTGCCAAAGACATCAAAGGATTTGAGAACTCAAAGTCTTACAATTAAGTTGCGGTCGGTCTAAAAACCGCTCCAAATTGTCCATCGTTTTTATGTTGTTAAATTGAGAAAAAAAAGGACTGGGTGTGTTTATATCACCCCAATATGACGTTCTATACTACACTATACCTACAAACGTCTGTCCAAACAGCTTGAAAAGTAGATTTTTCACCATAGGTGCCTTTTAAAGAAATCAGATCTTAAACGTGACAATTTTGTGATGGAAAGACAGTTCACCGGAAGCCCTTGTGCTGCCTGGCTGGAAATTAAAAGTCTGTGTTCATATAGCTCATTGGCATGAAAGAAAATGAGTGAGTAAGCAAGTCATATGATTTTCATCTTTGTATTAAAATGGGCCAAAGTGACATTAATTATGCAAAATATTTCTGTTTTAAACAAAAACTGTTCTTCTTGATTAGATGTGTTCCACAAAACCTGTAAGCAGCAGAGCTGTTTAATGGCAATAATACAGTGGTCACAATGGTAAACGTAAGAAATGTTTTGATCACCAAAAAAGCTGATTAAAACAATTATGAGGCACACTGAAGTAATGCTGCTGAAAAATCAGCTTAGCTGTAACATAAATTAGAATAGAAAATGGTTATTTTTAGCTGTAATAGCTATTTACAGCGTGAGTCATTTTAATGAAATGCAAATGCAATAAATGCAGCTTTATAGAGCGCATGGTGAGACATCTTTCAAAAACTTTTCGAAAAAACCCCAGAAGATCTTTTTCCAATACTTCTCCAACTTTTGAATGGCAGTGTATGTTTGAGATATACAGTATTGCATACTGTCTGAGCTACATTTGAATTTGAGCTCCTATGCAGTATGAATTTGAGCAGTTTGACTGGAATTTCAATGTACTACATACACCATGTTGTCAGTATCACATTATCACTGTACTGTACGTGCATCTGCTGCGTCGCCTCATTTACATTCTTAAATGCTCTCCTGTGGCCTAATGGAATAGTAAAGAGTCCAGCAGACGCACTCTTCAGAATCTTGCCAGAAGTAGCAGGTCATCCAGGGACTTCTCACTTACGGTTAAAATACAGTAGTCTAAGTACTGCTCGCATACAACATAGAGAAGTATGAACCCTCAAATGCACTGTCAGACTTGACATGCTATGCACACATATTATACACATACATGTGCGCACACCACACAAGCACAACTTTTATCTCACATGTCTGTCCACAGTCAGCTTGTATCTGTGTTTGTGGCAGGTGGGTGAAGTGGACGTCCCTGTGTTCTCCTGTCTCAACACACACGATTGTAAGAAACTGTCACATCACACACTCATTCACTGTTCAGTTCTGTTCATCTGTGCAGTCAGTGAGTCAGTGTTTTCATCTTTCTGCAGCTGTGGACGGGAACGTGGATATCAGAACTGTCACTCTTCAGAAGGTAGGTTTGATTTGCTATGCACTTTCAGAGCAGCAATGTGAGGTGCAGTAGATGTATAATCCAGCGGTAACTGTGTTCTGTCTCAGCATGAGTGTGACTCTGTGGAGCTGAGAGTGAGCCACACACTGGGACATGCAATGATGTACATCTCTAACCTGGACACGAGCACACTGGCCGCACGCTCAGGACTTTTGCAGGTACAGAGAGAATGGTGGGAATAAGGCCATTTATTCATGTGCAGAAAATTTTGATGTTAGAGTTTATGTCAGGTGCAGAAGAGTAGACTGTGTGTGGAAAGGGCCTTTCCTACAGACAACTCACTCACTCACACCTAACCTTAAAGGGATGGTCCAATACGATATCATATTTGAAACTTTAGTTGATGTGTAATGTAGCTGTGTGTACATAAACGACATCTCTGAATGTAAGACTGTCACGTGAGTGAGTCGGATATAATAGTCAATGGGAGGCGAGGATCCAATTGCATTTTTTATTAATAAAGACAGTATATCTAATCCAAAAAAGGGGCAATCCAAAATTCGTGGTCAAGCAGGCAATATATCAGAAGGCAGGCTGCAGGCAAAGGATAATCAACATACGAGGCTGTGGATAGAATCCGGAAACAAACAGGAACAGGAAAACACCGTTGACGATCACAAACAGAAACAGAAGGCAACAAAGTACAAGAACGTAACATAAGGTAATGTCGCAGTGGGAAATGAACGTGTGTGTGCTGCTTATGAAGTGTGAGCAATCAGTCGTGATGGTCCTCCACTCGTGTGTGAGCAATCAGTTGTGATATGACGCAGGTGTTGTGTGTGTGCTGCATGAGTGGAGTTGTAGTCCGAACATGGCCAATCTGTAGTTCCCGGAAGTGTGTGTGAACCAGCGATCTCTGACAGCGGAGAGAGCGAGAGCGAGAGAGCGAGAGAGAGAGAGAGAGAGAGAGAGAGAGAGAGAGAGAGAGAGAGAGAGAGAGAGAGAGAGAGAGAGAGAGAGAGAGAGAGAGAGAGAGAGAGAGATCGCTGGCGATCGTGACAAAGACGCTCACAGTTCAATGCAAAGGGAGACATTGGCTTTTACATCGTTAGCTTAGTTTGGGGACTACAAAAAAAAAATACATCCGGGTTAATGATGTCATAAACCCTTCAGGTTACAACCATACACCCTGCGCAGCGAAATGTTATTGCACGACGCTTCCTGGTGACATGGAGCCGATCTGTGAATCGCAGCACGTTATGTTAGCTGACCAATCAGAGCCTCTTGAGGCCAGGCTTTTGGAGGAACTAGGAACTATGGCATATTTGACATAGGAAATGTGACATAATATGTCTTTTTCATGTTAGCTGAGTAGCAATATATAATTAAAGTAAGGTATATGAAAAAATAACCAGATTTTTCACAAATGAAACATTGAGTACACATTGCTTTGCACCCCATAAACACAATCAAGCCTTAAAAATAAAATACACTCTGGACCACCCCTTTAATCATTTCTCCACTTTAGTTAAAACAACTGTCATTTGACAAGGCATTTTGATAAATAAAGTATGATTATTTTGTGTATGTGTATGTCAGACTACATCACACTGTATGTGTATGTGCGAGTGTGTGTGAGAGAGAGAGACAGCAGAAACTGGCACAAGCTGCTGAGTGTCAGAGCAGAGTCATTAATATTCATGACCATTCCAAACATGGTCAAAACTGTGCTTTTCATTCAAGGGGTAATTCATGATATAAACGCACATAAAAACCATTTCTGGAGAATACTTGAAGTTACCTAAGCCATAAACCTACTATGTACATATCAGAGAACTATTTAACATGTTAAATCAATGCATTCTAAGCCACCTTTAAATGATATTTAGTAATTATCTTTAACAAATGTATTTTTTTAATTTAATATGGAATAAAAAATATTTTGTAATCATTTGCGTTTCGTTTAATGTAATTTGGCTTTTTAATAGTAGTAGTAACATCAATGACAATAGTAACAATAGACATGCATTAAAGGGGTGGTCTAGAGTGTCATTTTAGGGCTTGGTTGTGTTTATAAGATAAGCAATGTTTGCTCATGCTTCATTTGTAGAAAATCACGCTAATTTTCCATATATCTTACTTTGATTATACACTGCTACTCAGCTAACATGAAAAACCACTGTCATATTTGCTAGTTCCTCTAAAAGGTCCACCCTCAAGAGGCTCTGATTGGTCAGCTAACATAATATGCTGTGATTCGCGAATTGGCTTCATATTACCAGTAAATTGTCATGCGTCCACAAGCATGCGCTTTGATTCTGCTGTGTAAATAGTGTCAGTCAGAATTGGAGTAGCTATTAGCAGTATCTGTTTGAGCCCTAATCAGAATCAGACAGAAAATGAAAAGGATGAACCTCGTGCCTGCTCTCTAAAATGAAATCTGACAAGTGTCTGTAAGGAGTAAAAAGAAACTCCTTACAGAGTGATTCCTTTAAGAGAGAATCACCATTTTATCTATGTGTGTGTGAACAGTCTGTAGAGGCATGTAACAAGAGAACCACATGTGTGCAAGACTGATGTTTATTTCTTTCTTTTTTTTCTCTGATGCTCGAATTAAGTTATTTTTCTGTAATAAACAGTGACGCTGTTGACAGGAGAGTAAAACGCAAGATGCGGAATGTAACCCGTGTGAGCTTTGATTGATTTTTCTGCAACACGAGTTAGGCGAGCTATTCTGTATTGTTTTTACCCAACTCAATGCGTTACATGTCTTTCATTGATTCGGAATAAGCATGTGTAAGTAATATGAAACGTTTACATATCTTTTGCGAGTTCATTATCTGAGATGTAAAATGTGTAGTGGAAAGTTGCGCTGGATCTCAACTAACATCTTCTAAGTTTCAAAAAAAGAAGCTGAGGTCTTCAAATTGTCAAGTTGAAGCAGTTTATTGTTACAGCAGAGATGGTCGATCGAGCTCTCTCCCTCAATATTCAAAAACCCACAGTTTATATACAGTTTCGTATCCATAGGTATCATGAGATATGATGTAACACCACCCTATCCCCATCTCCAATAGGATTCTAGCTTTTTAATTAATGGCTGTATGTTTTTGTATGTGTTTGCATGTGATCATGTTGTTTCCATACTTTCTAAATGATTCTCCTTATGTATGCTATTTTTGTGAGGTTTGTTTTTGTCTTGGACAATACATACATTTACCTAAATGTATTGCATAAGCTCTGACCAGCTGTGCTTCAGTTATAAGGCCCTCAATTATAAGGCCCTGTATGTCTGTGTGTCCTCTGCATCACATGAATCCATGTATTTTAACAGTATATTTTAACAGTATTCTATATTTTAATAGTTGCTGATCATGTAGTGATTACATAATAAAAGTTCCTCTATATGCATCAGAAATTCTCCTATATAAATGCAGGGAAAACGGCTGCACAGAGAGAAACTGCAGCACTGCTTTAGATTGTGATTTTAGATTGTTTGACTGATAAATATGAATTTGTAGCTAAATTGTTGGCGGTACTACACAGCACTTCCTGTTGTTTACATCCTCACTACAACATACCGCTAACGTTAGACACTATGCATGTCGTAGATCAATTTTGAAAAATAAAAATACTTAAAGGTTGTGACACAACCCACAGCTTCTGCTTGTTGGAGTTTTTAGCCGAATCCAGCACTGAACTGGGAGATCTTCTGGAAGCTGTCCTTTGTCAGATGCTAGCTATATATTTTTTATAATTCTCTGGAACATAATTAAAATTAAACTGTAAGCACTTCTCTCCTTGTGTCGTGTCCTTTGGAAGCCCAAATACGGAAACAAGAAGCTCTATGGAAATAGCGTTTGGACAGCATTTTAGCTTTCTTTGCTATAACATTGCAGCGCCTCTTGCCGCGCCCCTTCACTGCACGGGGTGTATGTGCGTGGTGAATGCGTGTAACCGGAAGCCCTTGTGATCTCACTAGCTCGGATGTATTTTTTTTTTTTGTAGTCCTTAAAGTTCGTTCGCTGTAGGTTTTGCTAAGCTAACTCTGTAAAAGCCAATGTCTCCCTTTGCATTGAACATTGAGTGTATTACATAGAGATGTTGTTTATGTTCACACAGCTACATTACACCTCAACTAAAGTTTCAAATATAATATCGTAGTGGACCACCCCTTTAAACATCGCAGCACACCAAACTGAACACCTCATTCTTGGAAAAGTCATAACTACCCACCACCTTCAAAATGAATTTCTGAATTGAATTTCCAGCTGGGTGCCAGAGTCATCAGTATTAATGGGACACAAACAGAAAGGCTCTCAGTCACTGAGGCAAATTTCCTTCTGAAAAACAGCAGCGGAGCAGTCACGCTGCAGGTGTGTGTCTTCAGACTTGCATCAAGACATCTTAAACAGAAGCAAATGTTCAATCGTTCTCCGTCACACTCTGGGTGTTTCATTCAAGGTGATGCCGAGTGGATGTGCAGATGGAGCGGGTTTCAGTGCAGATCGGTCATCTTTAATTCACTCCTCACCTGGACACTCAGAAAATTACACTACTCACAACCACCAGAGGTATTTATAGTTTGCTCTACATTAAGCTTTATGGATATTTGAATGTATTGTCTTTTTTTTTTTATTAATCAGTGTTTATATAGTTAAAGCAGCTTTAGAGGTCAACAGGAAAATATCAGAAAACATAAGGAACTCCACAATGTAGACGTGTATTGTGCTGTAAAACAGCTCTAAAAGACAAGAGTGACATTATTTCGGTAAGGTTAGATTAGTTTCAGATTAACAACAGTACAAGCATCAAACTAAAACATGTGTATTTAAGTTACAAGCATCTCTGCAAAAGCCACCAATTCCATTATTCAGCTAAAAACAGACAGCTCTTAATACCTCCCCTAAAGAAGCATCAACAAGGAGAAAGGCAATGGTACAAAAACAGAGTCCTGCGGTACTTCATACTGAAATTGTGATGGATATTTCTTATTATTTACAAAGTTATATACAAAGTATCAAAACATTTTAATACAGTTCCTCAAATGTTAAAATAATCTTCAAAGCCAGTCCAGAGCATGCCGTGGCCAGGAGCATTCGAGGCAACACTGAGGTCCAGAAAGATGCAACCATGATTGATAAAAGATTGATATCCTCACAGATATGGTTTCTCTTTAAGAACAGTTAGTCAATATATGACCCTGTGTAGTATTTGTGATAAGACAACCAATATTGTAGTTTGCTAATTATAAAATCCAATTTGATTTAGAAAGTAATTTTATGTGGCGTCACGGTGGCACAGTGGGTAGCATGATCGCCTCACAGCAGGATCACTGGCTCAAGCCTCTGCTGGGTCAGTTGACATTTCTGTGTGTGGTTTTCATGTTCTCCCCGTGTTCACGTGGGTTTTCCCTGGGTGCTCTGGTTTCCTTAACAAGTCCAAAGACGTGGTATAGGTGCATTGGGTAAACCAAATTGTCCGTAGCGTATGTGTGTGAATGAGTGTGTATGGGTGTTTCCCAGTGGTGGGTTGCAGCTGGAAGAGTATCCTATGTGTAAAACATATGCTGGATACGTTGGTGGTTCATTCCACTGTGGCGACCCCGGATTAATAAATGGACAAAAATGAAAAGAAAATGAATGAATGAATAATTTCATGTGGCTGCCCCTCAGGCTAATTTAAATTTTATTCGCTATTATGTCTATATATTATGTATTATGTTATTTACACAGTTTGAGCTTGTGAAATTCGGTTGTACGGTGCTGTGAAATGGGGCGGGACTAAACGAGATGATTAGACATTTAAAAAAGCCAGTAATTGATCCATATTTTAAATTTGTGTCCAGAGAGGTCACGTTTTGATCCTCGATTAGTCGCACACAATCAAGTGACTCGATTTTACAGGTCAGAGTTCACCAAGCTTGAACTTTGCAACGCAGCGACCTGCAAAACTTGTCTCACGAGCTTGCGCTTCCGGTCTGACGCATTCGCGTGCATATGAATGGAAGCCTATGGGGAGAAAACTCCAGTGTGGCCGTGGCTTTACAATTATGTGACGAGGGGGCAGGGTCGAGAGCCATGGGAACAAAATAATCCCATGGAAGGAGCTCTGGATTATGAGAGGAACGATGGCAGAGGAGGACGAGAGAGATGACACTTTTACTTTGTTTGACATTATTCATTAATTTTATTGTCGGCTTAGTACCTTCATTATTCCGGGGTCGCCACAGCGGAATCAACCGCCAACTTATCCAGCATATTTTTACGCAGCGGATGCCCTTCCAGCCGCAACCCATCCCTGGTAAACATCCACACACACACATTCACACTCATACACTATACGGACAATTTAGCCTACCCAATTCACCTGTACCGCATGTCTTTGGACTGTGAGGGAAACCGGAGCACCCGGAGGAAACCCACGCAACTACGGGGAGAACATGCAAACTCCACACAGAAATGCCAACTGACCCAGCCGGGGCTCGAACCAGCGACCTTCTTGCGAACGTGCTAACCACTAGGCCACCGTGGCGCCCCGTTTGACATTATTATTTAATTTAAATTATTTTAATCAAAATTATTAAAATTTTGCCGGATTTACACCTGCTTCTTCCTGATGCGAGAATCATTACAACTTCCCATCTGAAAAGTTTTCAACTTAAAACCAAAGAGTAGGTTATCATACAGAACCTTAGTGAACTATGTTCAGTACGCTCACAATGGCCCTAACTTATGCTTACATTTGAGATTTATTACTGGTTTCATCCCAACACTGCATCCAATTACTTTATTAAGTAGCAAAAATTTTAAATAGCACTTTTTTTTCTCCTGAAACGTCTGCTTGTAGATATTTCAGAGCAAGTCTGCATGTGCAGTTCTGTAAAGCCAAAGTAGAGTCAGCAGAAATCTACACACTAGAGCTCCGATAAAGGACTTCCCCTCCAGGGCAGCCAGACTGTTCACACACCCTGTTCAATAGAAGTGTTAGCCTTGCCTTTTTTCACTTTTCTTACTTCACCAGGAGATTAATCTTTGCCCTGTTTGCCAATAGGGTGTCTCTGGAATAAAGAAAAATGGGTTAAATTCCATTTGTCTTTCTGTGTTTAAGTTCTCCTCAGTACCAGACCATCACTCTTGAACGTGGCTCCGCCGGGCTTGGCTTCAGCATCGTTGGAGGATTTGGCAGTTCCCATGGTGACTTGCCCATCTATGTCAAGAACATATTTCCCAAGGTACACTAGAAAAAGGCTGAAAGGGAAAAATATAAGTTGTGTAAATCTCTTGACTGCTCTGTGGACACAAAGAGAACTACATGCCCAAACTGACATTGGCATGAATCGTAGCATGTGCACACACACCTCCCGTGACATACGGTCATATGACAGAGATGGGAATGCTAGATGTGTGTTTGTGTTACAGTGCTGTTTCTCCACAGGGAGCTGCGGTGGAGGACGGGCGTCTGCGGCGTGGAGATCAGCTGCTGACAGTCAACGGACAGAGTCTGGAGGGTGTCACTCATTCTGAGGCTGTCGAGATCCTTAGACAAACCAGCGGGACAGTTATTCTTCAAGTACTCTCAAAAAGACTACCATCATGCTGATAATGTCACACAATGACACGGTCCCATCGAGAAGATTCTCACAGAGCAGATGACGGATTGTTAAATGTGTTATGGAGAATGCTTCTACAAGCTGTACTCCTCAAAAGTGTCTCCTGGAATGTGTAGTTTTTTTAAATATATGTATTTAATTGGAGGATATATAGGATAAAATGTGGAGGTAAGCTGTGCAAAGTGGGAGAAGCCAATAGACTAGTGCTAAACCAGTGGTTCTCAAGCAGGAGGCCGCGGGATGATTCAATTATTTTAATGAAATATTGATGTGTTAAATATGTTGATATTATAGAAAATCTACATGTAAACTGAAATAACTCTCCTCTTATTAGTCTCATTAAATATAGTTTTACATACTGTACGCAACAATAATTATACCTCTTGTGTAACTGTTATAAAGGCACCAGAGCCAGTTGGAAATTCACGAAGTATTGATCATGGTGAATCAGAGCATAGATCACTGATGTTGAAGAAATCAAACACACACACATACATTTAAGTTTAAACTGCTACATCGTCTCCTAAAAACCCACAGTGAAAAATGCTGTGAGGAGAACTGTCAAACTGTTATTGTAGTCATACTACTACAATATTACATGGCTGGAACGACCACAAAACCAATCAGATTCAATGCTGTTGGGTGCAGTTTTACAGTAGTCAACATTTCAAAATTGGCCTAGAATGGGTGTTGCTCAATAGATTTAGGACAACGTTAATGAAATGTTTTGAACCAATTCAAATGTTGACTACTGCATAAACATAGGTACATATGTGTATATACCATAGGTGTCGAACTCAGTTCCTGGAGGACCACAGCTCTGAACAGTTTAGTTTTAACTCGGGTTGGGCGATGTCGACCAATTTGGCATCGTGCGAACATCATGTCGTCATATGCAACGGTGAATTAATTATTTATGAATAATTAATGGATTCATAACAAATTAATTATTTTAGCCTACTGTTTCAACTACCTGACCCACATTGTCTTTGTTTTACCCATAACCAAATCAGAAGTAAACAAAGATAAAGTTACAGACAATTTCCCAGTGGTGGGTTGCAGCTGGAAGAGTATCCTATGTGTAAAACATATGCTGGATACGTTGGCGGTTCATTCCGCTGTGGCGACCCCAGATTAATAAAGGGACTAAGCCAACAAGAAAATGAATGAAAGTTAGACAAATTACCACCGTTCAATCACTTTTTTCCGCAGGACTCTGTTTGCATAAATAGGCAGTGATCTGTGTCGTTATAATGGCGTTGACAAACTTAGTTGGTAAAAAAGGTGCACAACCAGCAGTATCTGAGGTTTTCGCTAAAATGACTAAATACAATCGTGAAGCAAAAGATGGAAGCAGTGCACTGAAGCTGTGACACGTTACCTGATTCAAAAGACAGAAGAGTCGTTAGACGGAGACAAGATGAATTAAATACCACCTTTAACAACTATAGTGAGACGCGATCCAGTTGTACATCCTTGATAAACTGTCCGACATTCGCTGCTCTGGGCTTTTGTGCTCAAAGCACCCACTGACTGCCTGGAGTGCACAACAGTTTGTCTCTCATTGTGTGTGTGTGGTCACGTGATGTGCGTTTTCACCGGTATAGTGTGGATGGAGGGCTGTTCAGAAATGCTATATGAAACGCCAGTGCGGATGTGGATCGTTTTCTGTCTAAAATGCCATTTTAAAACGAAGACGTATTAGTGTAAATGGGGCCTCAGTGTGTATTTTTTTCGCGAGCGGGTTGCTGCTGTGATGGGGCATGCGGAGGATGTCTATCGGCCATCGGCGATGGCATCCTCCATCAACCCAACCCTAGCTCCAACCCTAATTAAACACACACGAGCGCTTTAGGCTTGTTTGATAGCTACAGATAGGAGCATTGAAGCAGGGCTGGAACTAAACTCAGCAGGGCTGCAGACCTCCAGCAATTGAGTTTGACACCTCTGGTATATATGGACAATAAGCACAAGAAAAGATTTTCCAATATAACTACAATAACTTCCAATAACTATATATCCCAAATCTTCTGAAATGAATATTTATTGTAGCCGTAAGTCAAAAAGTTGAGGATCATGATATGATTCTTCTCATAAAGCTGATTTTGTAGTGTCGCTTCACAGCAAACTTGTAGCATTGCACTTTTTACTTTCAGCCACTATTATGAATATGAAGCTATAACTGACAGAGCTAACGGCATCACTAACACTGAGCGCTTCCATTATGCATACTTGTGTGGTTCAGTTGCACATTTAAGTTGTCAAAGCATGCAAAACGAAAAAGTATAATGACTATTTCAAGTAATACTATCATATAGGAAATACTCTGACTGATTCAATGACCCATAATCATTGTGTTTGCTTATGTTGTCAGATGTTTTAGTTAAGTCACTGTGATCTTAATCATTCGACTCATAGACTTTTTCTACTGTAAATTTACCTGTATACAAAATACATTGTATTGCTGTAAATAATTTGTCTGCTGAAGTCTTTATTTAGACCACAGTTGAAATTAAACAGCAATATTAACAGCTGTTAAATACTTCCAGCAATGTACAGTTGTTTACCCAGATATATAACAGTAATTACTGTACAACATATCTGTTTTATTCGAATCCCCGTCGTGCGATCAATACCTCTGATCCGCATCAACAAACAAAACAAGCCATGAAGATTATTATAACAAGCAAACACAGCGCTTCACTACGACATAATTCTCATTTTAATTATTGAATCACACTTGTTAAGTCATGTACAGAAAAATCTTCAGGCTAATATCACACACTATCAGACTGTATCCAAAAGTGCTGTCATAGAAAACACTAAGAAAGCGATCATTTATTTATCTCTATAAATCTGCAAGTGTTAGAAGCAACAACCAAAAGAATGGAATACGCCAGAGATATTTACATTGTGTGTGTGGTCACCAAGTACAGTGGATAGGCATGTTTAGCGAGCGAAAAGGGTGCGAGAAACAGACACAAATACATTAAAATGCTCATGTGTTTTGTCATGAGGGTTACACGAGTGAGATGACATTAAGTGCCCTTAATATACGGTTTACCTTTGAGACGAATGTAGCTTTAGCGCTATGTGTGAACAGTATGATGCATGCGTTCAGTCTGATATGCTTGATGAATTAAGAAGTGGAGTGGGAGAATGTGTGGTCCAGCGTCTGCTTAAGCTGAGTGATGGCTTTCAGGAAGTGCACAAGTATGACTCACACACACAAAAGTTCTGTTTATAGAGCTGATGTCATTCAGCCACTCACATCTGTATGGAAACAGGGGGAAACGAGGCCTTTCTGTCTCTCAGTCCCTCCTGTTTATCTCAGTTCTTGGCCTTTCCTTTACCCCTGCCTTTCCCCTTCCCAGAAGGCCCTGGTTTTTCTTTTTTAACATCTTTTGCTGGTTTGGTTTCTTTCGCCGGTTTGGACTTTTTCTGCTGCAAGAATGGGGAAAAAAAGAAATCAGGAGAAAATTTGTGTTGCATTTTTTATGATTTTTTTAATGCAAACAGGTATGAGAAGATGTGGTTTGGGGTCATGCTCAGCTAGCATTGAATATTTTATTATAAATGGTTATTTATTTACATTTATTGGTCACACTTTACAATAAGGTTCAATAGTTAATGTTAATTAATGCATTTACAAACATGAACAAACAATAAACAATACATTTACTACAGTATTTGTTCATGTTAGTTAACATTAGTTAATGAAAATACAGTTGTTCACTGTTAGTTCATGTTAACTCACGGTGCATTAACTAATGTTAACAAGCATGGACTTGGATGTTAATAATGTATTAGTAAATGTTTAATTATGATTAATAAATGCTGTACAAGTGTCGTTCATGATTAGTTCATATTATTAAATGCATTAACTAATTAACCTTATTGTAAAGTGTTATCCATTTATTAAATATGAATTTACTATTTATTTTATTAAAATTTAACATGCTTATTGGCAGTTGGAGTAAATATTTTAGGTCACAATTTGCAATAAGGTTCATTAGTTTATGTTAATTAATGCATTCACTAAAATGAACAAACAATGAACAATGAACATAGACTACAGTATTTGTTTATGTTAGTTAACGTTAGTTAAATGAAAATACAGTGGTTCATTCTTAGTTCATGTTAACTCACGGTGCATTAATGTTAACAAGCATGGATGTTAATAACGTATTAGTAAATGTTCATATTTATTTTAATAACATACAATAACATCTATCTCTATTCACCAGCCTCAGCTTTGGAAAATTCAAATATATATTTATATTCTATCAACCAGTGATAGAAATGTATCTTTAGTAAGGCTCGCATATATACAAAACATTAAAAACACTACAACAAGTCTTTGAAAATAATAAATATCAGACTTGTAATCTCTCAGTACTGTTTGTCCATATTCAAAATTTGAATCGCGGTTGGAGCTACCAAGGTTTTTTTTTGCCAGTGGAGCTCTAAAACGACAACCTGACGAAAGATTACTGGTAGAACCTGAGTTTGAGAATTATTATTATTATTTTTTTACTTTAGTGTTTCTTTTATGACAGAAGTATTGAATGTGACCCTCTATATCAGGGGTGCTCAAACCTGTTCCTGGAGATCTACCCTCCTGCAGATTTCAGTTGCAACCCATATCAAACACACCTGCCTGTTATCATCAAGTGCTGTTCAGGTCCTGTTTAATTAGTTCAGGTGTGTTTGATCAGGGCTGGAGCTGAACTTCGCAGGAAGGTAGATCTCCAGGAACAGGGTTGAGCAACCCTGCTCTATATACAGTTGAAGCCAGAATTATTTTACCCCTATGTTTGTTTGTTTTTTGTTTGTTGTTGTTTTTTATATATTTCCCAAATACTGTTTAACAGAGCAAGGAAATTTTCACAGTATGTCTGATAATATTTTTTCTTCTGGAAAAAGTCTTATTTGCTTTATTTCGGCTAGAATAAAAGCCGTTTAAAAAATTTTTAAAAGCCATATTTTAAGGTCAAAACTGTTAGCCCCTTTAAGCTATATATATTTTTTTCAATAGTCTACAGAACAAACCATCGTTATACAATAACTTGCCTAATTACCCTAACCTGCCTAGTTA
Source organism: Danio albolineatus (assembly GCA_903798035.1). Classification (NCBI taxonomy): domain Eukaryota; kingdom Metazoa; phylum Chordata; class Actinopteri; order Cypriniformes; family Danionidae; genus Danio; species Danio albolineatus. Next base: position 746,033 of record CAIGQQ010038221.1, read on the forward strand.
CCCAATTACCCTAGTTAAGCCTTTAAATGTCACTTGCTGTATAGAAGTGCATAAAAAATTTCTAGTAAAATATCATTTACTGTCTTCATGGCAAAGATAAAAGAAATCAGTGATTAGAAATGAGTTATTAAAACTATTATGATTAGAAATGTCCATTAAACAGACATTGGGGAGAAAAATAAACAGGGGGGCTAATAATTCTGACTTCAACTGTATACCGAGCTCTACCCTAAACCCTAGTTTTTGGTTCAGATTATTAGTATTTAAAGAGAAATAAACACTTAGTGATCAACAAGAACAAACAAATAAATCACAAGCAGAAACAAAAATAAACACAATCAAGAAAGGAGTTAAAGGACTACAGGGCACTGGGATTGAGTTTGAGTATGCACTCTACTACACTACGAATGATCTTGACTAGTGTATCATTTTATAAAAGACAAAAAACTAGCTTAGTCTAAGTTTAAAATTGGAGACATAAGACTTCAAGCTACAAAAACTCCACAAAAAGAATCCTTAAAGATATAGTTCACTCCAAAATCAAAGTTTCTTTATCATTTACTTGAACTTAAGTGGTTCAGAACTTTTATGAATTTCTTTTTCTGTTTAACACAAACAAGATATTTCGAAAAATGTTGGAAACCAGCAGCCATTGATATTTTGTGTTCAACAGACGAAGAAAGTCAAACAGGTTCAAAACAAGTGGATGTTGGATGTTTACATTTTTGGTTGAAATTTCCCTTTAAATTAGCCTTTATACTTCAAAACTCGTATGTTATGAAACGGATCAGTTTCTTGAGTTCCTTATCTCAAATCATATGGTGGTTTCAGAAGGTAATCATAAGAACGTTTATGATATAGATCAAATAGAACCATGTCTTTTCAGAAAACTTCAAAATCACTCAATTCACATGGAATATTCCGTATATCTTAATCAGGGTTTCTGCAAGTTTCAATTAAATTTAAGTTAAATTTAAGACATTTTTAAAACCATTATGAATGAAATTTTAGACTCATAAAGGCTAAGGAATTTTGGAATGGCCCAGATGGAAAAGATTTTTATTTGCCCTATCAAAATAAATGATTATAAATCAATACATTAAAAAAAAAAAATTTATTTTGGATTTTATTTCTTGACTAAATATTTTAAATATTGTCTAAACACAAGCAAGCTCTACTTGTATCCATAAACTTTTTGTCCAACATAAACTTTTATATATAAAAAAAATAATAATAAATAATAATAATAATAATAATAATAATAATAATAATAATAATAATAATAATGTTTTAAAAAAATTAAAAAGCTATAATAAACTAAATCTATGCACAACAATCTGTCCAGGTCAGTGTCCTCAGCAGTAAATCCATGGAGAACTTTAAACAAACATTATTGTAAGGAAAAAAATTAAACCATTATGATAAATAAAAGTTAAAAATGATCTTTTTAAATAACAAGTTCATTCTGCTGTGGCGACCCCAGATTAATAAAGGGACTAAGCCGAAAAGAAAATGAATGAATGAATGAACGAACATGAACAAAGGAAAATTAAGACCTGTTTAAAAACAGTAAATGTAAGACTTTAAGGCCTAAAATTTGTATTTTGAGCTTTAAGACCCTGCAGAAACCCTGTTAATGATATTTTGATTATCAAAATTTGTAGAAGTACTGATTTTCAACGAGGCGATATTATTTAGGTTTCATTTTAAAAAGAATGTTTTTAATGGACAATAGTCCAGTGGGTTTGGCAGTACAACTACACTTTTGTCTAAACTATTTCTTTTGTTCTTCAGTTAATATGTGACTGAAAAACTAAACGAGAGCTGCTGGATTGCCATTTTGAGATCTACCTTTATCATTGCATCTGCGCCAAGCCCATCATCTTCCTCTTCCTGCACCTGAGATTCATTGTCAAGCTCTCCTAGAAGCTCAGGGTCAACAGCGCCTTTACGGCTTTTTTTCACCACTTGTAAGGAGTAAGGCGTAAGATGGGATTCTTTGTTGTAGGCTCTTGTAAACGCAGCTTTCACCTGCAAAAAGGGGAAAAGAAAAAAAATGGAGCTGATGGGGATAAAGTGTGGCGCAGAGCACCTCCAGATGTTTTACAGTTAAAACACAATTAACTCAGACGGGGCAGGCATCTGTCAAAGCAATGAACTGTCAACTGGACCACCGCTTTTTTTGTCCTGGAGGATTTCTCTACAATATGCTCAGCAAATCACACATACACACACACACACACACACACACCTTGGAGTCTAGTTTAGAGTAAGCATCCGGCTGTCCGTCCCATGTGCTGATCTCCATCATGTTATCAACATCCTCTTTAATGATGTCATAATCATCCATGAGCTTCACGCTCTGATTGGCTCCCTCTGAGCCTTGGGACTGAAGAGGTTTTAATACTGCTGAGCGCAAATAGGGCAGGTAATCCAGATTTACTGCTTCCTTACTACTTAAAGTCCTGCAGGGGTGAAATAGGGAGGATTTTAGGGTTTATCGAGACATCATAGTTTGAGCGGGACAGGAAGTGCTGGTGTTTGCTCACTTGAGGCTCATGTGTGAAGCCAGCTCCTGTATGATGCGGCTGTGTTTGCCGGATGAGGAGAACTTGCCCAACCAGCTTGGAAAGCTTGGGAACTGACTCATGTAACCACGCATCAGTTCCCCCGGCAGCACGCTTGCATAGATCGCCTGGGAATAAATGCACACAGATACATGAAAAAGTGATTTGTTTACACTGATCTATACAGAAACGACGGAACTATGGGAATGATCTTTGTGTGGTGCTGCAATAGTATTTTAGTGATCCTTCATTTCAAAACGGCCACTTCAAGGCCTGATTATATCAACATCGCTACAGCAGTTAAGGCTGTTGGCTGTAGGTTTGTTTGCGAGCACTGATTAGAAGAATATTAAAAGTATGCTACCTGTGTGGGAAGCAGAGACCAGGTCTGTTTAGAGCGGATCTGTCTGTCCACTAAATCTCCATCGCATATGCTGTCCGCCGTTTTACTTAGCAACACCAAATGACTCTTCAGATTTCCCCTGCCGAACAGAGATTGTCACATTGAAAACATCACACTTTACAAATGACTTGTAAAAGAACTCTAAACCAAATGTTATGCACGAGTTAATGTTTCCTAAGTGTACTACTGTAACCTGAGGCCCTAACTCACAGTAACATGATTTCATTTTGCTATTCGTTTATGGGTTGAAGTTCAAAATGCCTAAGAAAGCACTAGGTGCGTCCCAAATGGCACACTATACACTATGTATTTCTGCATTTACACACAACAGTATAGTATATGTATGTAGTGTCGTCCCAAATGGAACACTAATGGGTTTTTTACTAAGCAAAAATTTAAACCATTTCCTAGATGACTAGGGTTGTCAAATGACCAAAGTACCAAATAATACCTGCCATGAGCATAACCCCATTCACCATCGGGAGGTGGTATAGTCACTCTCATAGGGGAATTTTGCTTTCACAATTAAAAATAAATAATGTAATCCAACATGAGCGCCCGATAGCTTCACCCGTTCCGCTACCGGTTGAATAAGTGCATGATCCGGGTAATTAAAGTGCACTTATTCCTTTTAGAGTTTTCAATGTGAACGCACAACTTATACTACAAAATGGCATAGAAAAGTGCACAAGTATGCAATTAGGGATGCACCTTTTGCCTCAACTATGGGACGATAACAGTTTTCAAGGTATACCACGGTATGGAAAAGTCAAGGTTTTCATACCGCCAAAATTTTCTGCTATACCGTTCCTAAGGTATGGGTGATATTTCTTATTTACTTTTTTGTTGTTTTTTTTAGGTGTAAATTGTAAAGAAATGTGTTTTTGAAACCAATGAAGACCACAGAAGTCAATGATTCACTTTAATTATTTAGCCTAACATGTTTACTGCTCCAAAATATTATAAATGTAACTCAAAATAAAATCTATTGTGTTCAAAAGGGGAAAAAGGTTTAGTTTTTTAGCCAGACATTTAAAAGGAATATATTTTAGAGCAGCAATCACAATACCTTAAACTGTGATATTTTTATTCAAGGTTATCATACTGTCAGAATCTTATACCAGCCCATGCCTAGTCTCAACACAAAAATCTCATAGCTCATACTGTTGCATTTAGGAGGATGTGTAAGTATGCATGTTTTCCTCACAAAAACATAGAACTAAAGTTACAGCGGTGAGAAAATGCAGTTTAGAGAGCATCTTACTAAACCAATGTGGATGTTTCCATGAGGTCTACAATTCAAAACTAGTCAAATCATGTGGCATTTATTAATACAGTAGATTGATCCCTGATTTTGACAAGAACAAACATTGTTCTTTGGTTTTGTGGCCTTTAGTATGCGCTTGTCATTTAAACGAATAGTTCACCCAAAAATAAAAAAATCTCATTCAAACGAAATACTCACCCTCAAGTGGTTCCAAACCTTTAGTAGTTTCTTTCCTCTGTTGAACACACAAGACATTTTGAAGAAAGCTGAAAACCTGTAACTAACTACTTCCATAGTAGGAAAAACAAATACTATGCAAGTCAATGGTTTCAGGTTTCAAGCTTTCTTCGCAAAATCTTGTGCATTTAACACAAGAAACTCAAACATGTTTAGAAAAAGTAAAGAGTGTGTAAATGATGATGATTTCATTTTTTGAGTGAACCATCAATTTAATCTATGAAACTTTAGAGATCATATTTTTACACTGATGAGGACAAAAAGTAGGAAATACCACATTAAACACTAACCGTTTAGCTCTTCTCATTTTTTTTCATAAAGGCATTACTGGTAGTAAAATATGATTTTTAAATGTTCCATTGATTGGTAAATGCAGTGAGCTGTCTCTAATTTAAAAAAGAACATTAAAAAATTCCACTTCATCCATATTCTGGTTGTGAAACTCTGGGTGTTACCATTCACATCTTTTAATATATTTGCCTCTTTATCAGAGGTGCCCAAAATAGGGCCCGGGGGCCAAAGTTGGCCCATGGTAACCTTTGGTTTGGCCCACTAAGCCATCTAAAAAAAGATGGAAAATGATGGGGAGTTGGTTGGGGGCGAATGCCTTCAACAGAGACGTCATTTCAAATTAAATGTAACATTTGGTTTCTTTGTTTGATTGAGGAGCAACAAAAAAGCCAACTTAAATTAAATGTTGTTAATGAATCAGAGATTTTAAAATGTGAATACTGTCACTTGACAAATGCACAAGACATCGAACAAGTCAAGGCAGAGCTCAGGGAACAGCTTGACTAGTATATTCAGCATTGAACTCCGTGTTATAAATGGGATTATTGGTGTTTTTACTATAACAAGTTCATTATAAAGCGTTACAAATTATACTGCATTATTATTTAATATGCTTTAAAGCAATGTTTTGTAGCAATTTTAAAATAATACACAAATAAATTGGGAAACTACCAATGGCAAACTTAATGTAATAAGATTTGGAATCTTTAACTTCGGTCCACAGCCCTCAAACAAGTTTGGCCTTTGGCCCTTTGTAAGAAAAAGTTTGGGCACCCCTGCTCTATATAATGAACTACTTGTTGTTCCACTCTTTTGTAAGTCTCTTTTGATAAAAATGTCTACTAAATTAATTAATTGTGTATATAAATGTAGATCAAATGTTCAAGTGTTTGGTTGTGCTATTATTTCTGTTTCATGGGGAGAAAATAAAGTAACCTTTCTGAATGATTCCACAGCAAATTCAACAAAATTGAAATACAATCAAACTAATGATACAATGAAATACAATGAAAATAACACCAAAAAAATGAAATAAAATACTATATATAAATATTTAACTTTACTGGCCAACTCTAGAACGCATGTCAAAAACTCACCCTGCAGCGGCTGGTCGGACATGCAGGTAGTTTTCTTGGACAAAGAGTGGTGCTAAAGAGTAGTCATGAAAGAAAAGGTCTGATTTGTCGATCAAAGACATGTGAGCGGTTTCCTCTCCTAAAGCAAACACCTTTCGACAAACATCAAATGGACCCTGCAAACGTGAACGCACAAATACTGTCAATCTTTGCAGGCTTTTGATACAATAAATCCGCCTGTGCTCATGCAGCGTGAATCGCATATTTAAGAGTGTGCACATACTAGTTTCATGTCCTTCTTAGCATTGTTAGCATCAGCTTTGGCCTGGTCATAGGTCATAACTTTGTCTTTAGCAGACCACATGCTCAGATTATGCAGCACCTAGAAGTAGATGTAGAATAACAGCTGTGATGTATAATAATACATTTGCAGTGTAAAACACCTGGGAGTACCATAGACAGGCTGATTAATGTGCTGAAAGAGCAATACAAGAAACATGCTTATTTGTTAGCATCGTACCTGTCGAATATCCTGATTGGATGCCAGGATGACTTCATTAAGTGCTGGGGGTGGGATCTTCAGTCCCTCCTTAAAAGCTATAGACATCATAGCTCCCTGATTGGACAGAGAGGAATCTTATACATTTTTGAAAATAAAATTGTGTTACATTAGTACATCCCTGCATGTACAAACCTGTAACCATCGACTACCATAGTAAGAAAAACAAATACTATGGAAGCATACTATTTGTCTCTCCTTCTATGGAAGACAACAGTTACAGGTTTTCAGCATTTTTCAAAAGATCTTTTGTTTTTAACAGAAAGAAACTCATAAACGTTTATAGCCACTTAAGTAGGAGTAAATAGTTTCACAGTGTTAGATTTTGTACCATTTAGATTATTCAGGTCATTTACATAAGCATAGTGTCACAGTGGTCATGCAATCACACAAATTTAATCATGCTCTCAAAATATCTGAATTTATCCGGCAGTCACCTTGATCTGCTCAACGCGGGGTCTCTGAAAGCGCAGGTCATAGCAATAGTTGGCCAGCGAGCGGATCTTCTGATGATTGCGGTCATTACACATACAGATGATGGGAATCTTTGACTGTTTTATCAGACCAATCATCTCCTGTGTGGGCGAAAGACAATGAAAAGCACAATGACACATAGACCTGCATTATAATAGGTTCTGTGAAAAAGAAAGTTAATTACTACCATCTATTTAAAAATATATTTAATTAATTTGAAGGAATTATACATTTTTAAAATGCAAATGAACTAAATTATTGAATACAAATGGCTATTATTACAAAACTTCACAGATTTCATTTGACACTGTCAACTGTATGACTGAGCCAGCACTCCATTTCACACACAGCCACTGCACTCTGAGAGATTTAAACACCATCTGGTCTATTTGTGTTGCTTGAGCACCACCTCTGGTAAGGAGAGAGAGTGCAGTGGTATGTACTGTATGTCTACCTGTATTCCTCCTCTGTCTTCATTTCCTGCCATGCCGTCCACCTCGTCCATTATGAGGACATGTTTACTGCTCACTGTCTGTGATGCACCTGACACCATTAAACACAGAACCATGGTGTTTAGCTTATAATCAACCACAGTTCAACTGAAAAACGTTTTGCAGATGTAATCTGATTAATGGTGTATTAATTAAGCTAATTACCGGTGTAGAAGTTCTTAATGCTGGTGTTGTTAAGTGATTCTGCAATGACCTCCTTTAAGCTGTTCTTACTGCGGGTGCAGCTCGCATTCATCTCCACATAGCTGTAACCCAACTCCTGCAAACACATGTGGAAACTCTGTTACCGAATTAACAAAAGCAACAAAACTGCAAAAACAGACACACTGTACCAGTGCATCTAATGATTTAATTCATAAACCTTTTGAAAGCTCACACACACACACACACAGACTGGTTTTGAAACAGTCAAACAGAATGTAGAAGTTGTTTATGTGTGAGAATGAACTGACCTCACAGACGAGAGCAGCAGTAGTGGTCTTCCCAACACCAGGGGGTCCAGATAACAATGCAGCCTTAAATCCAGAACCGTCATCTTTACTCCCAAATTTACCAAATTTGGGTGCTACACACACACACACACACAAACAAACACATAATATGAAAAAGAGAATTATACACTACATATACTACTGTATACAGTACTTTTTAAAAACGGTATAGAAAACATTATGCACAACTCATAAACAGCATTTTATGAATTTCACTATACAGTTTATGAATTTTAATGAGGTTTCTTTTGCCAGAGTCAAAAAAGCCAGCTCCTTTGAGAATAAATGTGGTGCATTTGATTGCGTTCAAGTCAAAAGCATGTTAGATTTACATTTTTAAAAACGTACACATAAAAAGGCCAGTCCAACAAGATGACTGTGTGTCTGTGACATTATCAAGAAAATATAGAAGGGCATTTATGCAGTATACAATTCTAGGAATGCTATTGACAAAAGATTTTCTTGGTCGAATGGAAGTCATTCATTTGAAGCCACGAGTCGACTGATCAGACATGTATTACATATATTGCAGGGCTGCTGAAATCTTGGCTCTAATTGGCTAATAGACAAAAGGTGTGCTATAATATTTTTAGGGAATCACAACTAAAGTAGTACCAGGCAGTTTTGACTGCATTACAGTTCCATATCCCGACGCTGCAGTTAACACTAGTACAGCATACAGGAGCTGTTTGAAGACAAAAGGTGTGGTAACCATAGTATGAGAAATAATTGACTGACGGGATTTTTGAAAATGATGCCCACCTGCATCCTCAAACACACACATGAACTTGAAGTAATGATTTAAATGTAAGTGAAACCTGTATGAACACTGCATTATTAACATTTTTACTATTTATTGATAATTTAGTGCTTTGTTAGAAAAAAGTACATTTTGTTTGTTTTCATTTTTTTACAAAAGCACAATGACTTTGTTGCTATTGTAAATTCTAAACCTTAACAATATTTAGACCAATATATTCTGTGGATTTTTTTAATAAATCCTGTGACTAAGCAAATAAGAATGTTTGTGTTTTATTTTTTAACTATTTGACTATTGAATAATTTTCCTTTGACTACAGCAGGGGTCACCAATTCAGGTCTTACTAGGTATACTTGAATCAATCAGGCAGGTGTGTTGAGGCAAGTTGGAGCTAAACTCTGCAGGCCACTGGCCCTCCATGACTGAGATTGGTGACTCCTGGACTACAGCATATTCATATAGAACTTGTACAACATTAACATGTCATTCCATATATAGGTGAAAATAACCAGAAACTGAGTAGTTTAATATGCTAAACTCTATATACAGTGCTCAGCATAAATGAGTTCACCCCTCACAGATCTATTTTTTAAATTAATATTTTTATAGGATGTTTTACAATATTATATCTGTCAGTACCAAAGCCAAAACTGAAACTAATTTAAGAAAAAAAAACATCAACAATGTAACAGTCCAAAAATTTGTGCACTCAAATGAATATCTTGAGGAAAAATATTTTAAGAAATTTTAATAAAAAGGAAAATAAATAAATAAAACAAGTAAAACATAAAGATACAATTTAGTTGAACGTTTTTTTTTGTTTTTTGTGCAATAACTAGTTTGAATTAATGTATTATTTTTCTATATTATCTATTAAAATCTTTTAATAGATATAACTGCTTAATAAAACTGCAGCTTAAATACACCAAACATTATTTTTATCCACTGGGAAATGGATAAAAATATACATTTTTTTGTCAGCACCAATGGCCTAATGGTTAGTGCGCTGACACATAGCACAAAGTTCAATTCCCAGCTCAAGGTCATTTGCTGACACTTGCCCTATCGCTGATCAAAAATGGGTGTACTTATTTATGCTAGACATTGTACAGCCATTAGAACTACTAATTCTTTCCTTATACTAGAAGTGCTTCATTAACTCATTTATTGGGAAGCTATTGAAAAATAAGTATATTTAAAAATGCATTTGTCATCCTATGGGGTCACTTTAAATCAGTGAAGGTGAAAAATTGTGATGTTGTTGATCAAAGGCTCTTACATCAGCTCCCCAAATATCAACTGCTCATAGAGTAAAAGCACTGACCTGGTGCTTTTGTATTGCCACTGTGGTGTTTATGCCAGCTCTGTAGCCAACGTAAAAGCTTGTTAGCGCAACTCTGATCCCCCTGCTGTCCAATCAGGTTTTTCAGACTGCGTGGACGGTACTTATCCACCCACAACAGGCTGCTCCCATCATTCTCTGGGGCAGAGTGGGATACAGGGGATGTGGTCTTTGTTTGATCAAAGCTCAAGCTCTTTTTGACCACTGAACAAGAGGCCCCTCGGGGTCCAGATTTAGAGGCAGATCCAGGCTTAGACGTCCCCCCTGAAGAGCTTCTCTTATTTGGGCTTGGCCCTTGTGGCGTGGCCTTCTTGGCTGAAGAAGCGACTTTGCCTCTGGAGTCTGGAGTCCTTGTTTTAGAGGATTTATTCTACAATAAAGAGCATACAGAGACAGATCATCAATGCACCGAATGCTTGTGTATGCACTAGGCCGAGCTAGTATATTTCCTGAAATGTAGACTGCAAAATGATGACTTAAACAGCTACACTCTGAAAACAATTAATGATTCCAGAATTTAAGAAAGTGCATAAAAATATATAGATTTATTTCAAAACGATGTTTAAAATGACTCAGAGGATGTTGTGCCTGCAAACAATCCTTGCACGGCTGAACAACTGGGAATAAATCCAAGTGTTTAAACTACTTTGACTCTTTACAGGACTAAATTAAAACCTCTTACAATATTAAAGCATCATCACAGTACTAATAACTAAATTTGCTTATACTGTTTTCGATCCGTTCAGCATGACTATAAAACAACATGATTTTTCTTTTTAATTTGAAAAACTAAGACACCCAGTGCAAAAAGATTCCCCTGTTAAAAATGACAGTTATATTTAGATTTTAGCTTGTTAATTTATAAGCATTAAATCTTGTATTTTGTGATGTACTCAACTGAACAGTGTGCAATAGAGTGAAAACGAAAGGGCAGACAGGAACTGCCTCACCTCTGCTTCGGCTGCAATCTCATATTTAGACTTCTTGCCTGGTTTGGTTCTTATGAGATCCAACAACTCATCTTCATTAATGATCTTGGTGCCAAAACTTTCCGCCTACAGACATTGAAGTTGTGTAAACACATTATGTTACAAAAACATGGGAGGAAAGGATAAGCTGGAATATAATTGAACTGCAAATATGCAAACACTAATGTTGAAATAAAAAGAAACAAATTAGAACCTTCTCAGTCTTTGAGGCTCCGCTGTCTCGTCCCAGAACAAGGTAAGTGGTTTTACGGCTGACGTTTCCTGTCACTTTCCCGCCATATCGCTCTATTAGTGATTTAGCATCGTCCCTCTCCAAAGACTCTAAAACACCAGTCAACACAAACACACAACCCTCCAGACAGTTCTCTTCTCCCTAAAACACAAATAAAAGTGATTAAGCAGTTTAGAAGACAAGTATAATTTGATTCCTGAAATCAGAATTATAAAAAGCAATGACACAAAAAAGCTTTAACCGTCAACATAAGGCATTTAGGTGTTTTTACCTGTGGTATGTCTTTAGAGCCCAGAGCTCGTGGTCCTTCTCTGTTCAAATAGCTACGGTAGGCTGAAGAATTTGATCGTTTTTTCTCCAGGTCGTCAGGACTTGTATTCTGAAATTCAAGGGAAGATTTGATTTGCTCACTAGAGGATTAATAACCCTATTTTCTATAAATCTCTTTGACCACAAAAACTGTAAACAGTTTTATATGAAATTAAACCATACACTAGTCCAGGGGTGTCTAAACTCGGTCCTAGAGGGTTGGTGTCCTGCAGATTTTAGCTCCAATTTGCTTCAACACACCTGCAAAGATGTTTCTAGAAAGCCTAGTAAGGCTGCGGTTGCCCCGATTGCCCCATATTTTAAACTTCTGTCCAGAAAGGTCATGTTATGATCTTCGATTGGTCTCACGCAGTCACATGATGTGATTACGCAAGTCAGAGTTCACCAAGCTTAATCCTTCCAACGTAGCGAACTGAAAAACTTGTCGCATAAGCTTGCGTTTCCAGTCTGCAGCATTCACATGCATATAAATGGAAGTCTATGTGGAGAATAGAGCAGTGTCACCGGGGCTTTAGAGCTTGATTAGCTAGCCCAGATGTGTCTGGTTGGGCTTGGAACTAAACTTTGTAGGACATCAGCCTTCCAGGACTGAGTTTGGGCACCTGTGCACTAGACCCTAAAATAATACTATTGTATGGTTTAAGTATCTTCTAACACAGCAGTTGTCAATCCTGGTCGTCACCACTCCCTGACCTCCCCTATTTTGACCTCCCCTCTTAATGCTTCTGAGGTTCCAGTTGACAGACATCACAACATATTCTACCGTGATTCCAGTTTAAAAGAAGTGGGTTCAATTAAAGGGGCATTAACTAGTGTTAGTGATAGACACTATGTAGATTATTATAGAAAAACTACCCTTCACCGTTTCATAATCATTTCCAACTGAACATGCTGCAAACTGTGTACTGCAAATCTTTGTTTTTAACTGAAGTTTAATCGTAGTAGTTTCTTCATGGACCTCTCTTCTAACAAGCTGGTTCTCTAAATCAGGTGTTTAAAAAAAGCCATGGAAAGTGTGTAGAGCAGGATGGGGTTTGAGAGGATCAGGATTGAGAACCGTTGCTCTAACGTAATCTTTAATTAAGAAGCATTTGCAAATGACATACCTCTGGTTTGGTTGGTGAAGTTTTACTGGGGACACTTTCACTTTTAGGTGTGGACAAACTTCTTGATTTTGCCATTCCTGCAGAAGCACTTGCTGTTTTTGGTGTAGCTGCACGCTCTGAACTAGTCGGAGAGATGGGCTCTTTCTTAGGAGAGGTCTTAATTTGCTTTTCTCCTTTGTCTTTTTTCCCTTGCTCATCCAGTTCTTCCTGGCGTCTTTTCAATTGAGCCAGCTTGGAACTGGTCTTCACAGGACTTTTTTTAGGGGACAAGTCCTTTTTGGGCTTGATGTCTGAGGCAATCGCCTGAGAGCTGCTCTTGGAGGGGGAGACTACCCGAGCCTAAGAAACAATAAGAAGCAAGTCAAAAAAGCAATGTACTTCCTTGCTAAACATTGATTTTTGTTGCTATAGAAATGTTTTTTTGTAAAATGTATATATTTAAAGGTTGTTTAAAGGGTTATAAAGCAAAATAAAATATAATATTATGCATAATAAAGTCTGATTCGAAGTAGCATTAAGACAATCACTAGTCAGATATGGTGCTCACCAACCTTTTTTGGTAAGGGAGCATCATCCAGCATGGCTAATGTCCTTGCAAACTCCTCATCATCATGAATCTGCTTTTCCAGCTAATAAAAAAATACACACACACACACAAATGTTCTGCATTATGATGTTTGCATGAAAACAAACTAGCTAAGAAAACCAGACATGACATGTATGACATGCTGTGTAGTATGACATGAAATTGGAATATTCCTGTCTAACAGGTCAAACACTCATCTAAATTTCTTCTGCAGCTGCTTGTGTGTATTTTATTCTAAATCAATATTCAACTTATACATTGATGTCCTCAACTATAAATCTGTACAATTTTACATAATCACATTTTGATTATTCTAAGAGCAATACTGTGCAATAATATAAGTGCAGATGGTCCTGAACCAACCTCCATATCTTCATCCATCTGAAGTTCTTTTGCAATGGCTTCATCACTGAGTGACTCGTCAGTTTCCTGTGGCTGGACAAGATCAAAGTTAGAATTTTTTTCCTGCCAAAAGTGAACCCATAACATTTTAAACAAACTTCTTATACCACATGGGAATTTCAGCTCTAGAAGTTTCTTCAACATCACTTTTACACACATGACTCAAACAGTATCAACAGTGATGCTTGTACTGTATTAATTGAAAGCAAAATCCAACAATGATTCCATTAGAAGTAGCTGATCATCCACCATTGCAAGCATTTATTGAGCAGTGGTGCTTTAGTTTGACACACACTGAAAACGAAAATGTATAAGTATGTAATTTATCTTTATTTTGTACTGACAACAACAAAAACCAAACAACTCCAAGGTCTTCATGGTAAACCATGAAGCTGGTTAGGCAGGTAAGTTTCAGTTCAGTGTAGACCAGCTCTGGACTAAAGAAATCTTGAAATATTTTTGGCTTTTAGCAGTGTTCAGCGTTATAACAACTTGCGCTTCATGGCTAGCCTACTCCAGGGCAGGTTATGTTTTGGTTTAGAGAACTCAAATATAGATTTATCCAATCAGGTATGTGCAAGCTGACACATATCTTACACAATAAATAGAAAGTCCTAGTTTCACTTGTTCCAAATTTAAGGTTGTTTTGATGGTAACCCATTTTTAAAAATAAACATCTGGCAATTAGCAAAAAACAATTATAATTATTTCACATGATATAGCTTATTATTGTATCCTTAATCCATTATACAAGCCATTGTAGGTTAAGATTTTAGTTTAAAATAGCATAAATATATGTGCATAGCATGTAATATAAATAAGCTTTAGAATCAATGGACAAGGAGTTGAATCTCTTTAAATTCAGGATTTTGAAACTTGTAATATATGATAGTGAACCACATCACTTCAAAAAGTGAATCACAGTATCAAAAATCATATCCGAATTTGGTGGTTTCAAACTGGTGGGTTGTTCTATATCAGAGTCTAAATCAGCAGTGGGATGCAATGAAGACTTCAACTCCCATCATTCTACACTCAGTCACAGTCATCAAACTATGCCTCTGTTTGTTGTAAATACACAGCCCTAGCAATAAAAATTACACACTGAGCACATTCAATAATCAGTTTATGAAACTTGGTATATAGATATATTTACTATATAAGATATAAACAACTACACCATCATGTTGATATGCTATATTGTTTCTATAAAACTCATACTGTTACTGTAAAACTAAAATACCTCCAATTGTTTCGTATACAGAGCTGCAGTGACTTTACTTGAACTCATTGTGTGAGCCGTGCACATTGTTTATGTACATGTTGCTGTTGAGCTGACATTTTTGACACACCCAAAGAAAATTTGTTTCAAACCCTGCTGGTTGGCTCTTTGCTACTGATGTCAGGCCTTCGTATCCACACTCTCCATAGATTTAAGGCCAATTTTTATTCTGCATTTTAGCCCTTCTACTTACTACCCCTCGCAAACATATGAATGTACCAGTGTGTACCAGCCCTAAGGACTGACAAAGTATGGCTGTTTGTAAAATACAGTGCCAAACTGGCAGTAAATACTAAGCTATAAACACAAAACACAATCAGAAAGATACAGAATCAATGCAGAATCATTTGTCGATTCGCAATGCATCGATTTGTCCCAGCCCTAATGTCAAGCAAGAAAACACAAACAATTGTCATTCTCTGTACTCACTGCCTTCCTCTTAGTGCTGCTACTAGCCACCATTTTCTTCTCCGACCTCTGAACACTTGAATTCCCAAAGAAAGCCATTACTGATGTGGGCATCTGTTTTGGTGGGGTTGGTGCCACCTTTGGGGAGACAGTGGGTTGAGAACTCTTCACTCCTCCCTTCACCATGCCGGGGGATTTGGTTGGTGATTTACTGAAGGAGGCTTTCACTTGTTTTGCCTTTCCTGAATCTGATTCCTTCTTGCCCTTAGCCATTCCATTCTCTTTAGGTTTGGGCTTTTTCAGAGTCTCAAATGTACCATCCGAATCTGAAAATAATATAAAGAGAGAGGGGAAATTATTATACACAGGTATAATATAATGCTGTAAACCTACTAATATTGCATGATGAAATTTATTTGATGACTTCCTCACCAGAATCAGACACATAAGTTACTGGGTGTTTCTTCTCTGTGGGGGTAGAACTCTCTTTAGTGCTCTTTTTGGACTTCACCTTCTTTTCTTCTTCAGAGTCTAAGATGAGATGAGATGAGATGAGATGAGATGAGAGAGGAGAACATCTATAATCAGTGTCATATCAAAATCCATGCCAAATAGGATGACCTAATGCACGCGACTTAAAGTCATAAACATCAATCATCATAACCTTATAAAAAATTGTTTTAAATGGAAAATCTAATCAAAACAAATACTACAGCTTTTACTTTTTAAATATTATTTATTTTTACTTTCTCAAAACATTTTCACTGAGCGTCTTTATGGTCTCTTGAAGCACCCTATTTTGAAAGCCCCCATTTTATTCCCAAAAAACGTTAGGACACTCTTCTCCTGTCTGGACTAATTTATTGCATGTACACAACAGAATCTACATCTTAGCAAGCCCGATTATAAATGCATCAATGTTTAATAAACTCTGAATATGAACCTGAATCAACTATAACTCTTTTCTTTCTTTTCCCGCTGGGTTTCTCATCAGATGTGGGGCTTTTGACCTAAAGACAGAAAGAAACAGAGACTGTATGACACTGCCTGACGCACACAGCATCAGCCTGAAAGTGGATGCTGTTCATATGTCATCTTACCTTCGGTTTTGATTTTGGTTTCTTCTTCTGCTCTTCATCAGTGCTTGTGCTTCCATTTGAAGCTTTCTGGGACACAGGTTTGGTGGATGTAAAAAATCTTCGGATGTCCTAAAATGAGCACAGCTAAATTAGACACTTGCGCCCATACACGTACACACACACACACATACAGTCAAGGACAAAATTATTCATACCCTGACATTTTTTATTCAGTTTTGTTAAAATGCAAATAAGGGCAGAGAATTTATTATTATTATTATTATTATTATGCCTCTTGTGCATTGTCTTTTTGTCCCAAAAACTTAGTGGTTAAATAAGAGTAACTTTAAGTCTGAATTTGTCAGGGGTATGAATAATTTCGGGCTTGACTATATATATATATATATATATATATATACACACACACACACACACACAGTTTTTTTTTACTTAAAAATTACATTAGCTTCTACATGCAGTGCAGAGCAAGTACCATAGTAACCGCATGGATGAATTTGTTGTTGCATGTTTACATTTGAAAGTCGACAATAACAAACAGGAAGCAGGTGGTAAAGCACAAACACCTGTAGTTTACTAACATAGTGAAAAACCGAAGCTCATGTTGACTGTTGTTGGTTAAGACAGTTGATCTTGATCGTTAAGTTCTACGCTTTTTGTTTCTCAACCAAGGCGTAAACAACAACACTCTAGAAAACAAATGACGACAGCACGGACTCCCAAATGTATAAATAGCATATGTATGATTTATTAGTTTGTAGCCTAATCTGCTAATTAACACGTAACGTTACATGCTGCAAGTTTGAGCTGCTTTTATTTTAGCTTGGTCAGCGACATTGACCTCGTCTCTGATTGTGTCTTTATTTCTATAGACAGTGCATTAATAAAGCGACTCACCATTTCTTATCATATGTCAAAATCTTTTCTTTATTTTTGGACAAACTGCGGGCAGGTAGTGCTTCTCCAATCCTTTGGCGCCAATGATAATCAACAGGGAGGCGCAGTGTGATGACGCGGAGATGGAGAGAGCGAGAGAGGGAGGCAAACGCGCGCAGAAGATGCAGAAAAACAGCGTCCCAACAGCGTAATCGTTACTTCCTAAAACTGCACATTGTAAAATGGAATTTGAAATAAATATTTAAAAGTTAGTTAAATGACTCTACCGCGCCAGCTGTGTAGTGTGTGAAATCTTTGCAACAAATGTTACAAACTGAATCAAAGTATGTAATTAAGGATTTTTAAACTGTATTTTAACTGTAAAGTTCACATTTATTTCGCGGCAGACGACCAAATACACGCTTTAAAAAAGAATTTAAAACGTATTTCACCTTTCAAAAATATCCCGCAGTGATGTCTTTATTTGGGTTATGATCCGTTATTTTACATGCAGAGATAAGGTGTTTTTATAAGATTCGTTCGATTAGGTTACTTGGCAACTTAATAAAAACACTGGGAAAAAATTATTTCAAGGTAACTACGGCCAAAATACTGTGTATGTAAATATAATACATATACTCACACTGATTATTGCGGAAACACAGTGCATCAAGAGCAGAGATGTAAAGTTTTAAGTAGTGTAATGTATTTACCTCAATTACCCAGATTTTGCTTTCTAGGAAAAAGTATAAGTATTAACCTCTGAATACTTTTCATACATTTGAAAAACTTACACAACCCCTGGTCTTCTTGAGGTACATTTGACAAATGGCCAAATATGCTGGTGAAGCAAAAGATCTGCCATGTGTACATTTACATGTTCAAAACAAACAGGGGGCAGCCTACACTATACTGGTTACTCATGTTCACAAATCTAAATGGTTCCATTTTGTAATTTTGTAATTCCATGAGAAATGGCTTTCATCTTCTTTTGTGCTTTACTTTATACCAAACATTACTATAATCACAATTCTACTGGGGCAATTCTGTTTTGTATACAAGAAACTCAAACTAGAATACTTATACACCTGGACGAAAGGTACCAGTAAATACAAAAGAATGCATACTAGTACAGCGATAAGTTTTCCCATTACATGTAGCTCATATTCTACTACATGCATATAAACCCTCATTGACCAAAGACTATCAAGAACCTAGACAGTGTCAAAATGAATGAAACTTCTGCACACGCATATATATGGTTGAAAAATGGAGTTGGTCTTTATTGACAGATTTTACAGAGACTAATTTAGTCCTCTTGCTGTTCCACCACTGTGCCCTTCTCGCTGACATAAATCCCATCGAGGAACTTCCGGATGTCCTTCTTTCTCACAGTGGTGGCCTGCTGGATCAGAGCAGCTGATGGACAGAAGAAAAGACAACTTGTTAGAGACATAATAGTTTAAAATGGAAAGGCGGTGCACCCACAAACTCCCCATGTGCTACAAAATTGACGTGTAACATGCAAACCAAGCCATTGGTTAGAGCTGTGGACTTAAAAGCCTTGTTAAGTGTTGTCATGCTTGGATGAATGTGAACATGCAAAAGAAGGACAAAATAAACCCTGTAAAGTTAGTGTAGGAAGAGCTATTTGGCATGTAAGAGAAGGCCAACTCATTCTGAAAATGGCATGATTTTAAATTTGGCACTTTTGTCAAAAGAGATTGGAGAGATTTAACAGAGCATGAAAGACAACACAATGGACCGGTTCAAAGACGAGAAGCAGGAAAGAGGCGAATGAAAGGCGATGGGCAGCAGTGGCTCCTGTCACCCTGTACGGCGGTCTCGTTCTAACCTCTCGGTTCTCTATGACTCTGGCTCCACTACAGTGCCCTTTTCAGAGACGTAAATACCGTCCAGGAACTTTCTGATATCCTTATTTTTCACTGTGGTTGCCTGCTGGATGAGGGCCGCTGAAACAAAAAATGCTGGGGAGGTGAGGCATGCGCACACTTCTATAACGCCACACTTCCTCTCACACAAATCTTGCAAACAGCATCTGTCACCAACACACAGTCTCTTCAATCACTCATGTTATGTAACCAATGGTTAAGGATATCAGGAGGGGGAAAAAGAGGGTAAAAACTTCCACAAAAGACTAAACACCACGCTATCAGGACCTGCAGGTAAAAGCAAATTAATGACAATAAAGGGATTCATACCGAGTTAAAGGGAGCAGTTTAGGTTTAGTTACATTTGCAGTCCAGTAAATATATTGAGTAAAGAAATTCACAGCGTCATTTTTCAAACTAAAACGTTCAAAAGAAACTATGATAAATAGCTGGATAAGCCCCTTGTGGAATTTAAGAGGCGGCACAAAATATGATCTAATATTGAAATTGACCAAAACAGTAACTAGAGCAACTAAGAGCAAGCCTTTGTTTGGCATAACCACTACTTTAATTCATGAGATCAACAGTAAGAGGGTTTCGGTCACCAGCATTTATATTTGAAGGTGTCTGCAAAACTAATATTTTAGGTATTGAAAAACAAACAATATTGTAGCCAACTGAATTTGAAATTGAAACATAAGGATACAAAATCTTTTCTGCGTTCATAAACAAGAATTATAGAGGAATTCTACTCGCATCATCCTATTTCGATTCATAAAGCAGTGAATATTTCCAAATTTGGATTGTTCTTGTCGTATTTTGACAGACCACATCTTAAATAGATGCTCACCTGAGTTTGACACCAGCTCAATGTCATTACCCTCCAGAACCAACTCGTCTTTTTGAGCGGCAGACACTGCGCATGCAACTCCTACACACACAAAAAAAAAACATTGTCTTAAAACTAAGATTTCACACAGAGCAGGACTACATCAACTACACTAAAACATTAGGCTAAATCAGACAAAAAGCAGACTCACCTTGCCTCATGCGGACACGGCGGATGTACTTCTCTCCCAAGAAGTTTCTGATCTCCACCAGAGAGCCAGACTCTTGGATGACCACATTAATAGGAAAATGGGCATATACAGATCGCATTTTGTACCTGAAGCCCTAGGGAACAAAAGGAAGATGCATTTTATAACAGCCTTAATTTACTGTGACTGGGAAAAGATTAGAGCACAAACACATTACACTCCTTACCAGGGTGACCCCCTTGATCATGTTCTGGACATGACTGCAGATGGTGCGGACTGTGGCCAACTCCTTTCTGTTACCCCACCACTTATCCACACGCAGCTGAAAAATAATTTAAAGGACTTTATTACTTCCTACTTAGAAATCACATCTATTATGCTACATCAAGTCAGATTTCCAACTTGTCAACTGAGGGCAGCTCGAACACCTCAGAGAGATGCAATGTTTAATGCAGGGGTGCTCAACCCTGCTCCTGGAGATCTACCTTCCTGCAGATTTCAGCTGCAACCCATATCAAACACACCCGCCTGTTATTATCAAGTGCTGTTCAGGTCCTAATTAATTGGTTCAGGTGTTTTTGAACTTGGAGCTGAACTGTGCAGGAAGGTAGATCTCCAGCAACAGGGCTGAGCACCACTGGTTTAATGTCAATTCACAGATGGCAGCAAGATCGACTTCAGAAAGATTACAGTGGCACTACCTTATGAGAAAAGCAGAAGTATTTTTCTAGCACAAAGTTTGGAAACCCTACTAAAGGCCATTTCTAAGATTGTCAAAAGCGCAAGAGAGAATTTTCTGGTCTATTCATTTTTGTTATGAAACACTATTCACACCTCACATGGTGAATATGCGACAGTGGTGTGTAACTGACCAGAACCCACTGAGCTCAAACATTTCAAAGCAGAATTTATCATATCAGTGTCTGAAACGCATGATAATATTATGACCTCTATTTCCAACAAATATTAACATGCATAACTGATCAGCCAAAAAGCATTAATTTATAATTTTGATCAAGTGTTGGTCGATTTGAATGAGAATCACATTTAACGAGTTCAGCACAACACAAACTACTGAACTACTGAAAGAGCAAACTCATGCCAAGCGGCTGTGGATGGCAACTAAAACACTTATTAATATATATGCTTTGAATCAAATCACTAGTCTAAATACCTAGTTTTTAGTGTGCTTTCACAACACGCCTCATGCTGCTTTTCCACCAAGTGATGCAGTACAGCTTTGTTTACTTTTAATGGGCTCAGTTTGCATTTAAAGGAGTACTTGAAATAGGTAGGATCATCACTACAGTTGTGACTTCTCTACAGCTTAATGTTTTCATGCCATTTAGCTCTTGAACTACAAATGAGAGTAATGTCTAGAATTTTTCAACTGACCGCGATGCTGCCATTTCAGGTGTCTACTTCTCGCAGTTGGCATAAATAAAAACTGTTTAGTCATGCCACCGAACAATACAGCAGCAGCCACCGTTGTTGACATATTGTAGTGGTTTTGGAGTCAAATCCAATGATGCTGGTAGTGACAATTCTCTCAGACCAATCAACAGTGTGTATACACATTACAATCTCACCTGTAGTGGTAATAACACAAAGCAACAGGTAGTAGGTACAAAACTCGGCAAGAAAGCCTTATACTGACCACAGTGAAACAATTGCTTAATTGCAAACTTACTTTCATATTCTTGAAATTGTACTTGCAAAACATTACAACAAAATTGAGATCGCTCTTAATGCAATCCTAAAAAACCTAGGCATCTTTACATAGATGTCAAATCTGACTCAATTTAGTGAATTAGTTTAGTTGTATTAAGCAAAATAAATTTCCAGTCTAACACTTTAGTAGAAAGTTTGAAAAGAATTCGACTGGACCAGTTCAGACGTTAATATGGAAGCTTTTTAGTCAAAGTCAATTAATACACGCATTGTTGCATGTTAACTCCAGCAAACATTATACTTCAAACAGTTTCAGCCCCATGTATCAAAACTAAGCTACAAACCTTTTTCTGTTTCTTGCCCAAAAGACTGAGTTCCAGGTTAATGTGGTTGAACTCCCGACGGAGAACACCACGGGGTCCCTTCACAGTAACTGTGCGGCCCTTGAGGGACACCGTGACTGCAAGGAAAGAAACGAGATTGAGGATGCTGCTACAACGTAAGAGAAATGCGTGTGAATGGTTTCAAACGTGGAAAGTGATATTGGACATACCATTGTCAGGGATGTCCACAGTCTGGTTACTGAGAATGGTCTTCATTCTGAAATAAACAGAGCAACATTAGAAACCACGGGGAACGTTTTACCTATTACAACTTGTTCAACAATTCGGACGGATAGCTGCTACGTTAGCAAAGACATACTCCCGGGTCACCCCGATACCACAATTTTAACGTTTTTAATGCTACGTGAACATTATGAATATTATGTTTAAGAAAATTATGGTTTAATATGAATGTGCTTAATGAGTGACTTAAAATTGCTAAGGCCTTCAAGTGCCGCTGACAGATAAACACAGCCCAGGCCGTCTGCGGTTATGAAAGATCATCGGGGTTTCTCTCATTAATACAAACACGGATATTATCATGAACGTGTAAGCTAAATCATGTGGCGCCGAGGCAACCTAACAGACTTCTTAATAACGCAGATTGAGCTTGATTCAAATGCACAAGAACAGGATGCGCCATGTTCTTACCTCGCCGATTAAGGGGGAAAGGAAGGAGGAAAGACGTCATGACGTACATGTAACCAGTACGTTTTGCGTCACCGCAAACCTTCAAGGCACGACTAAGGGATTGCAGATACTGAAATCCACGTAAGAGAAACAAAGTTATTGATGTGAACTCTCTTAAACTGTATTCAGTCTCAATCTAGAAATATGTATTTATTTATTATGCATATATTTATTAACAGAAATATTTATTACACGCACATGTTAGTGAGGTCTATGAATAACTGCTGTGTAGGTGAATCGATGTCAGAGTGATTGTTGTCAATGACAGGCTCGAGCTGGATCTAAAGTCATGGCGTTGATCAGTAGAAGTTGTGGCGCTGCGAGTCGATATTCTTCAAATCATCTGTTTTTACCATCTAAAGGAGTCGAGGCGGCTAATGTAAGCGTTTTCTTTGTTTCGTTTAAGTTTAATGACTGACTACAAAGACACAATGCCAAACATGTCAGTTTTATCTACCGGTGCAGGCCAGTACTACAGAAGTTATTGCAACACACACACTTATCTAATGTTACGTTAGTCAAATAAGTTGAACGTTTTCTACGTTATTAGAAGAATTCGTGTTATAATGCATGAGCTCATTTAGGTTGTAGAGGATGATCACAGTATGAAAGTTGTATTATAATTATTTTGAAGTGCCCTGATTTGGTGCTTGTTTTTCGAAGGTGTACTGTAACAGACTGAGCACTGCTGCCAGCACATCATCATCATCACCATCCACACTGAATGACAGGAAGAAGGACCTGAGACAGGATGGACTGAACCTGCAGGACTTCATATCTGGAGAGCTGTCAGAAAAGAGCAAGTGGGAGGAATACAAAGGCAACCTAAAGAGAGAAAAAGGGGAAAGGTAAACATACTCCACTGTATCTTTCCCATTTTGTTATATTTTGGAGAGCTACTGGCGAATTACCTGTGTTATTTAGTGGTGTTTTGATACTCAGAGACGCTTGAAGAAAAACAGATATCATCTAAATCTGAACCTTTTTTTAATTAAAGTGTAAAACTATTTTATAGGCCATCAGTACTGTACCAATGCTGTAAGAGTAGAGTCTAGTTGATTCAACTCGGTTATTTAAAAAAAATTAAAATAAATGAAAATAAAATTATATATATATA
>CAIGQQ010038221.1:770664-809958 GCA_903798035.1 Danio albolineatus
TTTGTTTGTTTGTTTGTTTGTTTGTTTGTTTGTTTGTTTGTTTGTTTATTTATTTATTATTGCAAATCCTTTGAAAACAGTATGGTTTTGCATTGTTTTTTATTTTATTTTATTTTATTATTTGTTTGTTTGTTTGTTTGTGACATCTAGCATTGTTTTACTGTTATTTTTCTTATTCTTTTATTTATTAAAGTTTAATTTGGTTTTGTTTGTTTGAAATAAAAAAGTACTACAATGTTATGTTGAATTTTATTTTACTTAATAATATTTAAGTAGCTCAAACTTTTTAAGTTTAAGGGGATAATCTAGTACAAACTATGCAGAGCTCTGTTTGTCCAACCTTTTTTAATCAATAATCCCAGAACAAGCTATGCTGAAAATTTCACACATTGTTGTTTTTAATTACATTTACATAATAAAATTATAAATATAATAAAAGCTCTGCGATATTACTAATACCAATACTATTACGATCAGAAAAGGGTTTTTTATCATCATTTATAACTTGAGTATATCACGTCACACTGCTGTCACTTTCTGACATGTCACATCAATTGCCCGTGAGCACAATTTGACATACCATTTAATATCTGAAGGGTGCATTTTGTCCTGTCAGAGATCTTGATCACATGACTAGGAGACATTTTTACCAGCTTACTGAGCGTATATATCATAACAAGGGCCTGATCTTGATGAGCTCGGAAACCTTTTACCTGGGGAGCTGAGAGAGCATGCTGTCTTTTTCTTGCTGTCTTCATACGCTCTTGATTTATTACCACACGCTGGCGGTGATGTAACAGCACCTCAGCAGGTTGGACGTGTGTTTGTGTGCCTGTGTATTTGAAGGTGGGGGGTCAACGGAAAACTGCATATTTATGAAGTTCAATTGCCACCCCACCAGGCGAGGGTGAATCTTTGGCCTTAATTGTGTCTCATTAATATTGATAGGTTGGGATATTTTTGTATATATTTTGCAACACACCCATCTAATCTGAGCAAAAAGATGATCTTTTTAAGGGGGTTTTATGTAGAAACTCTTGTTTTTAGTGACACCGGTGGCTGTTTAGGTAACTGCAGTCTAACTTACCTAGCCTGGATTCAAATTGCAGATTTGCACAACTTTTGCTATATTTTCCAAATGTTGATGTGAAATGACTGTTTTTTTGTAAACTGATGTTATGCAAACAAAATATCTATATGTCTTGTTTATGTGTGTTGTCTCTGGCGTCACGTGAGTAGCACAATTGCCTCACAGCAAGAAGGTGTGTCCGTATGTGTGTGAATGAGATTGTATAGGTGTTTCCCAGTGATGGGTTGCAGCTGGAAGGGCATCTGGTGCATAAAACATATGCTGGATAAGTTGGCGGTTCATTCCGCTGTGGCGACCCCAGATTAATAAAGGGATTTAGCTGAATGAATCAATGTATTGGCTCTGTACGTTTAATCAAATGTGACATAGGCATCTTATCCAAGCATTATGGGTTAAGGAAAGCCCCTTATTCTTGTGACTGTCTATTAGGTGTTTCTGTGAGGGTTAATTGTGTGCAATTTCACACAGAAACTGTGGATTCAGAATTTCCATATTAACTGATTATGCTTTTTGAGTTGTGCAATGCAATAAGAACCTTCTAAAACTGCTGGTTCCTGCCCAATGAAGTCAGTTTCTAAATATAACTGCATCACCATGTCTTTAAAGAAGGATCATGTTACTTTTATGTAAACCATGTTACAGTGGTGGATGAAGTACACAAATCAGGCACTTGAGTAAAAGTACAGATATCCTAATAAAATTTTACTCCAGTAGAGGTATAAAGTTCTCCTTTTCAATATTAATTGAGTGAAAGTGAAAAATTATTTGACTTTGTATTTATTTTTATTTATTATTGTATTTAAGTAATAAAAGTAAAAGTAAAAGTACTAACTGGTGAATGTTTATTTTGCATGAACATTGAGTGACCAAAACTTGTCCTACTCTAATTAGCATACTGATAATTCATGGTGCGCCATGGTGGCATAGTGAGTAGCACGTTCGCCTCACAGCAAGAAGGTCGCTGGTTCGAGCTTTGGCAGGGCCAGTTGGTATTTCTGTGTGGAGTTTGCATGTTTTACCCGTGGTTGTGTGAGTTTCCTCCGGGTGCTCCGGTATCCCCCACAAGTCCAAAGACATGTGGCATAGGTGAATTGGGTAAGCTAAATTGTCCGTAGTGTATGAGTGTGAATGAGTGTGTATGGATGTTTCCCAGAGATGGGTTGCAGCTGGAAGGGCATCCGCTGCATAAAACATATGCTGGATAAGTTGGCGGTGCATTTCGCTGTGGCGACCCCAGATTAATAAAGGGACTAAGCTGACAAGAAAATGAATGAATGAATGAATAATTCATGGTAATTCAAATGAAATCATATAATTCCACATTGGCACCCTGAACCTCATATTCATATATATCAGTTCATAAAAGCAGTGAATTGTTTACTGAAGACTCACATTGAATGGATAATTTGAATCAGTGAATCATTTACTGGAGACCGGTTACATCCCAGATAATACACTATGCACTTATACACAATGCATTTATACACTTAACACTGGAACTCCAATTACTAATTTGGAAATTCAAACCATTTCCCAGTCAACACGTAGTGGTCATGTCATGATTACAATTGTATTCACCATTGGGAGGAGGCATACTAGATTTTTTTTGAAAATTTTGATTGCACAATCCAAAATACAGCAGTCAAACCTCAGCACCTGATAACTCCTTCGCTTTTGCTACACAAGTAAAGTTGCAACCATTGAGTGAATAAAGTGAGCTTCTTTTTTCAGTTGTATACATGCATTAACCAACCTCACAATCACTCTGAATGGATCTTTTGAATCTATGAGTTGTTATACTTTAAATTCGTGAAAGGGACGACACAGTTAGCACTGTCGCCTCACAGCAAGAAAGTCGCTGGTTCGAGTACAGGCTGAGTCAGTTGGCATTTCTGTGTGGAGTTTGCATGTTCTCTCCGTGTTCACATGTTTTTTTTCTCTGCGTGCTTCAGTTTCCCCCACAAGTCCAAAGACATGCAGTACAGGGGAATTGAATAAACTAAATTGGCGGTAGTGTATGTGTGTGAATGAGTGTGTATGGATGTTTTGCAGTACTGGGTTGCAGCTAAGGGCTGTGTAAAAAATATGCTGGATAAGTTGGCGGTTCATTCCTACTGTGGCGACCCCTGATGATTGAAGAGTCTAAGCCAAAGGCAAATGAATGAATGAATTTGTGAAAGGATTTAACAGGTTAACTGATAAAAAGCATCTTGTTCTCATGACAAATTTTCCCCTTGTAGATAACCTTTTACTTAGCTTCGTTCAGGAAATGTAGTGGAGTGAAAAGAACAAAATTTGGTTTTGGAGTGAAGTAATGTTTTCCAGGGCATCACAGTGGGTAGCACAATCACCTCATAGCAAGAAGGTCGCTGATTCGAGCCCCAGCTGGGTCAGTTGGCATTTCTGTGTGGAGTTTGCATGTTCTCCCAGTGGTCGCGTGGGTTTCCTTCGGGTGCTCTGGTTTTCCCCACAGTCCAAAGACATGTGCTATACTGTAGGTGAATTGGGTAGGCTAAAATATCTGTAGTGTATGTCTGTGAATGAGTGTGTATGGATGTTTCCCAGTGATAGGTTGCAGCAGGAAGGGCAGCCTCTGTGTAAAATATATTCTAGATAGATAGATAGATAGATAGATAGATAGATAGATAGATAGATAGATAGACAGATATAAAAACTTGTTATAATCATTTTTATTGATTTTTAATCAAGTGTAAGGCAGTTTTACAACAACAAGGATTTTCTGCAAGAAGTTTAATATTATTATTTTATTTAATAACATCTTCCATGATGTCTTATTCTTTTATATAGTATAATAAATACAGGTCAGAATAAGTATGGTGCTTTATTTTTATATACAAATAAATATACTGTCAAGGCTGAAATTATTCGTACCCCTGGCAAATTCTTAGTTACTTTTATTGAACTTTATATTTATTTTTATTAATTTATTTTTTGACCGAAAATGACACGGGCTTCTCCCTAAAGATAATAAGATAACGTACAAGAGGCATCATTGTGGAAAAAAATTATTTCTCAGCTTTTATTTACCTTTGATCAAAAATTATTCATACTATTCTCAACAATAAATAGAAAGCCCTTAATTGGCTATTACAGCAAATCAAACACTTTCTATAATTGCTGATCAGGATTTTGCATGTCTCCACTGGTAATATTCATCTCCTTTTCATCTCCCTGATGTTTACTCTGAATCACAATGAACATCATCTATATTGTTTTATATTATACATAAAAAAAATCATTATCACAAAATGTGTTTTGAATAATTTAGGTTGACACTTCTTGAAAGATGCATAAAATATGCTTTGTGTGTATATAAAATTGCAAATCCCAGTCCATGATTTAACCAATTGTTTGTTTTCCCAGGTTAAGGCTACCGCCATGGCTAAAGACAGAGATTCCTATAGGGAAAAACTACAACAAACTGAAGAATACACTAAGAGATTTGAACCTGCACACAGTGAGTGTCTAAAATTATTGTTCTGAAATTAAGTTAATCAGAACTACTAATTTAAATACAATAAACATAGATGAGAACAATAAACTGTAAGAGCTAAAATGCAAATTCAGCCTAAAGCATCATAAAATCAGTGCAAAAAAATAACTTTGTTTCGTTATGTTATTCTTTAAAAAAGAAAGCAATACTTTTATTCTGCATTTTTTTTTTTGCATGGTTAGACAAGATATTCTTGAAATAAATATGTATCTAAACTTTCTACCCAAAATTATAGGGTAGAAATTAGATTTATAATGTAAGATGTTTGACTGATGGCTATTTAGTAAAAGATGTGGAAAACAGACTAAATGTTATTTTTCTCCTACCTGAAGATCTTCATAGAGAATAATGATTACCATTCACTTTTAGTGTATATAATTATAGAATTATTGTATGGATATTCTTGCATAATTAAACACAGCAAAAAGCCTGTTAAGAAAAGATTAAAAAAAGTTAATTTATGGGTTTAATTATTCCATTATTAAAAAATAAAACCTGCTTATGTTCCTAGTAGTACATGAAATCTTGACTGTTCTTGTGGTTTCAGGTCTGCGAAGAAGCCCGTTG
Source organism: Danio albolineatus (assembly GCA_903798035.1). Lineage (NCBI taxonomy): Eukaryota > Metazoa > Chordata > Actinopteri > Cypriniformes > Danionidae > Danio > Danio albolineatus. The sequence goes on from CAIGQQ010038221.1 coordinate 775,836, forward strand.
TCCAAATATTGGCGAATGTTGGGGTGGAGGAGAGTACTCCACGGCCACAGCCACCATTATGGTGAGCATGCTGGTTCTGCAAAACACCCATACAACGACAATATCTCCCAATAATGCTCTCTTTCCAGTAGAACTTTAGCAACTTCTCTAATGGAGAACTGTTATTAAACATCTTTTCTTGTTGTCGCATTCTCTTTCCATAGTTGATGGGGGACACATGCACACGTGGCTGTAGGTTTTGTTCTGTTAAAACAGCAAGACGTCCTCCACCTCTTGACCCCGATGAGCCATATAACACAGCTAAAGCCATTGCAGCATGGGGTCTGGACTATGTAGTACTCACATCAGTGGACAGAGATGGTGAGGAAACACAGGCAAACCAAAATGTAACCCTCCACTGACAAACACTAAGAAGTGCGTTATTGTACTAATGACATATTGAAGCGTTCATCCACTTTTTAAATAGTCTGTTCTGAAGAGAATCATTCATATTAAGTAATCTTTGTAAAGGATTATTTGATTTAGTAGTATGCTAGTATATGAATGACAAATAGTAACACAAAACATTCTTTATATTTATGAAGATATAGCTGTATGTTTGGATATGGATAGTAGCACAAAGCATTTTTTATATTTGTGAAGATTTAATAGGCTACTGTCCAAGCATATGAATGACAAATATTAGCACAAAACATTTCTATATTTGTGAAGATTTAGTAGTATGCTAGCTTATGGTTGACACATAGTAGCACAAAACCTTATTGATCTTTGTGAAGATTTAGTAGTACACTAGCATATGGGTAGTAGCCGAAACATTGTCTATATTTTGGGAAGCTTTAGTAGTATGCTAGCACATATATAGTAGCACAAAACATTTTAGTACTGTCCAAGCATATGGATGACAAATATTAGCACAAAACATTTCTATATTTGTGAAGATTTAGTAGCATGGTAGCACATAGTAGCACAAAACATTGTCTTTTATTTGTGAAGATTTAGTAGTATGCTAGCTTATGGTTGACACATAGTAGCACAAAACCTTGTTTATATTTGTGAAGGTATAGTAGTATAAATCTAGATATAGTAGTATATATTTATCATCATATGGATGATAAATATTAGCACAAAACATTGGCTGCGTCCGAAACCGCATACTTCCATACTATACAGTACGCTAAAATCAGTATGCGTGCCGAGTAGTATGTCCGAATTCACAGAATTCGAAAATCAGTATGCGAGAAGTTCCCGGATGACTTACTACTTCCGGCGAGATTCTGAAGTGCGCATCCCATGCACGCTGCGCTATCCCATGATGCCCCGCGAGAGAATTCATGAATGGAAGTGAAGCGACGCAACTGACGCAGGTAGGTCACGTGACCGTGACAAAATGGCGGATGTAGTATGCCCGAATTCCATTCATACTTCTCACATTCATACTACATAGAACGTACTTTTCTAACGGCCGAGTAGTACGTTTAAATTCAAATGCAGTACTTACTGAGTAGTAGGCGATTTCGGACGCAGCTATTGTCTTTATTTGTGAAAATTTAGTAGTATGCTAGCTTATGATTGACACATTGTAGCACAAAACCTTGTTTATATTTGTGAAGATTTAGTAGTACACTAGCATATGGATAGTGGCACAAACATTGTCTATATTTGGGAAGCTTTAGTAGTATGCTAGCACATAGTAGCACAAAACATTTTTTATATTTGTGAAGATTTAGTAGTTTGCTAGCTCATGGTTGAAACATAGTAGCACAAAACCTTTTTTATATTTGTAAAGATTTAGTAGTAAAAAAAAACATGGATAGTAGCAGAAACATATTTGGGAAGCTTTAGTAGTATGCTAGCACATGGATAGTAGTACAAAGCATTTTTTATATTTGTGAAGATTTAGTACTGTCCAAGCATTACAAATGTTAGCACAAAACATTTCTATATTTGTGAAGATTTAGTTACATGGTAGCATATAGTAGCAGAAAACATTGTCTTTATTTGTGAAGATTTAGTAGTATGCTAGCGTATGGTTGATACATAGTAGCACAAAACCCTGTTCATATTTGTGAAGATTTAGCAGTATAAAAGCATATGGATGATAAATATTAGCACAAAACTGTCTATATTTGTGAAGATTTAGCAGTATGCTAGCATATGGATGACGCATAGTAGCACAAAATATTGTCTATTTTTTATGCTGCTGAACAGACATTCCTGATGGTGGCGCTGAACACTTTGCAAAGACTGTCTCCAACCTTAAAGAAAGGTACAGAAATTGCTTGGATATTGAGTCCAAATCTTTTGTAAAACAAAGTCCTGTTTTTTTTTCACTTCACATTTTCATCTAATATTTTTTTCTCATAGGAACTCTAAAATCCTAGTAGAGTGTTTGACTCCTGATTTCCGTGGAGATCTGGCAGCGGTGGAGAAAATTGCTTTGTCTGGCCTTGATGTTTATGCTCACAATGTAGAGACGGTCAGAGAGTTACAGAGGTTGGTGCAGTTTACTCTTACATTCTGTAAACTTTCAGACTGTCTGAATCTTCCACACCCACATTGTTCTCAAGGTCTGTAATGGCAGAATTTTAAAGCTGTTTTTAATGGAAAGTGTAATTTCGAGATTGATGTTTAATTTGAGAATATTTATTTCTGTTGCAGTTGACTGCAGTTGTTATTATTATAGCTATTGAATGTATTTAAATATGATTTTTGTTTTATTATTTGATTATAGTTTTTCCCTAGCTTTATAGTTTTGTAGTTCATACAGTCACCACCAGATGGCACAAGTTTTGTATATCTGTCCTCGTTCTTAAATTAGTAACAGCAGTTTTCACTGCAGTTAAAAGCTTGGAGATTTCATTGCAGACATCATTTTTTCACCTTTGATCTTTGACCTTCAGGCATGTACGTGACCCCCGGGCAAACTTTGACCAATCACTGAGTGTTTTACGACATGCTAAAAAGGTGAAATCCAGTGTGCTCACAAAAACTTCTATCATGCTGGGGCTCGGAGAAACAGATACACAAATACAAGCCACTTTAACAGGTAACTGATAGCAGAGTTGGAGATGATGATGATTTATATGTACATACAAGGAAGTAAATAAAATTGCCCATTAGCATTTATGAGTTCTTTATTTTGTTCCAGAATTGAGGGACTCTGGCGTGGATTGTCTAACACTGGGGCAGTACATGCAGCCAACCAAACGCCATCTTAAGGTACTATAACAACATTATAACTCTAGCCCCTGGTTACACAAACAAGGTTTAAGGCTAATCATGGATTAAATTGAATGTTTGAGTAGGCTTGTCACGATATCTGTTTTTTGTTGTACGATTTATTGCACCAAAATATATCGTGATAAACAATATTATTGTCATTTTAAGACCATTGTAGGCCACTCATATAATGCTAGAATGGCAATATAGCATCATAACGCAAGTACACTCTTCAAAAGAACACATCATATTTTGTTCTTAAGAACATTTCATTTAATTTTAGTTATTTTAATCATTTAATAATCAGGCATCGAAATCAGAATGTGAAAACGCATATCCAAAACAAATAATAATAAATGTTAACTAAAAAAAAAAAGCAATGTAAAAAGTAACAGAGGCTGCGATATCTGCTACCAGATGTGTTTTCAGTTGTCAGGCACCCACATCAAAGTATGCTTTAGTCATTTATGGTAAATACTATAGCGTTTTTAAACATACTGACACCTCCAATAGAGATGGAGAGGTTGTGCAATCAGCTAAAATGTTGCAAGAATTGTTTTTTACGTATGGGCGATATATATTGCATCACCAAAAATGATTGAGGTCATATCCATGTATTGTGCGATAAGTCAATATATTGATTATTATGACAAGGCTATGTTTGAGCTGTCTCAACTGAAACCAACATGCAGTGAGATGTTTTAAAAAAACTAAGGTCTAATTTAACTAAGGTCTAGTCCTGGCTTAATAACTTTTTTTGTGAAACTGGGTTTAATAGTCTATAGCAGTGGTTCTCAAGCTTTTTTCACCAAGTACCACCTCAGAAAAAAATTGTCCATCCAAGTACCACATAATAACCGGTATTGAAGTACAGTAGTGTAGTAGGCCAAATTAAGCAGCTACAGCACTGCACAGTTCAAAAAACAGTTTAAGTAATAATATTTATTATTGTCAGCCACTTAAATAAAAGGTTTAGCCTATTAAAATCTATTGATCACATCGGTGTTATTGTACGAGTCAAAGGGTTAAAAGTGTGTTCTTTTTTTACTTTAATTAATCCGCGTACCACTAGAAGGAAGCTTGTGTACCACTAGTGCTATGCGTACCACAGCTTGAGAACCACTGGTCTACAGTATGGTCTATATCAAACTCCGTTCCTGGAGGGCCGCAGCAATGCACAGTTTAGTTTCAACCCTGGTCCAACACATTTACATGTAGGTTTCAAACAAGACAGAAAGACTCAATTAGTCTGACCAGGTGTATTTAATTAGGGGTGGAACTATACTGTGCAGAGCTGAGGCCCTCCAAGAACTGAGTTTGACACCTGTGCCCTCATTCCAGAGTTTATTAAACAATTCACATAGGGCTGGCGATTTGGTTTAAAATCTAAATCTCGATTAATTGAACATTTTAACTCAATTACAATTAATGAACGCTTATTTTTTAATTAATTGTTTTTGCCCTCTAGTTCACTGACATGTTTTATACAGTAAATATGCTCACATATTATAAGTGAGAGATTTTTGAATGCAGGGTGCATTACTTGATTTTATAATAATTGAAGTAAACACACACTATTATCTGTGATTCTTTATTAACCGTCAACGCTGAACAACTGAAATTAAAACACACATTGCCTAAAACGCAGCTCTCCACGCCACCCACCCTCGTCACCGCTACCAAACTGACCAATCACAAAACTTGCGCTACGCATAGTTGTGACATGTAGTTACAGTTTTTTGAGAGGTGCGCAGATATGTGAAGGCTGCGCCGGACCGTTTGTGTGCGCTTGGCAGAAGTATAACATCAGAAGAATATAATAAGTATAAATCATAATATAATGAGTATAAATTAGCCTTAACTGAGCGGGGTCATGTGACTCCACACACGGTAGGGGAAGTAATTGAAAAAATTGCCCTGGAAAAATGAGCTCGATTATGAATGTCGATTGCGATGACTTTTCAATGAATTACCCAGCCCTAAATTCACACCAAGGCTTTGTGGTCAAACAGAAGTTGCAATGGTCTTTTTATAGTCTCTTGGTGATGTAGATTGAAGAGACACATCATCATGCACAACTAGTTTAGGCTTTGACCCACTTTTAATTCAGAACTAACTACAAGATTTTGGTCAGTATTGACACGAGAGCATCACGCAGTTCTTGCAGATTTATTGCCTTCGAATCTGTCATGTGAATCTCCTGTTCCATCACATCCCAGAGATGCTTTATTAGATTAAGATTTGGTGAAAGCAGTTTCTTGATTTAAGATTTTTTTAGATATTTAGACTAGAACTTAATTTTGACGTCTTGCTTGAAGCATTTTCTATACGAGCAAAAAACATTGTCTGGTTCTCTGAAATCAAAATTAAGCAAGTTCTAATTTGTTGTTTCTGTTGAATGCAAAAGAAGATAATTTGATGAATGTTAGAATCCAGAATCCATTAACATCCATAGTAGGAAAAATAAAAAGTCTATGGTTACAGGTTACTAACATTCTTCAAAATATTGTTTCTTGTGTTGATACAGAACAAAGAATCTAAAACAGGTTTTTGACAAGTTAAGAGTAAGTAAATAATGACTGTTTTTTTTTAAGTTTGGGTGAAAAATGCCTTTAAACTCAGTCATTTGAAGTTAAGATTTTGATGGGAAGTCATAAAAACTGTACATAATGGTGATATAAGCAGATGTTTCAGACAAAATAAGCCACAGTAGTGACCAGATTTAAAGTAAAAAGTATTCCTTATTTCCCATCTCAATCATCAATTCAGTTTCATTCTGTTTCTTCACACACCTAAAGTGTGTCAGATTGTCTCTGATTATTCATGAACACATCAGTCTAAGTGTGTGTGTGTGTGTGTGTGTTTGTGTCTGACCAAAGGTGGAGGAATATGTTACTCCTGAGAAGTTTGCGTTTTGGGAGAAGGTTGGCCAGGAGATGGGCTTCATCTATACAGCTAGCGGACCACTTGTGCGCTCGTCTTATAAAGCAGGTAATCTGAGAAAATGTTTCAATTCATAGAGCTCTATATAGTATAAAATACATAAATACTACTATCTATTGTAACATTTTCATTCCTCTTGGTGATGGTTGCTTGGCTGGTACAAAAATATTGTAAGGTCAAAAAAAATCTAAATTCACTCAATCGTTCATTTTCCTTTGGCTTAGTCCCTTATTTATCAGGGGTACCCCCCCCCCCCCTGCAATCTGCAATAGTTTCCTCATGGTTACATTCACATCTAGGTTCATAAATGGAATCATTTACTATATGTTGCTTTGGATTTATTTTGAATCTGAATTTAGTTCTATCATCTACTTCTGTGTAGTAAACATTGACAGATTTTTATGTGGGACCGCTATATCTTTGGCAGTAGCTTACAATACATTGTGGTCAAAGTTGTTATTCATTTTATGCCAAAATGATTCGAATATTAAGTAAATTGCATATTCCTTTAATATATTTTGTACATTTCTTATTATAAATATATAAAACTCAATTTTTGGTTAGTTTTATGCATTGCCAATAACTTCATTTACACAATATTAAAGGTGATTTTCCTTAATATTTATTTTTCTAAAAATCTTATTGTGGAAACAAACCATGGATCAGTAGTAAGCTTATATATTCTGCTTCCACATCATGTATACTTAAAAAACTTACAAACTTAAAAAACTGACTATTAAGGCTGATTTTGTAGTAAAGTGTGACATATGCTGACATGTTTTTAAATATTTCGTAGGTGAGTTCTTTTTGAAGAATCTGCTTGAAAAGAGGAAGACTGAAGAAACCACAGCTACAGCAGAGTAAAACTGCAGAAGCTCTTCTGTCTGTCCTGTGGTATACTATCTCTCTCTCTGCTTACACAATAAACACCATCACACTGATGCTCCACCCAAAATGAAAATTGTCATAATTTGCTCAACCTCATGATGTTCTCTTGTGCAGAACACAACATACATACTTTAATCTCAGAGGTTTCAAATGACGATTTGTGAGGAAACGATTACAGAATTCAAAATCCGGGGCTACAAAATGCCTTGAAGTATACGTATCACAAAATAAACAGCTACAGTTGCAATATGTAAAAGTAAAATTTAAATAAATATGTTGGGTTGGTTGTTTTAGAAATGTATCTCAGAATATATTAAATTCGTTGTAGTCAAAATGTGTGTTGATTGTATGTTTTTCTTTCAGTCATGGTTGGCTTCCTTATTTAACCCTGTGAAATGAGTAGAATGCCAGACAGACAGCGCTTCTTTTCATCGGTCTATTTTTATTATTTTTTTAAAAATCTGATTTTTGCAATCATTGTACATGATCGTTTAAAACCTGTACAGTAAGAGATGATTTTATAAAAACTACAGCGATAATAACATACAGTACATACATACATATAAATCAGAAGATTATTAACTGGGTGAAATGAACAGATATTTGCCAGAGGTATCGTGTGCTAAATTAAACCTAAATGTTTGATAGAGATTTTAATGTCCCGCTTGGTCCTCAAAAGTTGTCATTCCTAATGTGGTTTTGGTATTAAAAACCATAACACTGACAGCTGTAAAGATCAATACGCTACTGAACAGTAGTGGGGTGTTGAAATGCATTAACACCAGTTTTGTGCACAGTTCATGTGAATTGATACAGACATGAGAACATTTGAAATATAAGAATCAAGTTTCTGCTAATGCTCATAAAAGATAAAACTCTGATTAAAAACAAAAAAAACACTCACAGTTCAACACACACGGTGCACCTGCATTTTTACACATAGAAGAGTCTGTTGATTTCCAGCAATGGTCAAACGTTACTTTGGTTTTCTCTGAAAAAGACTTTAATTAGTGTAAAGTGCCTGTGTGTGGTGTGGAGGATGAGCTGTGTCTCAGGCTTTGGATTTCTTTATTGGTGGCTCAGTGATTCGTGGTACTCCTCCAGAGGTTGTGAAGGGGATTCGGGTCGTCACCTTCTTACCGATGGTCTCGATCTATGTGGGATGCAAAAATGTAAACGTGAACTTTTAAAGGGACTAAAAAGACAGGCCGGTGTGAGAACTCTTATTATGTGAAGTTCCCAAGTAAGTACTGACCTGAAAGCCAAAGTTTTGTAGTTGGGTATGCAGATGATCCAGGACTCGTCGTCCATCAAAAATGAACGCTGGTTTCAACATCTTGTGATATATTTTCTCATAATCCAGATCCTAAAAACAAATATATTTAATAGACACCCAGAACGTAACCATTAACAAACAATGTGTGCAATAGGGCGGTTCATTCCACTGTGGAGACCCCAGATTAATAAAGGGACTAAGCCGAAAAGAAAAGGAATGAATTACTATGTGCAGTAGTATTCCTTTTTGGACATACTGTGGAGTTGATGTACCTTGTAGTACCACGTAATACTAAAACATTAGTAATATTACATGTTCTTACATTTCGAAATAAATTCGTAAAATATATCTAAATATTCTAGTTTTTAATTTACATTTAAAGGCAAAATATGTTAGATTTGTCCATTAAAATCTACTAAACCTGTGTTATACATTTTGCAGACTTGTGCTTACATTGCCCCAAATGTTTCGAAGAATGTTCAAATCTAGAGAAATTAGCAATTTTGACTAGCGGCAGACTGTGTCCTCACGTGTCACCATGCTAATGGCATCATACACCCTCGATTACTTATTTGGTTTATGGAAAACATAACACCAAAGACATTTTAATATAATGTGTGTACAGAACAGTATTATAACAGAACCCTAAAATGCATCCAGGATGATAAAACAGCGCTACTTCTAGCCCACATGATGCCGATGTGGCATAATAAAATGATGATCGGCGGTCTCGTTTTGCTTCGATGGCTTTACTCTGCTTCATACTTGCACGATAACCAGTTTTGAATACTTTAGCTTAGGGATCACCAAACTTGTTTTGATGTTAGATTTGAGCTCCAACCCTAATCAAACACACCTGAACAAGCTAATAAAGCTCTCACTAGGTATAATTGAAACATCCAGGCAGGTGTTTTGAGACTAGTTGGAGCTAAACCCTGCAAGAGACCGGACCTCCAGGACCGAGATTGGTGATCCCTGCTTTAGCTCATCTATAAACATGAGTTCTGCATAGGATGTAATGAAAACCACAACTCCCATGATTCCACACTCGGTAAGAGCATCATCAAACTAGCATGTGTTTGTTATAAATATGCACCGTCTGGCTGTGAAAATGACCCACAGTGTCTTTAATTTACATTTATTTGAACAATGTTTATAGTTATACATTTTTTTAGCATATATAAATAAATCTATCATCACATTTATACAAGAAATTAATATTATACATGCGTTTAAGTTAAAGGGATAGTTAAAATAGCCAAAAAAAAAAACAAAAAACTCAAATTTACTCACTATTCCCTCACCCTCAAGTGAATCTAAACCTTTACGAGTTTCTTCCTGTTGAACACAAAAGAAGAAGTTTTGAAGAAAGCTGAAGAAACTGTAACCATTGAGCTCCAAAGTATGAAAAACAAATGCTATAGACATCAATGGTTACAGGTTTCCAACATTATTCAAAACAACTTCTTTTGTGTTCAACAGAAGAAAGAAACAGGTTTGTGATGAGCAAAGGGTGAATAAAGGACGACGATTTTTATTCTTGGTTGAACTACTTATTGTTAAATTACCATTTAAACAATATTTAATTCAGAATATTCATAATTCTGTGTCTGAATATGGAAATGCGTACAAATTAGGCATGGATTGATAACCGTTTTCAAGATATACCACGGTTTGGAAAAAGTCAAGGTTTTAAAACCGCCAAAATTTTGTTCTGTTCCAAAATCTGTTATATCGTTCCTAAAGTATGTGTGATATATATATATATATATTTTTTTTTTTTCATTTTTTTAAGACAACAGTGCATGTCCAGCAGAAATGATATCCAAAGGTCCTGTTGTAAATTGTAAAGAAATCAGTGTTTTTGAAACTAATGATGACAGCAGAAGTCAATCATTAATTTAAATTATTAAGCCGGACATGTTTGCTGTTCCAAAATATCTTAAATGTTTTTCAAAATAAAATATATTGGCTGTATCCGAAATCACCTACTACTCAGCAGATTCTGCATTTGAATTTATTACTAGACTGATAGAAAAGTATGTTCTATACAGTATGAATGAGCCTGGACGTATTACGGAGGCCATTTTGTCATCATTATGTGACATACCTGCTTCATTCCCGTTTATGAATTCTTTCGCAGTGCATGATGGGATAGTGCAGCGTCCATTGGATGCGCACTTCAGAATCTCGCTGGAAGTAGTACGTCATCCGGGTACTTCTCTCATACTGTTTTTCGAATTCTATGAATTTGGACATACTACTCTGCTTGCATACTTTTTTTAGTATGGAAGTATGTGATTTGGGAAGCAGCCAATGTGTTCACAGTGGAAAAAAAGTTCTGTTTGTTTTACCCAGACATTTAAAAAGAATATATCTTGGAGCAGTAATCACAAAACCGTGAACCCGTGATTTTTTTGTCGATTTTTTTGTCATACTGTTAGAATCTTAAACCGGCCCATACCTAGTACAAATACTGTACACATTATTGTTTGAAAATATTACCTACTAATAATTAATGTTTACAATTTGGCATACAATAATACACAATATGTAAATCTAATCTTTGCTAATAACAGGACTAATTAACAGGGCTATTTCATTGAAAGTGTTTAACAGCACAAAACAATATCATATTATGGGCCTTTTGATTCTTGTTTGTGTGTTTGTCATTTACCTTAAACATATCCCACTCAGTGCAGATGACCAGAGCATGTGCGCTTTCACAGGCCTCATAGGGGTCAACAGTCACTGTTACAAGATCAGACACTGCAGAGAGAAGGAGGCATTCAACATTACACACAATCAACTTTCTCCTGCATTCCCAGACATGAGGTTCATTTGTGTGTGAAATTCAGCATGACAAAGCACACCGAACAAGACCTAAGGCACAGTTTTATCTGCTCCACACACACACCTCTCTCTGGATTGTCTCCGGAGATGCCGGGTTGAGACAGGTCCTGGATTATCTGCTCCTTCAGCACTTTAGGATCATAAATATGCAGCTTGGCTCCTTCGTCCATCAAATACTTTGAAATGTAAATACTTGACGACTCTCTGAAACACAGAATTGACATAAAACTTATTTACGGGCCAATTAGGATGCCATAATGTAGTTTGCCATAAATAGAACAAGTTACATTGTAGTTTACTTTCGGTAAAGTTTCCATCAAATATGTAAATGTAAATATAAGGTTTCTCCTACTTTTTTTAAAAGTTAAATAAAGCTATCATATCACATGAGTGTCAAAAATATTAAGAATTCAATAATTCGATCATCTGTAAAATATGTTTAAGTTTATATTGTTCAACTGTAAAACAAATCAGGTAATCTTGAGAAAATTAAATGCATCATAAAATAATTTTCCTTAGTTTGAGTTGCCAACAATTTCATATTGTTTTCATCCTAGATGCATGATTCTTTTATAAAAATAACCATGTGAATAATTCAGTGACTCGCTAATTTTTTTCTATTATTATTATTCATTTATTAATTTTCTTGTCGGCTTAGTCCCTTTATCAATCTAGGGTCGCCACAGCGGAATGAACCGCCAACTTACCCAGCATGTGTTTTACACAGCAGATACCCTTTCAGCTGCAACCAATTACTGGGAAACATCCATACACACTCATTCACACACATACACTAGGGCCAATTTAGCTGGCCAAGGCTCGAACCAGCAACCTTCTTGCTGTGAGGCGATTGTGCTACCCACTGCGCCACCGTGAGGCCCAATTATTATTATCATTATCATTATTATTATTATTATTATTATTATTATTATTATTATTTACACTTCCTCACAAATTCTGAATTTAAGTAAATTTGTGAAATTTCCTTTTTACAAAACATCCTGGATCATTCTTTAATCATTCTATAGGTTTATAGGTTTTATTTTCATACATTCTTTATGTTAATAATATAAGTAGTAAAGTAATAAGTAAAAATAATAATTAATTGATAAATAATAGTAATAATAATAATTAATAATAATAATAAAAACAACAACAACAGCAACAACATTACAAAACATCTGATTTTCACTATTGAAAGGATTTATGTCGTGTCATTTCCTCCTTCATTCACTGCTCAAAAAAAACAAATCTGTCATGTTAGCTTGACTGGAGGTTAAAAGTCTGTCATGGTTGACTTCTGAAAACATGCACACACTGGAGACATGACATATTCTCATTGACTCTAGGTAAAGGTTACAGTGTGTTTGCGCATGCCCTGTAGTGTTTAAAGTGTGCAGCCTTTTTTAACAGGCTATAGTTTAAACAGAGAAAATGTGTGTAACTTTCATTACACAATCAGTGTCTGTTGATGGTTAACTTATGCTTTGGCATCTCATAATCGGTTTTGTAGGTCACAGGTTTAGGTTTATGACAAAGCGTTTTACCTGCTATAAATGAATTAGTGATAAAGTAGTTGTAAATGAAAATGACTGGTTCAAAGTGTCTCTGCTGCATTTACCTGGTGTCACCCGTGTCTTTCTTGAAGGAGAAACCCAACAAGGCGATTTTCTTCCCTGTAACCGTGTTAAACAGGCAGTCAATGATACGACAGGCGAATCTCTTTCTCTGGTATTCATTCATGTCAATCACCTGCACATAAAAAAAACAAACTCATTATTTGATTTCACTGTGCTTCCATACAAAATATTACCATATGAAATGATATTGTTGAAGTTTACACACTGAAATACATGAGGTCAGAAAAATCTTCTATTTATTTTGAGATAAGTCTCCTCAGCTCACCACAACTGCATTTATCAGATAAGAAATTACAGAGTGACATCATTATTTTTAATATTATTATTATTATGACCTTTGATCAAATTATATTATTTCATACATCTGGTTTTACTTGGAGTCTCAAAACGGACAAAGATAACAATTTGGTGCTCCTTATTTAGCTATTTTTAAATTTTATTTTCACATTAGTTTGTCAGACTACTTGCATAAAATGCATAAATATATCATTTGTTTCTTTAATCTTCCAACAGTGTGTATTTAGTAAGATTGTTTTTATGATGTGAGCTATTTATTTTATGGGGGAAACACAATGCAACGCAGTAGGCCTGCAAAGCTCACTGACTAAACAAATACATCATATTTGATAAATATATTTTAACAATATTTTTGTAATGCTAATGAAGAAACATTTTTTTAAACAATATATCAAACTTTTAGAGTTTCTCTTTGGTTTTTCTCATTGGTTCATTTTTGTTAAATACAGAGTCCAATGGTTCTTGAGGTCAACAAAAAATACATTTAAACTCATTTTGCCACTTGTCTCTATTTTAGGCCACGAACAATCTGAAGAAACAGGTAACAGTAAAACTGTGACATTGTAATACTGTTAAAAAAAAGATTTTTATTTTCATCATTCCTGTTATACTACAATGTAAATTACACACCCATGTCATAAATTAATATCATGATTTTTCTACAGATTACAATATACATAATCTAATCTAATATGTCTATCCTTGTCCTTTAGCATTAAAGGACTTATTGGACTTAATGACACAGGACTTAAATTTGAGATATTCTAAGCCAAGATTTACCTGTTGCCAGTATGATGCAACCTCTGGTAGATTCAGTGCTTCACAGAGGTAAACCAAATTCAGCACATCCTTCTGAAAACAACTTCCTCCAAATCCTAGAACAGGCATGGATGTGGATTTAGAAATTAAAGCAAAAATTCTCACTTTTTAATTCGAACTTCGTTTTATTGACCTTATTCTTCAATGCGGAAGTGTGCTCATTTTTGTGATTGTTTTAGAACTTCTGATTCAGTCGCTTATGGGAGAAATGACTAGGAATAAAAAACGGCAGAAAACAGTCAAACTACTTGCTCTACAAACAAGTGTGTCCATGACTATGCGGACAAAGTAGAATAATATAATGAGAAAATATGAGTTTACAACTTTAAGTAGCAATACGAGCTGTTTTTATTGTCTAAAATGAATGGTAGTGAATGAGACCGGAAGTCTCGAGCCAAAATTATTCAAATGACTGTGCCCACTCGTATGCGGAGAATAAGGTGAATAATATCAGGGCAGATTTAGGAAGCATCAAAACACAGATTAAAAAAACGAATTATGATAAAGTTAGGGTAAAAACAAGCACACTGACCGACGCTGGCTTTGAGGAACTTGCTGCCAATTCGTTGGTCCATGCCAATGGCTCTGGCCACCTCCTCCACATCAGCACCAGTGGATTCACATAGCGCAGAGATGGAGTTTATACTGCTGATGCGCTGGGCCAGGAACGCATTCGCTGCCTAATACACAAACATGCTTTTTATACATCATAAAAAAATTAATGAATCAATTTTACATACATTTTAAAAGGATAGTTCACCCAAAAAATAAACCATTTAGTCAAACTTAGTTACTGTCTTCTGGTGAACACAAAACAAGTTATTCTGAAGAAAAAAAATCTATAGTATAAACAAAAAAATACTGTGGAAGTCAATTAATTAGACATCCTAATTTTACATACCAGTTTGGAAAGTTCAGAGGACCAGGTGTTGGTGGTGATGATGCGTGTTTTGGGGACCCAGTGCTCATAAACTGCACAGAGAGCACTGATAGCCCTTTGGCCCTCCGGAGTCTCATCTCCACCGATCAGGACGCGGTCTGGGTCTTTAAGATCCTTTACTGCTGTACCCTCTGCAAGGAACTCTGGGTTAGAGAGAACCTGTATTACAAGGGAAAAAGGTCAAATTATTAGCACAGAGGAAAAGAATTAACTGGGGGGGGAAGGGGAATCCACAAATCCAAGGGAAAATAGCAATCCCTTTCAAAACAACAGCCTAAACCCCTATTATATTTACAAGTAGACGGTAGCTGAGAGTAAATGGCAAACTGATGTAGAAGCAGATTTAACAACATGTGTTATGTAAAAATATCTGCTGTAGAAACAAACTATTTACTTTATATAAAATAATTGCTTTATTTAGGACCCTCACAGCATCTTATTTTTCAGGGTGAGTGTCACATGATCCTTGGGAAATCATTCTGATAGGCTCATTGGATGCTCAATAATCATTTTTTATATTTCATGAATGTTGCAAACAGTTTTGTGGCTTAGTATTTTTGTGAAAACCACCTTGTTATTCAGAATTCTTTAGGGAATAAAGTCTCAACGCTAAATATCTTACAAAAAAAAAGCATCATTGCAGTAGCTTTTTAGTAAAGATACTGCTTTTTAGTAGTTTATTACAACGAACTTTACACTAAAACACTTTATAGACTTTCTGTTACACATTTATATGCAATTGAACCAAACATTTGATGTAAAACAGCTCTTGGACATTTTCAGCTTTCTCCTATAATTTTCCATAATGCAGAGTCAGTAGGGCAAAGTTATAGAATTGGGCATGTTTTCAATCAATAAATCAAAAGCACTTCCATACACCAAATCAAATCATGATGTCAACTGTTATCTGCACAGAAAGACATGAATAATATTATACCTATAATAATAAATATACCTATAATAATAATTCTGCATGTTTTTGTTAGAATTAATAAGAGTTTCATTTACTACACACTAACTACAGCATGCATGAGATGTTTTTAGTGTCTGCCACTCCACTAATTGTGGACATTATGTTGTACAAATTATCATCAAACTGACAGAATCCAGAAATATCAACCTAATACTACTGTAAAGTAGAATGTACTTCTTAAAATAATTAGAAACTGTTTCATAATTTAATTTTAACATCAATACAGTTGAAAAATGATATAAAAAAACTGCTCAAGGCTTCATAAGATTATTTTATTACTGATCTAACTTAACCTAACTTCAATATATTGTACAATACATACTTTGTAATTTTTTATTGAAAACGTCCAGTAAACATTTAATCCAGTAAACAGATTTCTGGCTAAAAATTAAAAAAAAACATTCAAAGGGGCAAGAGTATCGAGCAGCTCACACAAACACACCTGTAGATTGAGGCTGGGTTTGGTGTTTGCATCAAATATCCTGCGGATGCTCTCTGCTGCACGAACTGGCACTGTGCTCTTTTCTGTAACAATTTTGTACCCGTCTGACACCTCCACAATCCGCCGGGCACATGCCTCAATAAACTTTAGATCAGCAGCGCGCCCTTTGCCCATACCGTAAGTCTTAGTTGGGGTGTTTACCTGGGCAAACGAAAAGTAAATGAGGGTCAGCGCACACAACTACACGCACAACCACAATAAGATTATTTGTTGCACTCACTGAAATAAAGACCAAATCAGCTTCTTTAATGGCAGAGTCTATATCTGTGGAGAAGAAGAGGTTCTTCCCACGACAAGACAGCACCACTTCATTCAGGCCCGGCTACAACAGCAAGAAGAGACAAGTTTTATGACAGTGAATTGCATTTATTTATTTATTTTAATTAGGCTACCACTGGCATTCTTAAAATAACATGTAAATTAGAAAAAGGCTTTTGAAGATTTTTTGCTCTGTGATAAATGCAAATGAAAAATCAACAACTAATCCACTTTTCACTTACAGTATTGACAAAATGCATAATTAATGAAGAAACTATAAACTGGGTGCACCTTTAATCATTCTTTGAATGTTTTTTTTTACCTCATAAATGGGCAGTGTATCAGAGTTCCAGGCTTTGATCCGGGATTCATTAACATCCACTACTGTTACCGTGATCTCAGGACACATGCTGGCAATGACACTACAAGTCGGACCACCAACATACCCAGCACCTATACAGCAAATCTTTTTAATCTGAAACATCTGAGAAGAAAGACAAACAGAATCGAAATCACATTTCCTTCAAAAACAATAACAATATATATATATATATATATATATATATATATATATATATATACACACACACACATATATATACACAAGAGGTCTACAATGAATGGATTCTTATTGACCAGCCAAGTACTGTAGGGGCAATTTATCCTGATCAGCAGGGATCCAGGGGCTCATAGGGTGGCCAGTGCTCAGTATCACATTACTGACCCCCTGGGAGTTAATCATGAATGTTTAACTGTTTTTAAACATTTGGTTCTTTTAAAAAGTTAATTGTAAAATCTGACTTGCGACTCACGACTTGTGACAGTAATTTCATAACCAGTCTCTCTTAAGAATTGCTATTAAATAAAAAACAAACATAAAAACAATAACAATGAACAGTAAAACTCCACCATGTGTGTTTACATTTGTTTGTTTCTTTAATTTAATTAAGTAAGTAAAAGAAGTATTTAACAATTCAAACCTCAGTTCTGAAATGGTTGGGGTTAGCTCACTTCTCCAGTCAATGAAATGTGTTTTTATATATATATATATTAAATTACAAAAGAAACTATCAAACAAATTCGCAGAGATCAACGTCGTTATATTTAAAAAAAAAACGTTTAAATTTAATGGTTTCAGTCAAACTTCCCTCCATCAATCCTGTCCTAATTCATAGACTTGGTTCTCTTGATTCATTAGAGTTATTAGATGATTTGTAGATAGATCGATTCGTGAAAGAAGATTAACTGCACAGCTCACATGATTTACATATAAGACTCAGTTTTAAAAGACATAAATAAATATTATTTAGAACCAGACGAACAACTCTGAAGCAAATACACTTTTGTTTGCAAGAAGTCTCATGAATGTGGGAATTCCAGTCCTTTAAAAAGTATAATCAGTTAAATGATTCAGTTGATTATTTTGCTTATCATATAATCTGAAGATATTCTCGTAAATATACGAATTTTGTAACTCTTTTAACTTCTTCAAACAGCCGTTGAAGGGATTGAATACAGGAAAAGTGATCAGCTTTGAATTATAAGTTAGCTTCATTGACAAAAGCATACAGTTTTAAACTCAATGAGTTTAAGATATCCACTTTTACAATCTTTTAAAATGATTTCAACAGCTGAACAGACTCACCTTGTCTTACAGTGTAGCTCTTTAGATAAATCTATCCTTTATGAAACTCCGCGTTGTATGCAGGTAAGATTCCTCCGTCTGAGGCGCCTTGTTCTTGAATGAATAAACTATTGATACATGAAGTCTGGCAAAACATACAGACAAGACTCACACACATACACACCCACCGGGCGGAGATAGCAACGTAAACACTTCAGAGAGGGGAGGGTACATCTACTTCCGGGTACATACAGTCTTTTCAAACTAAGAGCTTAATGTTAACTAAGCCAACGCAAAACAAACCTTATTCTGATGACAAGCACGTAAACAAATCTAATTAACGGTTTATACTAAAATGCCTTGGTTTTTACTCTTTAGATATACTTCAGCAACATTCCCATTATGTATATGGCGAAATAAAATCGGTGCTTTAAATCTGGCGTGATTGCAAAGACGGCGAAACGCTACGTGTGAACAACGCAGCCGTTCCAGCAGCAGCCAATCAGTGACTGGGAGGTCTAAGTGACATCCTTTCAAAGGAAAACGTTAGTGGTCTCTGACGCAGAATTTACTTTTGCTAAGAGTCACCATAAAAAAAATATAATAAGAAACAAATGTTACCCTGGACCACAAATCTAGTCAAAGGGTATTTTTTAATACTATGATTTATACATATATATACATATATATATATATATACATACATTTAGCTTTATGTTAATTTAAAATTATGTAAAGCGGAATTATAACAGATATATTTGTGAAGATGGGATGTTTTTTTGGTTGAGATTCAACTAAATTTGAAAATCTAGAATCTAAGGTGTTCAAAAGGAAAACTAAATAGCCTACAGAGAAAATCTAAATGAAGTGCTTAGCAATACAAATTACTTACAAATGACTTTATCAATTCTAAATGAAACACGAGTAATAAAGTAAATATTAATTTACATTCTTTAAGAATTTACAAATATATATAGCTCATTTATCCTGAAACATTTTGTAATTAAGACTTCATATCCGTCTGAACGTTTATATTTAAAAACTGAATAAACATTTGTTGTTCTTATGGCGTGGGTTACAAAAATAGTACATAGATCTAATAATATAGATCTAATAATATCTGATCTCAAACCTTAAAAATTAGAGGAGATCTTTTTCTTCTGTTCAACAAAATGTTATACAACGGTATTTAGATGTGTAAAAGGATTAACGTATTGGTTTGTACTGTGAATTGCAGTTAAACACAAATTGGTTTGTACTGTGAATTGCAGTTAAACACAAATAAACAACTAATAAGGAGACTACCCACGACCACTTCACATTCCCACATTAAACAAAAGAAAGTCACAATGTGATGCTGTTACTATTATTATTTATTTGAAGTAACCAAAAGTGCATAGATCAAGCCCTTTCTCAAGGAGCGGTTTCATTTCAACAGTGTAGACAGTATAATTGTAAATGCCCTGAAATCCACACCACCACCTTAACTACAGGAATCATTAGTCTGACCAATTAACTGACTTTTTGCAACAAAGATATTGTAACATTCTCACAGAAGGGAAGAGCAGTTACACCACACTTTAAACATATTTACATCGTTTCTTTGGTGTTTTTGTGGACCTTTGCTTTCTGTTGACCGATGTACAGGTGCTACAGCTAAAGTGCTACATTTCAATTTGTCTTTAAGCAAATCTGAAAAGGAATACTCATTCGTTAGCATTAAAAAGGAAAAATTCAGCCAATATATATTTATCATATCATTTACTCACACTTGACTTGTTCCAAACCGATAATTATTATGAAGAAATTTGGAAGAATGCTAGAAAACAGTAACCATGACGTCCATTTTGTTATTCCGACTACTAGGAAACCAGTCAAGAATGAGTAAAAGATGACAGAATCTTTGGCTGAACTGTCCCTTTAGGGATTTCCGTGAATTTAGCAGAATCCCAATACCATTTGACAACCGTTCGATTAAGTACAGCTACATAACGATTCCTGAGCAACTGGGTGAAAACTGTTCAGAATGCCATTTGACCACGTACTAGCAGTTACACTAGTGATTCTGTAGTGATTTTAAGGGTTAAGTATGTTTTCGGAGTCTTCAGGGTGGAGAGGTCTGCTTTAGATTAGCTGTCTCCCTGTGGTCAACAGATCCCAGATGATGACGACATTCATGACTACACGGAGGAGAGTCAAGAGAATACTGGAATACACCCATTTCATTATTTCCGTTTGCACATAGAAAGGTGGTCTGGTCAACCAAAATGTGAATCATTGAAAGTACATCCATGTTAAGAATTACCCGATGCAGAGTCAAGGCTGAAGCTCTTACGCAGACGATGACATCACGTCTGTGAGATCATCATAGCTTCGGAATGTGTAAGCTATCGTACTAGACAAGAAACACTCACTTCTTTTTCAGTCTACTCAAAATTATCCCAGTTCTCCTCCATATTCTAGATTCGTTTAGTGTCATTATATAGGCCTTTATGTCATTGTACCAACTTACTAAATACATAAAGATGCTGAATAATAAAAATATAAGATGAAGTAAGAAGCTAAAGACAGATGTATAAACCCTGATAGCTTCACACATATGATACACCTTGCTGTTCAAGCATCTACGTAGATCCCGTTATTGGATGAAAGAACCTGAAAAACTGACAGGTAAGGAAAGTTAGACTGGTCAGAGGAGCTGATCAGATGAAAGCTGGATTAAAAGATCAATTCTCCTTTTGCTGGGAAACCGCTAGTCCACTGGAGGTGCCGGCGGCTCTCTGCCGCGATTCTAAATGAAGAAGAAAAAAAAAAAAGTATGTAAATTTACAGCATTAATTTGATATTTAAAGCAAAATGCATGTTTATAAGTGGTTAAAACCTGTTAAAGACTTTTTGTATCTAAAAATCACCCCCATGACATAAATGGCAGCAAAAAGGGAGCAGCTATTTCTAGTGGCGTCCGAAATCATAGTGGATGTTATGTAGAGCACTAAATCCATCCCACAATGCACAGCAACTTTATTTTTGATTGGTAATGTCCATGGCTAAGAACTTAAGACACTTTTAAAAAGTGATTTTCGTAGTTTTTAGGTTTTTTTCAAATAGTTGTCTGCCAAACATTGTCCTTACTATCTTATTAGTAACCCCGTCTTTCGGATGAGACGTTAAACTGAGGGCCTGACTCTCTGTGGTCATTAAAAATCCCATGGCACTTCCCCTAAAGAGTAGGGGTGTAACCCCTGTGTCCTGGCCAAAGTCCCTCAATCGGCCCTTACGATCATGGCCTCCCAATCATCCCCATCCACCAAATTGGCTCTATCACTGTCTCACCACTCCACCAATAGCTGCACCGTTGTCCTGTGGCTGCCGTCGCATCATCCAAGTGGATGCTGCACACTGGTGGTGGAGTGGAGAAATTGTAAAGCGCTTTGGGTGTATGGCCATACACAATAAAATGCGCTATGCAAATACACATTTCATTATAAATACACATTACATTAGTAGACATAAATGGAAAGCATACTTATTCAGCTTTCATGTCATGTACAAATCTCAATTTTAAAAACAAATTGATACTTCAGGCTTGTTTTGTGGTCCATAGTCACAAATGGGGACATGGTGATTTAAGGGAATTGGACATTGACATGGTTGTTGGTGCCAGGCTCAGTATTTCAGAAACAGTTCATGTACTGGATTTTGCATGCACAGGCTTTTCTAGGGTTGGATGAAAGGGCGTAGAAATACTTAATATTCAGCAAGTAAAAATTGCTTGTTGATGTCAGAGATCAGTAGAGAATGGCTTGAGCTTATAGAAAGAAATTCGACTGTCCAGTTGTTGCGATTAAGGTATGCAGAAGAGCATTTCTTTGCACACAACACATCGAATCTTGAATAGATATAATACAAGAGGTTGTCAGGTCTGACGTGTCTTGATTTTTGCTGTGATATTTAGATGTATGGGTCAGAGTTTAATTTTGGGGGGGGAATCAACGCTCAACCCAAGTACTGCTCCAGAACATGTCCATTCCTATTTGACCACAGGGTACACATCATGTAGTGGCAATGTCCAGCAGGATAACTGCTTAAATGTAATTCAGTAAACTAAAACGGCCTCCACAGTCATCAAATGCAAATCCAACAGAGAATGTTTGGAATGTGCTGAAAAAGGCAGACTGGCATTACATCATGAATATGCAGCAAACTAATCAGCAATTGTGATCCTATAATCAGAGTTCTAACACCTTTTCCAAAGTCAAATAAATAAAAAAAAGCACTTTCCAGGTGCATTTTCAAAAATTTTCCAGCACTTTACAAGTGTGGCAAAATACATAGATATACATAATAACATTTCATCAAACTCTGATCCTTATATTATTCTATAGTATAGCACAGGGTGATTCAAAAAGAATACCACAACTTTCAGGTTGATGTCACTCGAGTGTTTGGAGGTCATGTTGAACATCTATGAACTTGTTTTCTACTGAAAAAAAAAAACTTGAAGTACTCTTCCATCATTTTTCTTTGATTAAATAAAGATTTTCAAAGTTGTGGTATTCTTTTAAAAAATCACCCTATATTATATTTTAACAATTATTTAAGCCCAACATTCAATTACTTTCATTTACTTTTGTAAATATCATTTACTTGCATCTTAAATACATCATGTTTCATCTTAAATTAACTTTAATACTCATTTCAGAGGGTGCAGACAAAAAAAAAAAAAAAAAAAAAATTCCAACTAAAGGAACTTGCACAGCTTTCATATTGTGCAAAAAGCAAAGAGATTACAAATAAATAAAGATTTTTTTTTTCCAAATAGTTTTAGAATTACCTGTTTAATAAGTTAAAAATTACAAAAGCATCACAATTACAGTTTTAATAGGTTTCAAACATATTTCCGCAAAATCTAAGCACTTTTCAAACCCATCAAACACTAGATTAAAGCATTATACGAACCCTGTATAATGTCAGAATTAGCTAAAAAATCTGATTGTTTCTTACATTTGGCTGACTCTTTGCTACAAAGTTAAGGCAGTTAAGGTAAAAAGGGGTCTAATCTGCTTTTTGCAAGATGTAACTAATACCATGGCCATATTATCTTATTGTGGATGTCATGGATTGTTGATTAGTGATAATTGACAGTTGGATCATCATAATTCATTTGTGACTGAGGAAGTCTGTCTGATCTGACTTACACCATGTGGACCGAAGGGCTTGTTGGCTGAAGGGCCCCTCATGCTGGCTGGGCGGAAGAGAAACAGCACAAGAGCTAGAACCACCCATCCCATAATAATCATGGGTATAGTGATGTCACCTTCTACTGAGGAGTTGGGGCCTGGCACTGCAAACACACACAAAAACTTTACAAAAACCACACAAAAAGCTTTTTTTTTTTTACCTAGCATGTTGCTTTTTATTTTTATTGACTGATTTTGGAGGGCAGACACACTTACTGTCCTGAAGGCACTCTGTGTCTGTACAGTAGGACTGGGACTGTCTCAGCTAGGGGAAAATAAATACAATATTTATCAAACAAGCTAAACGATAAAACATGAAATGACAATACACTGTGTATAAAGCATTATAAATTGATATTGAATGTAACTTAAATGTTTGTGTACAAACTACTGGACATCAAATGTTTGCTCAACAAATTAAATTAGAAAAATCAAACCAAAACAGAGGGCAGGCGGTAATGATGAATCAGGCAGCAAGTGAACAAAGGATTGTTAGCGCCCTCTACTGGCCAGTTTTTCAAACTAAGCAAAACTTCAAAATATCTGTTCATGATTTTGACATTCCACTCTGTTTGTACTTGTATTCTTGTATTTGGTATTTCATAAA
Organism: Danio albolineatus; assembly: GCA_903798035.1. Classification (NCBI taxonomy): domain Eukaryota; kingdom Metazoa; phylum Chordata; class Actinopteri; order Cypriniformes; family Danionidae; genus Danio; species Danio albolineatus. The sequence goes on from CAIGQQ010038221.1 coordinate 799,915, forward strand.
ACAAATTCAATACTTTAAAATTCGACTGTGTCTGATCAGTATTAATGAGTGGGCCTAGAGTGGCATGCTTAAGTCAGCCAGTTGACCAAGAACCTGATGTTATGTTGCATGAGCTCCAGCATTTCTCTGTGGAGAGAGGAGAACCTGCATCTGCATCACTCCATCAATAAGACTCTACCAGAGTCATCAGACAAAACCCACTTCTTGGTAAAATCCACACAAAAAGAGCCCATCTACAGTTTCCCAAAACAAACCTAGAGGACTCTCAGACCAAGACAAAAGCAATTCTGTGGTTTGATAAAACAGAGATTTATGGTGGGGATGTTTTTCAGTGACAGGAACTGAGAGGCTAGTCTAGATAAAAAAAAAAAAAAAAAGGATGAAGGGAGTAATGTACAACCTTGATAAAAACCTGCTCTAGAGCACTCTGAACCTAAGAATGGGAGGAGCGTTCATATTTCAAATGGAGAAAGGAGTGCCTACGGGACAGTTATAGCCATAGCCCAGATAAACACCTAATTAAGCATCTCTAGAGAAATCTAAATAAATCTGTGAACCAACACTGCCTCTAAATCTCCATCAGGTTGGATAGGAAATGCAAAAACGGATAGGAGAAACTACACAAAATTAGGTGTGCCAAACTTGTATTATCATTCTCAAAAAAAAAAAGACTTGAGACTGTAAAAGTCTGTAAACATACATACATATGATTTGTTTTTTTAAATAAAATTTGCCAAACTATATTTCTTGCTAAAATATTGTTTGTAGATTTCTCAGAAATCTTCGCAATTGAGGCTAATCTATTTTGGAATAAGGCTGGGACAGAAAATGTGGAAAAATTTGGCAATTATGTATTAACTTTCATTATCCATTGTGACAACTTTTTCCTCTCCATTATAAACATTCACTGACATTGCTATATAAAACACAATATGCACAATATTACGTAGAAGGTTTCATTTGTATGCCTCAAACTAAGAACAGTAACTGAGCTTAATTGCAAAGTCTGCTTAAATTAAAACCCCAAAGCATTCCTCTATAATAACTCAGCATATCATGGGTGGTAAGATGGAAAACTAACAGGTAAAGGTTTACTTAAACAACTTACATGAACAAATTTTGAAGTGTCTGTTTTGTGTACATCTATACAAACAAGATCACTTTGGAACACAGAGTTCGCAACAACAAAAAATATGAACTATTTTACCAAAATTAATTGCCAAGGGGAAAAAAAGGGAAAATTTGCACTTATTCACTTTTCCTGTACAAACATCTATGGATCAGTAACTTTTATAATTGATCTGATTCATTTATATTAGGAAAATAATAAAAGTTTATGCGTTTGTAATTATAAAATTGTTATAGTTAGTATAATTTACTTCATTAATGTATAAAACAAAAGCAGCTGTGTTATTTAAAATGCTGATCTGTAAAGGAGAATAAAAGAGACAGATGTGAAACTCACCAGGTTGATCAATCTCCTCATGGCATGTTCATGGGAGCAGATGCACTCGCAAGGGTCAAAACCTCCCTCTGCCATCCTCTCCCCTCTCCCTTTTAAACAAACACACACACATTTAGCTCCAACCTGAACGGGCGTGGGGAATTATAATGGATTCACATGGAAATATACACAACATGAATTCCAGAAAATTCATCTTTTATTTGTATAGCGCTTTTACAATGTAGATTGTGTCAAAGCAGCTTCACATGCATTATAAAAAAAATTTAAACAGTGTCAGTCCAGTTTTCAGTGTTAAAGTTCAGTTTAGTTCATTTCTGCATGGTTTAATAATCACTGCTGAGAGTCCAAATACTGAAGAGTAATCCATCGATGCGCAGCCCTGTAGGACATTTTTAGGCGCAATAAAAATCAAGAACAAATAATTGAGCAATTCCAGTGTTATGCATGTGACATTTGCAGTAAAAACTCAAAACAGAGAACGTATATGTTAGTATTATATTGAAACATCTGTTTTATATTTTACAAAACTACTAACCATAGAGTTATGGGATCAGAAAAAAACATCAACTATAAACTTTAAACTTATCAACTGTAAACTTTTTTTGATTTTAAATGAGTGAAATAAAGATGCGTTATGGATGTAACCAAAAGCATACTTTGTAGAAATTCTGTGAATTAAATTCACAAATTTTCTTTTCATTCATTCATTTTCTTTTCAGCTTAGTCCCTTTCTTAATCTATGGTCACCACAGTGGAATAAACCACCAACTTATCCAGCATATGTTTTTACGCAGCAGATGCCCTTCCATCTGCAATCCATCTCTGGGAAACATCCATACACACTCATTCACTACAGACAATTTAGCCTACCCAATTCACCTATACTGCATGTCTTTGGACTTGTGGGGGAAACCGGAGCACCCGGAGGAAACCCACGCGACCACGGAGAGAACATGCAAACTCCACACAGAAATGCCAATTGACCCAGCAGAGGCTCGAACCCGCAACCTTCTTCCGCGACCGAGTTCACGGTGTCAAAGTTTAGAGAGACCATCCAGACTGCAGTGGTGGGATGGCTGCTGCTTTTATGTCCATGTCGCATACCTGAATGATTAGGCTCCTCCCGAAGCTACATTGTGAGCTTCATTATATTGGATCACAACTCGCACATGTTCATGAGTCAACAACTGATTTAATTCATCCACTGAGAGCTAGTTAACAACTTACTGTTTGAAATCATCCAGTCAAAGTGAGTCTCCAGTAAATGATTAATTACATTTACAAAGAGTTTGTCTAAATTACTAAATGATGAATGTTAAGATTAAACACTCCGAGTTAAAATCATATTTAAGTCACAACTGTCTGTTTGGGAAGTACATTTACTGTAAAAGTAAAGCTGTTAACTCAAAAGTTTAACTGTTAAGCCCACTGTATGAATGATATAAAGCTAGTGTACTATTACTAGTATAATGCTAGGACACATTTGCAAACATTTTGTGTTTAGACTGTTTATCGTATCCTAAAATTATCACTTGTGTAATTACCTAGAAGCAATCAGTGTGCAGTGCAATTTGGAAATAATTGAATAATTGAAACCCAATGAAGGATTCCTTCAAAATAAATTACACTCCGTCAGTAACTACTTCTTTAAATAAACAAGTATAGTAAAAACCAAGTCTGCATGTACTTTGACTTTTGTAAAATTCAAATGTAGCATTTAATACTTGTACTGGAGTAACATCTTATGACATCTTGTGCTCAAGCGCTCAATTTACTTTGATCATCACCGTGACAGAATATTGAGGTTTATGAATCAAATTATTTATTCTGTGCAAGAAACTGAACCATATACTGAGCAAACAGTGTTCACAACTGCATGGAGAGCAAGCTTCCTGATATAAGATGGATGTATGGGGCACAAACTCAAGATCATTCAAGATGTTGAACAGTACAACATCCTCCTCCTCCACTGTTAACAAGCAACGTCACAATTTTACATTGACAAGTACATCATTATGCAACAGGTGCTCATGCTCCAGACGGGTCGTCAACATTTTTCCAGACAACCTGCAGAAATTGCAATGTTGTAAATGATGTCTTCTAAATCTTCTTGCTCATACAAATGGTGAAGAGCAATAGGTTCATTTTTGCTAATTAATAATAGACTGTTATGGGCTGCCTATATTTGGCCAACATAAATTTATTTAGAAAAACTTTAAAAACTTTATTATGTTTTGCAAATATATTTACGGGGAAATTGTCTCTGAAACAAATATGTAACTTTGGAGTATGGGATTAGGGTATGGTATAAACTTAAAAATGTCCAAGCGCAGTTTGTTTTCCTGGTCTTCTCAGATTTCAGTTTTGCATATTAGGCCGAACTGAGAATTGCGTAGTATCATTCAGACTTTTGTTTAAGAAAACGACATTTATAACTCCTGATACAGTAAACTATACTTTTGCTTTAAAATAGTTATCCTGTTTTTATGTTTATACTGTGATGAGGAGATAAGCTGTCGAATATGAGAAGGGGTGGGCGCTCTGAAGTTTACAGCACTGCACGCTGCCATTAAATTAGCATTACGCGTCTGAAATGATTAGCCTAGATGCAGTATGAGACTCAAGTACCGGTGTAATAATTGCTTGATATATTTGTTCAAGCGAAGTTACGTACGTATCAGTACAGATATATAAAACTCGACGTTAGTTCCGTGTTTTAGTAAGTGAAAGCACTGAATATACGAAACCATAAACAAACAAACAAATCTCGAGTAAGATTTTAGGAAAGGATGCTTATACTTATTATACTTACTTTAAAGGTAATACTACGAACCCTAGATAGATTTGATGCAAGTGTAAATGTCCAATTTTACTACGTTTATTTGTCGTAGCTACCTAGCTTGCCTCCTTTTTAGAAACTTTACAATCATAGCGACTGAATATCACTAAAAGTTACAAACTGCTTCTAAAAGCATACAATAAATATAATTTAAGGTATATAAAATAAACAAAGAATAAAAAAGCAGTTTTCTTATTAACCATCGTAAATCATTTAAGTGAAGCAATAAAATCCTACATCCTCGAGGATGCAAAATTTACTTAAATTCACTAACCAAGACAAAACATCTTTAAGGCATTTGAAGGAAACCTTTAAAAAAAGGGAATTATGAAATATAAGAATAATATGTTAACTACAATTAAAATCAAACAGTATTTAGATATCTTACCAATGATTTGGACAGCTCACTCGAAGAGATTTAAAAGCATTCGCTTTAAATAAGCAGCTCTGGTCTGTTTATATCGACCCTTGAAAGCCTCCGGTTGGACAGGCCAAACCCAGTGCAAATGCTCCCTGTGTACACTGGCGTTTGGCAAAGAGCTGCACCTCCGGCTGATGTTCCGTCTGTGTTTTGATAGGATCGGCAAAGCAAAATTTGGAATGTTACTATGGCGATGGCTTGCTTCATGAATGGTAAACACCTGCGCTGACGTTGATTTGTATCCTGCATAGACGTCCAATTGCAAGCGTAATTAATATTCATGATGTGAGTCTTCGTTGTTTCATGGGTACGTTTAAGCAAATCAACAAGGCCGACTGGCCGAAGATAACGCCTGGTAATTAATATACATGAGACAAATCCTTTAGCATAGTAATATTAGGCTCGTTTGACATGGCCAAATTCTGCGCAGAACGCATCACCGGTGACCACCGCGAGATGCATGCCGGTTAGAAACCAGTCCGACTTGAGTGCGCCTTGCTCTGATGTCACGCTGACGTGCGCCAAAAAACTCGCGCGACCGCGAGGCGGATGTCTCGGATTGAGCAGTCGGCTGCAGTTGCTCTCCAACGACTGCGCTCACCAAAAGCATGATGGGAAACGACTGGCTGACGACACAGCCTAATGCTTATTGGATGAGACTAAAATTACGCGTCTCTGTCTTCTGTTTTTACTAAGGTTTATACCCGGCTGTATAGGCTACCTTTATTGTATTTTCGTTGATAATTAAATAAGACATGAAGACCATTACATATGTTTATTTATTTAGATTTACACGCAAACAAAAACAAAACACACCTTTGTAAAAACAAAACGTGACCTATCTAATATAACTAAATGTTACAATAAATCATTAGGATGCATGTGCTGTATTTTATTTCTATATTAGTTTAAAGTCCTGTTTGTTGTCATTTTCACTTTTTGTATGTTTGTGTGAATTTTGTATTGTCATGTTTATGCAAAATTATTCCATGAAAGTCAGTCCAACACATACATATGCAGACATACAAGGTAATCAGACTGTTCTGCCATTATGCCTCATCTTTGTGTGGTTTCATATGAGGAGTGTAAGGGGTGCAGTAAACAAAACACACACATGTATGTGAAGTCAACAGTTATGTTTAATAGACCAAGAACATTTTCACAGTATTTCCTACAGACTCATGGGTTTTATTCTGGACAAAGTTTTGGGCTGTTTATTTTAGTCTGGCTGGAGTAAAAGCAGTTTATAGAGGCCCAATAAGCATGTCAATATAATCAGACCCTTAAGAATCTCTTTATGTCTGCAGAACAAACCCCTGTTGTCCAATAGCTTTCCTCATGTTTCTTTAACATAATTAATCTATAGTTAACACTTTAAATTGCACTTTAGGCTGAATAGTATCTTGCAAAAACTAGTAAAATATTATGTAAAATATATAATATAATATTGTCATCATGGCAAAGACTAGACAAATGAGTTAGTAGAAACTGTTGAAAACTAATTCTGTTATACAGCATTTTTACATATTTGATGCAATACATTATTTCTTTAAACTTCACAAGAGGGTTATTAATTTTGTCTTCAGTAGTATTTCCCTTTATACCTTCTAATGCCCTCTGATATTACTAGCTATAGAAATGGACCACTTGCTTAATAAAATGCCAAATTATAGGGACACTTCAAGCAAAACAAACAAACAAACAAACATTTGTCATGACCTGTCACTCAAAAGCATCTTGCTATAGTTACTTAATTTATAATGTAGCCATTGAAAGCTTTCATTCTTGAAAGCTTTCTAGCTGATTAGTTCATTCTTTTAATGTTTACCATTGTTGAACATACCGATGTATATTTTAAATACTGTACACCCTTTTAAGTAACGAGCTGTTCATCTTCTGTTATTCTGGCCATCTTTTAGATATTTCAATTGCATCCACTCCCACATTAAAAAATACTATAGTAACTTATAGGAATACTGTAGTGTTTTTGAACCATAAGCATATTAAATAACCTTTTGAAATTCTATATGGTATCACAGCAACTATAAACATAACCAAATACTGAAAAAAACATGTTCAAAAACACTATAATATTTACTATAAGTTACTATAGTATTTTTTCTTGAGGTTCGTCCGCGATAAAAAACGCGACCGCGATCTCCGCCACTGGTGACGTTTCCAGGCGGCAAAACAGCGAGATTCGGGAAGTGTCCGGCTTCTGATGTATTTTTTGAGCCCTCCTTTTACTGCAGCCGCCTGCTCTCGTCTGCATTGCAGTCAAGGCGAGGCGCAACTCAAACAAGCCTATTTACACGTTCGTGACTTCGTGTAGAGGAATTAACATGGACAGCCACGTCGCTGACGTGAAATGTCGCAGGCTCTGAGATCATTTTTAAAAGACCAAAGCCTTACCATTTAATACAAGCAAAATGTTATTAAAAAAGATACATTTAGACGTATTCTGTTGCGAACGATGTCTTTGTGAACTGCTAAGTGTACTAGGGGTTAGTAGATATTTTAGTAGATTATTTAGTTACTAACACGGAAAGAAAGAAGTTTTTGTCAACTGTTATACCAGCATTATTCATATTTATTTTGTTGTTCCACAGCAGACAGAAAGTAGCTACTAAATTTAGCAACTCTTACCAACACTTTTAAGCAGCAATTGATGTTGACATGTTCCTCTTTGAAAAGGAAATGCAACCACGTTAGTGTGCATTGCGCAAAATAAATATTTTAGATGTAGAGTAAACTCTTAATTTAGGATGTAAAATTGTATTGTGCATGTGTGGTATTGGATAATGATTCATTCATTCATTCATTTTCTTTTCGGCTTAGTCACTTTAATCTGGGGTCGCCGCAGCGGAATGAACCACCAACTTATCCAGCATTTGTTTTACGCAGCGGATGCCCTTCCAACCACAACCCATCTCTGGGAAGCAACCATACATTCTCATTCACACTCATACACTACGGACAATTTAGCTTACCCAATTCACCTGTATTGCATATCTTTGGACTGTGGGGGAAACCGGAGCACCTGGAGGAAACCCACGCGAACAAGGGGAGAACATGCAAACACCACACAGAAATGCCAACTGACCCAGCCGGAGCTCAAACCAGCAACCTTCTTGCTGTGAGGCGACAGCACTACCTACTGCGCCACCGTGTCGCCGGATAATGATTCAGTGAGAATGAATCAATCAGGCACACGAATGGTCACAATAAGTTAATAATTAGTCATTAATAGAGATTTAAAGTGTGATTCAAGGGCATTTTTTAAAACCAAGATGAGTATTATTTTAAAGGACTTATTTATAATACATTCAGCTGTACAGCTTTCTCTTTATAAATATATTGAATTGTTTGACAGACCTAAATGAAGCTAAATTTATCTCAAATCTGAATCAACTATTTACAGTTGACCAGTCATTTCACAGTGTGCTTGAGTTCATCTAGAGTTCTCAAAATGCAACATGGCAGCAGTCTATATGGAAACGCATTTGAATGCTAATTAACCATTTTTTTAGATTGTATTTGCTGTATATTTGATGATCTCCTTAATATTATTCTTTGGCTTTCTTATAGGAGGGTAATTTCAGTCCTAATCTCACCCATCTACAAGATATCACAAATACAAATGTAAATGCAAAGTACACAACTGTTAAAGGTAATATAAAGGTCATTCATTCATTCATTCATTTTCTTGTCGGCTTAGTCCCTTTATCCAGGGTCGCCACAGCAGAATGATCCGCCAACTTATCCAGCATTTGTTTTACGCAGCGGATGCCCTTCCAGCCACAACCCATCTCTGGGAAGCATCCATACATTCTCATTCACACACATTCACTACGGACAATTTAGCTTACCCAATTCACCTGTACCGCATGTCTTTGGACTTGTGGGGGAAGAACCCGGAAGAAACCTACGCAACCACGGGGAGAACATGCAAACTCCACACAGAAATGCCAACTGACCCAGCCGAGGCTCGAACCAGCAACCTTCTTGCTGTGAGGCGAACGTGCTACTCACTACGCCACCGTGGCCCCAATATAAATGTCATCAATACAGAAAATAACATCAAGCGAGAATTTACAGTTAATTGACATATGAATTGTGATGGCCAAGAGTGGTCAAACATAATTTGAAGTTGAATTACATTTTACCCATTTAAGGGTATACACAATCACCACAATGAGAAGTGAACACAAACACACACAAAGTGAGCAAAACATTACATGTGACTCCAGGAAGACTTTTGTGTGAAAAAAACTAACAAAAAATTTATTTTTTATGCATGCATGCTAACTATGGCCAAAAAAACATTTGTGTGCTGCTTGTATATTTGTTTTTTTCAGTATGTTGATGTTTTTTATTGCAATAACAGGCAATTATAATGAAAATACAGTAGATTAAGTATATTACAAACGGTGCAAATATTACTTTTTTCACAACAAGAGATTGAAAATTTTAAAGAAGTATTACAATGGTATGGCAAACAGAAAGATAGTGAGAAAGAAAAAAAGACAATAAAATAAAAAATAATAAAGAGAGGGGGGGGGGGGTACACATGAAAGAAATAATACAAATTAATGCAGGATATTAAATAAAGCTCGTTTAGAAGTTTTAAATGCTTCCTTGTTATGAGACTCTGAAATGGTATTCAAGTACAGATACAATTCTCCTTTAAAAAAAATCAAAAATTTGGTTTACATTTAGTATATTTACACTTATGTATAAAAAATTAATATTCCAATTAATTCCAATAAATTATATATTTATGTGTTGCTGACTTTAAAGGCAATTTTGTGTTAGGTTTCATGTAAAATATTATTTTTTATTTTTTATTGGATAGTGGAAGTTGAGACAGGAATGTGTGGGGTGGGACATAAAAGCTGGGACTCAAATTTAGGTCGCCACGAGCACCTCAGTGCTATGTGTCAGTGCACTTAACCACTAGCTACTGGCACTGAGAATGTAAAAATATCTTAACTTGTGTTCTGAAGTAGAAGGTCTCAGGAGGTTGTAACAACACAAGGATGAGAAATTATTAACAGAATTTTTGGGAAAACTAACCTTTAAGGATACCTGAAAGTGGAAGAGAGCTCTGTTCATTTACTGCCACACTTACAAAAACCGGTATTAAGATTTTGATCATGGCTGATTTAACTCCAAATTTCAAATTGTTTATAAAGTGAAAAGTGAAAAAAAGAAAGTTCTTATCAATAATTAATTGATAATATTTGTAAAATATTGCATACACATTACACCACATCAAGTGATTGTATTATATTTAAACAGTACATTCACCACAGTTTA
>CAIGQQ010038221.1:810358-849836 GCA_903798035.1 Danio albolineatus
TAACTTGACTATACCGGTCTTTCTTTGTTCTGTGAATAACAAGCACATGAAACTACAGTATCTCACTTAATAAATACATTTTTGTTTTGCTTTATAACAGACGAGTAAAAATCAAATAAAAGTAGATCTGGTGGATGAAAACTTCACAGAGTTAAAGGGAGAAATAGCAGGACCACCAGACACACCATATGAAGGTAACGAGAGCCTTTTCATGATGTTTCTTAAATGTTTGCTAGTACATTTATGCTGGAGATGAGATTATAACATGCAAACTGTTTTTTTTTTCCACAGGGGGAAGATATCAACTTGAAATCAAGATCCCTGAGACGTATCCATTTAATCCACCCAAGGTAATTCAACAAATATTTTTTTTACTGTTTTTACATGTAAAATTGCCAAAATATTTGCATTGACTTGCTTATAATAAAAATGAATGTCATTCATATAAAAATAAGTAGAAAATAGCATAACATAGAATTAAAATAAGGTGATTAATGAAAGGGGATACTAATAACATGTATCTAAAATAAATATTAATCAAGATATTATAAAGTTAAAAGTGAAACAATAACATTTGTGTCTGGATGATCTTTGTTTATATTCATTCAGACAGTTGTTGGTTTGTGAGGTTCAGTAATCAGATGTACTGCTGTAATTGAGTTGTCTGGATATGATCAGTATGTTAAGCCCTTTAAAGACATATGGTTAAAGAGTTTAAGTATTTCTCTTAAGTTCAATATTGATTCGCATTTAGAATTTAGAGAACAAGGTAAAAGTAGAACTTTGATGGAAAAAAACTGATGCAAATTATTGACGTTGATTCTTTTTTTTTCATCCAGTCAGAGGATATCAGATGTTTTTGATGTTTTAAACAGATTTTAGAACTTATATCATCATGTGTCTCCAAGCATGAGATAAATGTTTCCTCTGGTGTTTATTATGCTCAAAATAACATGAAAGTTTATTAATGTGTAATTCTCAGTCATTTGCTCTGCGACACCTCAACAACTTATAAAGAAGTAAATAAACAAATAAATAAAGTAGTAAAGAAGTTGCAGCTGTACCTAATCTTGCACTTACTACTGGTAACATTGAAACGCCTTCTTGTTTTTGAATATAAATCAAGAATCCTAAAGTACTTACAAATGTAAGCTTACTTGAACTTGAAGTCAAAAATCCAATGGGTTACTCTGTAAATTCCTTACAATACTGCCTGGAAACCTTCTACAAGATGTGTAAATTAATTTTAGACTGAACTTTTTCCTCAAGGAAGAGACATTTTGGACTCTGCATCAAATAAATTAACAAGTATTTTTACTTTTTACATAGAAAGCATTTTAGTGTGAACTTTAATCTTTATATTAAAGTGTTGCAATAATGGCCCAAAAGGTGGCACAAGACACTTCACTGGTTCGAGTCATGGCTGGGCCAGTTGGCCTTTCTGTGTGGAGTTTGCATGTTCTCTCTGTGTTGTTGTGGGTTTCCTTCGGGTGCTCCGGTTTCCCCCAGAGTTCAAAGACATGTGGTACAGATGAATTGAATAAACTAAACAGAGTGTTTCCTAACACTGGGTTGCGGAACGAATAATGAATGAATAATGCATATATTAGGTTAAGAATAAAAGCTTATCATGTACAATACTCATTCAAATGTACAAAAGAATGTGTGATCAAACTACATTTTGTTGTATTTTAAATTATTAAAAACGTGATCCTGATACATGGGTAAAACAGTTGTTAAAAGAAAAGTGGCAAAGATTTACAGTTATTTAAGTTTTATTTTGGGGCAACAAATGATTTCTGTTTAAAATATTTTAGACAGTGTTTTTGCATCTAAACATTGAAAGACATGAAAGGAGAAAAAAGGAAAGAATGTTAATTGTACCAATTAGACTTTTTGGTTCTATACAAGCGTTTATTAATATATATTTGTATTTTTAGTTTAGTTTAAATCTCTTCAGTCCCACCTCAATTCAAGAATAATGTTCACTGATGACAGTTCTGAGTGCATTAACAACGTAAAGAATATTATTTATTAATTTTATGTCAACTCGCAGCAAAAATATCTTAAAGTAAAAATGAGTTTTGTCATCTTTTTCAGGTGCGGTTTATTACTAAGATCTGGCATCCCAATATAAGTTCAGTTACCGGGGCGATATGTTTGGACATTTTAAAAGACCAGTGGTGAGTGCTTATCATAAATCATCATTCAATGGAATGGTTCAACTTAACATGAAAATTGATTCAAATTTAACTCAAAATTAAGTAGTTCCTAACCTTTACCGGGTTCTTTTTTTCTGTTGAACACAAAATACAATATTTTGAAAAAGTTGGAAACCTGTAACCATTGACCTCCATAGTTGAAAAAAACAAATACTACGGAAGTCACTGTGGTTACTGGTTTCCATCATTCTTCCAAATATCTTTTATTGTGTTCCACAGAAAAGGAATGCCAAACAGCTTTTAAACAAGTGGAGGGTGAGTGAATGATAACAGAATTTTCATTTTTGGGTGAACTAACCCTTCAATAATTTTGGCACTGCTTTTTCTTTCTCTCGTTGCTGTTCCCTTTTCAAATGATTCTTCATATCCTGTGCACAGGGCTGCTGCTATGACTCTGCGAACAGTTCTGCTCTCACTACAGGCTCTGTTAGCTGCAGCAGAGCCCGATGATCCACAAGACGCTGTGGTAGCCAATCAGGTACACCTCGTTCTACTATGTACTGTCAGTGGCTGCATCCGAAATCACAGACTTCTCGAGTAGGTTCTACATCTGAATTTACCTCACGACCGTTAAAAAGGTGCATTTTATATAATATAAATGTGAGTATTATGAATGGAATTCAGACAAACAACACCCACTGTTTGCCATTATTACGTGACCTACCTGCGTCAGTTGCGTTACTTTGTTTTCGTTAATTTCTCTGAAGTGTGGCATCATGGGATAGCGTTGCATCCATTTGATGTGCACTACAGCACTTTAAAAAGGGCTTTTCTTAGAATTTTGTTTTGTTTCTAGTCTGAATATCTAAAAATATTAGTCACAAAGCATTTCTAGACAAGGGAAACATATTTTACAATCTTGTTTTTCCTTTTGACATAAGATTATTTAGCTTTTTTAACTTAATTTTTACATATTACTTCTTTACACAAGACAATATGTTTTGCTTGTCTACAAAATGTTTTTTGATTTTTAAAACATTTTAGAGATTTGAAAACAAGACCGAGTAAGTAAGAATCTTGCCAAAGTAGGTAGTAGGTCCTCCAGGTAGGCATGGGTCGGTATTGATAACCAGGGCTTGACATTAACTTTTTGGATCACCAGACACTGTGGCTAGTAGTTTTTCAACATCACTAGCCACTCGCCATTTTCACTAGCCAAATTGTGTTGTTGGAAAATATAATTTATATGCATAAATTTGAGTTTGGCATGCTAAAATTACTTGATTGTAGACATTGTGTTGTCTACATGCCTTCTCTTTCATTTAACTTTTTTTTTTTGTATTAACTTGCTTGATGTGCATGAGCCAATGGGCTGTGGCTTCATAGTGTCGCATTGCAATTAATGTTAATTTCACAGGACATTTCAGGGCTCAACACTAAGGATTTGCCAAATTTGCCACACCAGATTTGCCACACCAAAAATAAATAAATAATTTCTTACCCACAAATGTTAAACAATATGTCAAAAATATAGCTGTATACATGCTCATTTTATTCAACAAAACCTTTCTTAAAAACAAATACATTTAAAAAAAGAATTATTGCCATGTATCTAAAACTATGCACAGTAGCCTATAATCTGTCCAGGCTAAAGATCTCTCAGATCACCAGTTAACTACACATACATGGGAAATTAATCTCCTATTAAAGCAATGTTATTGTAAAAATGATAATTAAACCATATTAACTAAAATAACCGCAAGCAAAAGAAAGCAGGTGAAAAACATACCGTGTGTGATAATAGAAGGATGATCACGCACACACAGGTAACAATCTGTTCTGTTCAAAGAATAGTTTAAACAAACCCGGCAACCGCTGCTGCTTATGAAAAGAACCGATCGCAGCAGTTGCTTTTCCAGGAACGGATGCTTCGCGCCAGGAAACGGGAGTGCGCATCACATCACCTGTGCACGCGAGTGATCATCCTCTCATTCGATGTTCATAGGGGTGGGTGATATGGAAAAAATATCATATCACGATTTTTTCTGGGAAAATCACGATTCACGATTTTTATCACGATTCTTATTTTAAGTTGATTTTTAAAGACTATTTTGCAAATTACACAGGTACAATACAACTAAACTAATGTCCCAATATTAAAATATACTATTCTGCAAAGGAAGAACAATCAACAAGACTTGCAATTACCATCAAAATGAACATTTAACAAATCTAACAAATCTTTATTAGACAGATCATCAGCAACACCTTCAACAATGTAAATGGCTTTTTTTAACAAAGTTAACAAAACTAATAGTGTTTTGAACTTAATAAATGCATAATAATCATGATAACCATGAAACCATGATTATTCTTCAGACTACATGATTATACAACCAAAATCTATAATTGCTGCAACCCTGATTGTTATGCAGTCCAAAACAACATATGAATGTGTTTGTAGAAGAAGCCTTCTTGAGCAATGCACTTATTTTGTTGTGCTTTAAAAATACAACATTTGAATGTGTTTGTAAAGAAAGCCTCATTGTACAATGCAGTGATGTTATGTAGTTTTAAAGTACAACATATTAACATTTTAATGTTGAAAAGGCCAATGTGGGTGTCTTAAGGAGCAAAAAACAGCATATGGGCTCTTATATTGCTGTTGTGTCATCATCCCTTATATTGAAAGTCATCTCTGGCCCCTCATTTGGGATGCTCTTCATGCCAACTACGGTCCGTGTTATTTCAATGACAAATGTCGTGAGCGCAGTCTTACGGGGCGAGATCACATTTATGTACAGTAATACGTGCATGCGGGTCTCCGCTTGCGCGCCTTTTTCCTCCGTTCCTGCACACAACTTCTTGCGCCCTCAAATAAACGCTACTGAAGTGTGATTTAATGTGTTTATGTAACGCGTATGTCTCCAACATTTATAAGATTTGCTATGAATATTTACGAATGTCTCCAATAGACCTACAGAGCGGCATTAATGCGTCCTGAAGTAAAGTGAAGCAGCTTTAAACTCCAGCAAGATAAAGTCATTGTATGCCGAAGCGTAGAGCTTTATCTGTAAAGTGTATTTATGGAAACTGTTCATCATAACTGAAAGCTGCGCCTGTATGCTGGCCTCGCGCATCGCGCAGCCCTGTCAGCATGTTACCTTAAAGGGTTAAACAAATGACGCACAGCACTATGGTTACACAAAAGATGCCGCTGTTATAATTCACTCACCTTTTAATACGTTTTGGTGCGATTATAACCCGCTATTGAAAAAAACAACAACGACAGACGAGTGAATGTTTTGAATGAGAAGTAGTAGTAGCCGTGGCGGGATGAATTTAGGTGAGGCGCCCGTCATGGAAGAATGAATATAGCGGAAGCACTGCACTATATACTGTATGGCGATACAACAATTTTTCTGAAAAAGTGGATCGTGCAGTAATTATTATCGTCCACGATTAAATATCGTAGTATCGCACAGCCCTAGATGTTCACCTACTTTCTTTTGCTCGCGTGAACGCAATTTTTGTTGATTCTAAGATGACATTTGCACGCATATTGGATCATCTTTATTGTCGAATCCTGCCTTTAAGAAAACTATCATTAAAAAATTATCAAAGTGACAAAAAATGTACAAAGTGGCTAGTAAGAGTGTCTGTCACAGCTGAAATCTACCTGCATTTGGCAGGTTGGTATGTGTGAATGTAAAGCCCTGATGATAAAAATATCAAGGTTTTCATGCAATTGTGATTATTGCATTATTATGTTCTTTATATGTCTTCTCCATATGGCTTTACAAGTTGAAAAGGCATCTTTGGATATTTTTCTTATCGTTGGTTATAAAAAAGGGTATATAACATGTTTGGATGTTGGCGTATAAGTGATTTGGTTTTTAGATGTGGGCTGACCAGTAGCTTTTGATGTGGCTGCTCCTTTTCGGCTGGAGATACTGTTCCCGTAAAATATTAAATCAAATGGCAGTAAAAACACTTAACTTATTTATAATGTATATTATAATATATTTTATATTTATAATGTATATAGTATATTTTATAATTTTAGCAATTTTTTTTTCTTTTTAAATTTGAAATTGTCCCATGCCTATCTCAGGGTAATTCTTCACATACTAGGACTTTGGAAACACTACTCCGCTATTGACCTTATTCCTCTCGTGCAAGCGGGTGCAGCCATTTGAATCTTTTTGCCTCGAGACTTCCGGTCTCATTCACTTCCATTCATTTTTAGAAGTTAAAAACAGCTCGCTATGCTGCTTGATGTTGCAAACTGATTTTTTCTTCTTATATTATTCTACTTTGTCTGTATAGTCATAAACACATTTGTCTGTAGAGCAAGTAGTTGAACCGTTTTCTGCCATTTATTATTTCTAGTCATTTCTCCCATAGGCAACTGAATCAGAAGTTCTAAGAGAATTGCAAAAACGTGCGCAATTCTGCATTTTAGAATAAGGTCAATATCGTAGGGAATTATGTGATTTCGGATGCAGCCCATGTCTGTCTAAATGAGAATGTGGCATGACAATGTGTCTTTGTATACCTTTTAACAACTTCACTGTTGTCTTTTTTTGCAGTATAAGCAGAATCCAGAAATGTTCAAACAAACCGCTCGTCTCTGGTCTCACGTTTACGCTGGTGCTCCCGTGTCCAGTCCTGAGTACACACGCAAAATAGACAAACTTTGTGCAATGGGCTTTGACAAAGTAAGTACTGAAAAGTGCACAGCTGAAAAATGAAAAGATGCAGGGTTAAAGACTAATGCAGGGTTTGGCAACTTTGTGACGTTGCACTATTGGCACGATGTACTTTCAGCACATTTACTTGATAGAAATTAGAAGCTTCTAATCTTGTCTTGTGTGGTCTTTAGCATGGTGGCTTTTAACGTCTAATATAAAATATTGACTAGGTGAAGATTTCTATCTATGGGTTGTTGATTGAATGGTAGCAGAGCTGAAAGTGAACTTGCTGACAGATGCAAGAAAAAAAGTTTACAAAATGTATGAAAGATTCAGCAAGTGTCATGTTTTAAGAAATGACTGTTGATGTCAGAACTAATCTTATCATTCAAAAATGCATCTGACCAAAAGATTAGATACCCCGTGTTTGCATGAACATAAATTACATTTATGAAGTCATTTTATGTACATAGAAAGTATACAGTTGAAGTCAGAATTATTAGCCCCCCTTTGAATTATTATTTTTAAATATGTCCTAAATGATGTTTAACAGAGCAAAGAATTTTTCACTGTATGTCTGGTAATACTTCTTGGGAAAGTCTTTTTTGTTTTATTTCGAATTGAATAAAAGCAGTTTTTAATTTTTTTAAGACCATTTTAAGACCCTTTCAGCAATTTTTTTTCAATAGTCTACTGAACAAACAATATATCATTATACAATATCTGGACTAATTACCCTAACCTGCCTAGTTAACCTAATTAATCTAGTTAAGCCTTTAAATGTCACTTTAAGCTGTATAGAAGTGTCTTACAAAATATCCAGTAAAATATTATTTACTGTCATCATGGCAAAGATAAAAAAATGGGTTATTAGAGATGAGTTATTAAAACTATTACGATTAGAAATGGGTCAAAAAAATCTTCTTGTCGTTCAACAGAACTTGGGGAAAAAATAAACGGGGGCTATTCAAATTCTGACTTCAACTGTAAATAACGCAAGTTTCTAAGATAAAGATATGGGTTAAACATGGTTCCATCGTCATTCAGCGAAGAATGTAAAAACTAAACATTCATTCATTCATTCATTTTCTTTTCGCCTTAGTCCCTTTATTAATCCGGGGTCGCCACAGCGGAATGAACCGCCAACTTATCCGGCATTTGTTTTACGCAGCGGATGCCCTTCCAGCCACAACCCATCTCTGGGAAACACATTCATACATTCTCATTCACACACATACACTATGGACAATTTAGCTTACCCAATTCACCTGTACCGCATGTCTTTGGACTGTGGGGGAAACCGGAGCACCCGGAGGAAACCCACGCAACCACGGGGAGAACATGCAAACTCCACACAGAAATGCCAACTGGCCCAACCAGGACCTGCCCCAACTGGGGATCGAACCAGCGACCTTCTTGCTGTGAGGCGAACGTGCTACTCACGCGCCACCGTGGCGCCAAAAACTAAACAAATTTCTATAAATATTTACATAAAATGAATTAAAATATATATACTAAAATCATTTCATATGTCTGAATCTGGGAAATGAGTAGCGTCTATTGTTTGTAAAGATAGTGGCAATTATTATTTTTGGTGTTTATTTCTTACCGTTTAACACTTGTATTCTTTTAATACCTAAAATTCATTTTCTTCCTTGGCCCATGTAAGAATTGTTCAAAATAATATATCAAATAGATTTAGTCTTTATTATAGTTATTATTTATTATAGTTGTAGTCTATTTACATAGTTTACACTGCATATCTGCCGAAGCATTTTTCCCCAATTGAGACTTTTTGGTTGTTCTGATTCAGAATCTCAGTAGAAGAGTGACTGTCTGATGATTCTGCTGAAAGTTTGTTTCATGATGTAAAAATGATTCAGCCGGACGGAGTTCTGTTCTGGCCCTTGTTTAAGATGAAGGCTTTGCTAACGTTGAACCTGATGGTCCTGTTTAGTTGGTGGGTTTGTGTGGTATTTGTCATGCCTCTCCCCCATTATGATTGGTTGGCTGGAGACAAAGTGAAACTGATAACTGCTAAAAACAAAAATCAGAATACGACAGCCAATTTGCTTGGGTGTTGTATTAAAATAACTGTACAGTTGCAATGAAATGTTACTGAAGGACCAAATCAATGTGATGATGCAGTTTCCGTTGATACAGGAATTAAAGGTGAGGCATATTGAGCAGCACATCCTCTTTATTAAAATAATTTAGTTTATATCACAGCTCTGCCAGAGTCGCTAAGCTTATGACAGTTACAGACTAATTGAAATCTGTCTGTTTATGTTGGTAATCTCTGCACAGTAGCACCTAAAAATACATTCCAATTGAATTCAATTGGTCAGATGAGGGTTGTGGATTTATGCAAATTTACATTTAACAGTCATATTATCTCAATGAAAAGCTTATTTACACTGTCTGAACCCTTTATGTGATACACAAGCGTGCCGTGCACATTTCAAAACCGCTAATAAGGAGTTCAGATCAGCACATATTGGCAATAGTTAATTATTTTTCTTTTATTTGCAAGTGTTTAGATGAATCCAATAGTGCTTTAAAGAGACCAGAAGTGTCAGTAGTAGAGAGCATTTGATCAATCAGAAGATTTGACGAGAAACTGAAGCATTAGTTGATTCATTTTGCCGGAAGTGACAAAGTTTGTCACTGTTTTGGATCATGCTAGATTATAGATTACCTGAAGACTAATATATTGATAGTAGATTAATGTTTGATTTTTAGACTCGTGTGTGTGTGTGTGTGTGTGTGTGTGTGTGTGTGTGTGTGTGTGTGTGTGTGGGTGTGTGTGTGTGTGTGTGTGTGTGTGTGTGTGTGTGTGTGTGTGTGTGTGTGTGTGTGTGTGTGTGTGTGTGTGTGTGTGTGTGTGTGTGTGTGTGTGTGTGTGTGTATATGCTTTTTGTTGAAGAGTAATCAGAGATCTGGCCTGTCACAGACAAGATACAATTATCTGCTGATTTCAAAGCACCAGCATGTAGCATTAATTGTTTACTCTGGTGAAAATGTATCCCTATTGTTCTACTACATGATTCACCAAAATGCATTGTACATTGAACATAAGAATAATTAAGAAATAAGTTAACCTCTGTGTCATAAAGGTTACTGACCCCTAGAATACAGTCTACAAATTTGCACATTGCTTGGTCATGTGTTACTCGATGGAAATGATGGTTGTTTATGTGGGTGAACACATTCCCCAGTGCTGACAAAACACTGTTTAAAAGCTTTGTAGCTGGTGAGATATTATAATATTTTTGATAGAAGTCTGTTTTGCTCATCTACTCAACATTTATTTGATCACAAGTGCAGTAAAAATGGCAATACTGTGAGAGTGAAATAATACAATTTTAAAATAACAAAATAAGGTAAATAAAATGTATAATTTAATAACAATTAAGACTAAACATTGTTTACTCCTGAATTTGCATCTACATTATTCCAGGCTTCAAAGTCAGGATACATCAGTAATCAATCTTAGCAATGTTGTGAATAGTTGCGGACTTTTAAATGGGGGTATGTGTTGACAGAAAATATGCTAAATACACTTTTTTTCAGAAAGATGTTGCTGAGTTTGTCCATGTTGCTGAGAGCAGCATTTAGATGAACATTTACAAATGTGTAGTTTTCCTTAATTTAAGTGATGAGAAATGACAGTTAACGCGACAGTGCAGCATCATTTACTCACCCATGACTAGGGCCAGACAGAATCTGTGGACATTTTTTGCTATTTCTGTAGAGTATTTAGTTAAAAATCTGCGGATTTATGCGGAATGATTTTGGGAGTATCATAACTAAAACCTTAATATATGAAATAAAAAGTAATACCTTTTTAACTTTTATTTAATGTTTACAATGCAAATCAAATAAGATCCACTTAATTTGCTAAACAAAGCAAGTCTCTCATATAAAATCTTTACCAAAAGACCAAAAAATAGTACTTTACTCTCAGATTCAGTGTGGGCCTACCCATCCTTTGTTTCATATCAGTTTGCTTTTTTTTTGTTTTTTGTTCTGTTGAGCACAAAAGAAGAACATAATGACTTGACTTCCATAGTATTTATTTTTCCTACTATAGATGTCAGTAGTTACCATTTTCCAACATTCTTCAAAATCTCTTCATTTTTAACAAAAACACTTTTATTTTGATGGTCCATTTGAGTATTAGTAGACTGTCTACTTAATATCTGTAGATACTGACATTCAACAGACATTTAACTGACTATAAGAAACTTTGCAAGTACATGTCAACTTACACTACCCCTAACCCCAACCTAACAGTCTACTTATAATCTAATAAGAATTAGTTGCAATGTAACCTTAATTCAACAAACGGACCAAAATAAAGTGTGACCGTTTTAACAGACCAAAAAACTAGTCAAGGGTAAATAAATGACAGTGGGCTTTTCATCTTTGGGTGCACTGTCCCTATCTGTTCATAGCAATGTGGACGTTTGCACAATCTTTGCAATTTGGTACTCAATCACTTCAATAGAGCGTTAAATACAGTAGAGGGCCTTCAAGTAGGCAGATTTACATCAACTAAGATGGGAAAATAGTCCGTTTTACTTTTAAATAGAATTATACTTCAATTTCTACTACAAAGCAGCTCTTAAGGGTTTGTTTTTACTCTGGGATCTCAAGCCTGGAAGGACTGAACAAGGGAAATGAACCAAGTACTTGCAAGTCAGTGTTGCTTTTCTGGACCAATGGTAGTGTTTACCAGCAGCGGTGAACTTTTCCAGGAAGTTTCTTTAGGCAAGCCATGTCAGATTCGCCAGACGAAATCCAAACAAACTTTGTCTTGGCCTGATTTTGTCAGAAATGTCGTCACACCTGTTTGGTCTTCCATTTTGCTTGAAGCGTATCAAGGCCTTGGGAGTTAGCTAAGCAGATTTGCTGTTCTTAAACTGGACTGTAACATTTTTCTGTCTCTCTCTCTCTCTCTCTCTCTCACAGAATGCAGTAATAGTAGCCTTGTCCTCAAAATCATGGGACGTGGAGACAGCGACAGAGCTGCTACTAAGCAACTGATCGTCCAGTTCTATTCATCAGGCCATATTTCCATCAGACCCCTCCTGCTTCATGACCCATTCACTCCCACCCAAACAACCAACCATCCACACATGCGTCACCTGTCTTGGGTTGTGTTCAGAATGAATGTTTTGGTGAGAAGCAGCAGCAGTTAGACTGCCAGACAATTAGTGTGCGACCTCAGAGTCATCGGAGTCTCTCCCTGCAAACGTCCAGTGTCTTTTGTTTCTCTCCCCCTGTCACGTTTAACTTGTTTTTGCTTTGCTACAATCATTTTCCCCTCTTATATCTTATATCTTTAGGCTGTCGCTTCCTTTTTGAGGAAACCCAGCAAAGACAAAGCCAACATCACTGTCATTTTACACTAAAGAAACTCCCACTTCGATCTGTGCAACAATGTTAGCACGTGTAAATTAGTTCATTTAAAGTTGTGTACATTAAAAATGCAAAACAGCAGGAATGCTTTTTTTTCTCTGCACACCATAAAGCGTTTTGGGTTTGCCCATTTGAATGGGCCATTTAGCATATGAAACAAACAAACAAAGTGTGAGATGAATATTAGCCCTTCTGTCTTACGGTGAACTAACGTGTGATTTTATTTGCTCATTTCATGTCTCTTTCGGCTTTCCTTTGCACTAATCAGTCTGTATAGAAGTCGATATGGCCAGATGACATGGTGTTGTGAGTGCAGATGCAGTTTCAAGCTTACAGGGTGGAGTGTTTGTTTTTAACATATATACATATGAAAAGATGCCCTTGATCATTTTTAAAAGGGGGTGATGTGAGAATATTGGACGCAAACCCTTCCTCTATTTGTTTTCAAGGCAGTTGTAGAGGATGTGATTTGATGGTGGGCAGTTGTTTGTTTTTTCCCCCCTAAAGAAGAAGTATAATGTATGAAGCAATTAGCATTTGTGTAACTTGTAGGAAGTGAAGCCACAAGACTCTCCTCTCTCATAAAGACTGGCTTTTTGTTTGAGGGAACAATCAGGATGGCGGGCGTTTCTTAACACACTCGACTGTATTTAGATTTGCTGACCAACTGCAGGTTTAATTTCACGTTTGGCACATAACCCACATCGCAAGCATGTTTCAAGCAAGCTAGAGTTCTCTAGTCTATAAAGACGCTTTCAAGCAAACGGGCCAAGAGCGCGAGTACTGCCACACAACGCTTTGTGATCCTGTTTTTACCTCATGTTTTGTTCTTACAGGGGTGATAAGTTTCTTTTTCTTCTTTTGCTACTTGCCTTGCCTCTGTTTGCTAGCCTTCCCACATCCCCATGTGTTCTCATAATGCCCCCGATTCAAAGCTTTCGTACACCTTTCTCATGTACATACAGCCAAGTTTGTTTTGGGATGGGAGGGGGGGGATAAAAAGCACTGTTCATCTCTAGAATGCACCATCGATGGCTGGATTTATATTTTGTATGAAAAACAAACAAAAGAAAAAAACAAAAGGACTGTCTTCCTGTAGTGATCACCTTGTTCAATATTGCACGAAGAAGGACAAAAACTTCAGTCAAAGGAGAAATGCAGGTCATGGGCTCTGGCTTTAGTCACTTTAAGCTCCTTTACAAAACGAGACAGAAAAAAAAAACCTACTCGAGCCGTACAAGCATGGTTATTTATTGTGAAACTGTCATTCTTTTGAATTAAAAAAAAAGTGAAAACTCTGTGAATCTGTCTTGTGCCTTCATGAGTGTCCTATATACCGCTTTCAGCATGTGAATAGTTGGAAAGATAACTTTGGGAACTGTACGAATGTAGGGGAAATGGAGTAACTTCGGTTTAAACGTGAAAAACGTTCAATATTTAGAACTATTCCTACCTCTCGTGACAGTATGAGGAATTTGTGCTCATATACGCTGGACATAATAAACCGCAGCACGGTAGATTTCATGGAACTGAATGCAGGAAAATGAGCCTCAATGAAACTGGAGTACAGTATCTGGGTTTAATAGAGGATTAAAAGAGAGGGGAGATAAAACAGTAGAAAACATCTTTTCAGGTTTTAATAAGCAACCTTAAAGGAGATTAAAACAGATTTTTTTTCTTTCAAAGGTTTGTTTTTAAAAATTGCTCCAGACAGAGGCAAAGGGCAACAAGAACAATTTAAACAGAAAACAAAAATCAAAGTAAAAGCAAATCGAGACAAACAGGTCTGTTTTTCTACATACAAGTTGGAACATTTGAATCTAAAGAATTCATTTCTCAGAGGCGTGGGTTAAATGACAGTTCAGGTGGTGAAGAGAGAGCGTGTGTGTGTTTGTGTGTGTTGAAGTGAATGTTTCTCTTCTTTGGGTCATTCAGTCCTTTACTGCCTGACCGTCCTCGTTTGCATGATCCGACGCTTTACCTGAAACAAATAAATACATCCATTGAGATCAACGATCAGTTTGACAAAGAGAATAATTTAAGGAGTAGTTCACCCAGAAATGACAGTCGGCTTCAAAACAGTTGACTTTATTCTGTTGAACACAAAACAAGTTGTTTTGAATAAAGCTGGTTGATGACGCAACTCCCCACTGACTTCCATTTTTCATCAAAAAAATAAACATTCTTTTGTGTTTAACAGAAGAAAGAAACACAAAGTTTTAAAAGCACAATAGGGAGAGTTAATTTACTCTTTTGGGTAAACTATCAAATCAAATCTGCAGGTTTCATCAAGTCAAATTTAAGACCCTTTTAATTTATGAAATGTCACTTATACAGGGCTAAACACTAATGATTATTTCTAATGCGTGCCACAAAAAAAAGGATTAATTTCTTAGCAACAAACTTTAATGCATCAACACAAGAAAACTCTAGTTGTATACATTAATATAATATTTCTTTTTATTTTTTAACATTGTTAAAAACGTATTTATTGTGGAGGCAAATACATAATCAAAAACTTATGTTTGTTAACTTTTGATCTAAATTGAGTATAACATCTATTCAACCTAATGCATTTCAGTAAGAAAACGGTAAGAAAGTTTCATGTCTATTTATAAATATTGCATCCCTGGTTTTATGTTGGTAATTGGATGAATGTCGGCCCGATTGGGTAGATTGTACAGAGGAAAATTAAGACCCATTTAAAATTATTTAAGACATACAACACAATATTTCAGCCAATTTAAGACTTTTTAAAGGCCTAAAATTTTAGACCCCGGGGATACCCTGTATAAAATATTCTTCAAAATTCCATCCAATCGGCCCTACAGATACCATACAAAGAACTTAATTAGCCATGTAAATTAGCCAATTTTATAACAGAAAAGGCCAACAGGATTAAAAAACAAACAAATAAAAAAACTCTTAAGGATTTGCATGAAATTGATCAAAAACATTAAAACATTTACAATGTTACTTTAAAATGATTTAAAAAAAAAAACATTCAAATTATTATAAATTGCAATCTCATAGTTCTAAATTGTATTTTTGATACTTTGGACTTTGGTCATCTTTTTTGTCCACTGATGATCAACCAACTGAAAATCCATGTGAAAGGACTAATTCCCCCAAAATTGTAATTTACTCACCCTCAAGTAGTTCCAAATCTGATTTTTCCCCCCCTCATTCTGTTAAACTTAGGGGATAATTTGAAGAATGCTGGAAGGCAGTAGCTGCTGACATCCACAGTAGGAAAAATACTATGCAAGTTACAGGCCACTACTTTCCAACATTCTTCAAAATATGCCCTTTTTGTGTTGAACAAAAGAAACTCAAATAATTTGTAACAACTGAAGGGTAAGTAAACAATAACATGCCTAAAAGTAGTCTTCTATCCTATTTATACCTTTAACACCCCATCATGATATCAGTGGATTCCACTCATTAGAAAACTTTATAGACAAGTATATGTTGTTTTAGGATGGACAATAGCACATCATTCATTTTGGAGCAAGTAAATGTAGGCAATTTTTAGTTTTGACCTCAAGGTAAGTGTGTGACATCATTGCTAGAGGAAGCTTTCTCTCAGACACTCACTAACAGCTGCCCCTGCTCTGCTGTGTGGTTGGAGAGTCTCTGTTTGGGACCCGATGCTCTGAAGCGTCTGTGCAAGGCTTGTTCCTGCTGCTCCTGAAGCAGCGTGAGTGAGAATACATTCTCTGGACTGGACTCAAATTCTCTCTCTGTCTCCCCTTCACTTCCGTATGTCTTCTGAGACGGGTGTGTGTCCTGATGATGCTGATCTCGCTGCGCTACCCTCCCTGATCTTGTGTAAAAAAAACAACTGCCTCAACTGCATTTAAGACTTCAATAACAGCTACAGTTGATTGTTACTGCCTGTTCACACCAAGTCCGAAGACACTACGTGGCTTGGTATAAAGTATCAATTATAAAATAAAAAATAAAAGTTCACTTTGGCTCTTCATGTGCTCAATAAAAAAAAAAAAAAAAAAAAAAAAAAAACCTGATCTGACAAGTGCTTTGTCTATTATAGGCACGGGTGCACTCAAATTGGATACAGTGCAAGAGAAGTGCTTTAACCTACCAGTGCTGTTGACTAAGGTTACTGCAATATGGAAAAAAAAGTGTGCGTTTCTGTCTGTGTAAAGTTATGTACTTGTTTTTCTTCTTTAAAAGTTATGTTTTCTTAGTAGCTGTGCTAATCGGCTTTGAATTTAGTTTATCAGATTAGGGCTGTGCAATTAATCGCAATTGCAAAGAAATATTCGCGATTTAACATGCAATTTCTAAACAGCGTAAGATTGCAATTACAATCTATTACTTTATTTAGATTTTTATTCAGATTACGTTCTTGTGCGCATGATTTTAATATGTTAACCAATCAGAGCTGACACAGCTGCCTCAACTGCATTTAAGACTTCAATAACAGCTACAGTTGATTGTTACTATTGGCTATTACAGCTAAGCTGAGCGGGAGAAAGATGTTAACCAATCCGAGCTCACTCCGCACACAATGAAGTTGAGCGGGAGAATGGAATAGGTGGTTTTGATTTTACGTTAGTTTTTATTTATTGTTATGAGTGGAATTGAGCTTAGTTAATCTTTATTTTTTTCATGTTGTCTGTTTTTAACACAATTTATTACAGTTTTGTTCATCAAGCAGTTAGTACTACTGTGTACAGTATGTTTTTAACTAGAGTTGAGGGTAATTCATCTTCATTTATTTTATGTTGTCTGTTTTAAAGACAATTCCACTACAGTTTTATTTATTAAACTTAATACTATGTTATTTCATTGTGAAATGTTTTGTTATGCACTTCTTGTGCACTGAAAACATTTAGAATGCGTGAATAGCTTGTTTGAAAAGGCCAAAACAGTTGCCAAATCAAATCGCAATATTCGCAAAAAAAAAAAAAAAAAAAAAAAAAAAAATATATATATATATATAAATATATATATATATATATATATTTTTTTTTATCAATCATCGCATTAAGATTATTTTGTCCATATTGCACAACCGTACCTCAGATTGAATTAATCTGGATGTGATTATGGCACCGGACACAGTATATTGCTTATGGTTGAGAGGGAAAAAAATAAATAAATAAATGTTGGTCTCTGTATAAATAGCGTTGCAGTCGCACCTGACAACTGTACCCCGGAGTCTGCCTAAAAAGCGTGGTCTGGCATGCAGTTAAACTCTGGTATGGTTTGCTTCAGAAGAACACCAAATAGCAGAAGTGAGCCACTATTAATCATATATAAATCGGTACAGTGTATTTATGTGTTCAATTTCTCCCTTCCCCGACTCTCTTCTTGTTAATTTGAACTTTCACATTACAAAGTTTAAACACGATGGTCAATTAAACTCAGATGTGAGCCAGGCAATAGAGCCAACTGTGAAAATCACGGTATGAAATGATTACACTAACAGAAACAAACAAACAAAAAAAAAAAAACATTACTTCAAAATTAAGTTTGAAATGTAAAATAATTTTCACAGTACTGTAAAACAAAATCACATCTTTGGACGTGGTGTGAAGGCATTAAGAGAACTGCAATTTCAATAAGGATCAGTGGTTAAGTTCCAGCGACAGATTTACTCTCAATGAAGCTAGCACAGATTCAATTACCTTTGCAGGTCAATCTGTCTCTGTGGCGCTGCTCTTTTCGGCTCTGCTTCTTTCTGCTGTTTTGGTGTCTTGTCACTGAGTGAATCAGTTGAGACTGTGCTGGCAGGATCCTGAGAAGGTGCAGTTCTCTTCCGGCCCCGTCCGGCTCCTGTCCCTGTCGTAGCTCCAGCCTCTTTTTCCGGTGTGGGAGTGCCCGCACTGTTTTTAGGGGGTCGACCGCGCCGTGGTTTATTGAGCGGCGGCTGTGAACCTGCAGAGGGGTTTGAAGACACGCTGTTCTCTGTACCGTCACTGGCAGGAGCAGCACGCTTCCTCCCGCTGGGCTGAGCGGCTTCCTCCTACAAGAACAAAAACAAAGAGTGAGTTGAGGATAATAGCGGTGTGAACGTACAGAATTTTTCATTTCATACCTTCTTTACACTGACTGCTTTTGTGATCACAGGATTCTCTTCGTTCTCCCTCGCCCCCACCTCAGAACTCACATCCCTTCGATAGACAGAAAGTGAAATAATAAAAAAAAAATCCTTCATAAATCACAAGCGCTTCCTGCATTATAAATCATATTGAATTTTAAATACAAAGTGCTGATCCGCACAAACCTGCTCTTATTTGTTGCAGGTGAGCTGGGTTGGGAGTTGGTGCTTGCATTGCTCCCCGTCTCAGAGGTGATGGTTTTAATGTACGGTCGGCGAGCTGTTACTGTTAAAGGTTTGTTTACAGCCCCAAGAACGCCTGTCTGCTTTGGTGGTTGCTGAAATGAGCAACAAATATGTGCGTTATTTTACGCAGTCAAGGATTTAACAGTTTATTTCTGGTTGGTTGTGTGGTTTCAAAACAGTTGTACTGGAATTAATCATTATTGGTATTTCCCTGTTTCCTTTTGTCCTCTCAACATAAAATATATTTACTTAACATAAGTTCATAAAAACAAAATCATGCTTTAGCCATGGCTATATACGAAATGATTAAAACAAATGTGTTACATGGTGCCATGTGCATATATAGAGGATAACACCTACCTGGATTTTCCCTGTCTGCAGAACTATTTTTGCTTCTGCTGACAGATATTCCTTATCGTTGATAAACTCCTGTTGAAAGAAAGAGAATGAGCTTCATAGAATGGTCACATGTAAAGAGGTGCTGTGGATGTCTGAGTGGTTGTTACCTTATCAGGTGGGGTGAAGAACTTGCTGGGCAGCACAGGATCTTTTGGGGAGTCCAGATGACATGAAGTGCTCTTGTTCGCAATCACAAATAATGCCACATCACATACAATGTACAGTTTCTGTAAATGAATACAAATACTGTGAAACACTAGGATTCAGACCACATGAACACAATGGCCAATCAACAGTGTTTGAGAATCCACTCAGCAGCGCTCAAAAAGCAAGTGGGAAACGCAGTCACATTTTTCATTCAGTAAAGATTGGTACCAAAGTTTAACAACACTATTCAGAAACACATAAACAATCAGCATAACGTGTTAATGTGACGAACCTCATTTGCTTTTGGGTCATCTGGGGACTGAGCATCTTTTGTTTGTTTGATGTTTTCCACCATCTTCCTCAGGAACGAGTGACTGTTATTCTCATTTTTTGTCATCAAAACCTCCAGCATGAACCACAAGCACCTGCGAAAATGAGAAATATTTTTCAATTCAATTAGTTTTCATTTTAAAACACCTAACAGCAATTTGGGAAACTAGATCTATCTGTTTGAGCACAAATTATATCTACAAAAAAGTACAAAGATTGACAGTATTAGTCAGGTCATTTGTGTGAAAACAGCAAAATTGTGATTCTCGTACTCTTTGACATCTCTGAGCTGCTCCAAATCCTGTGGTTTGGTAAGGTCGGGATCATGAGCTAGAAGATGGATCATGTATGGCACCACATATTCGGGAAGGAGAGACAGCAGCTTTTCTGAAATTCAAAAAAGAATAGTTAGCCATTCAAGCAGCCCTATAGGAAATTGGCTCAGTTTGGGTCAGGGTATACCAGCACAAATCATACTTAAAAAAAAAAAAAAAAAAAAAAAAAAAAATTAAATTAAACACATAAAAGTATCTACCATGAGCCATGGGGTTCTGTTTGATGTACTCTCTGCGGACACTGATGTTCTTCAGCAGGCACTGTCGTGCATGAGCACGTCGTTCTTTCACTGGGTCTTTAGCGCATAAAGCAAACACAGCCATGTACTCCAGTGGTAACAACAACTTCACCAGAGCAACATGTAACTTCTGCGCATAGATCTGTCGCACCTGATAGCACTCATCCTATGAAGAGAGGCACAAGAGAAGAAAAGCTGATAAGCTGAAAAGTTGTTGCTGTACACTGATATAAGGCATGATGAAATAAAAGTCTTGACAAAACACAAGTAGTTACAAAAGACACATTTGAAGGCATGTTGCTACCAGGTGCAAATAGAGCCATATACAAGCATTCTACCATTTAGTTAGAGTTTTTTTTTTATTGCCTTTTGTGTAGTGTGTAACATAGCTCTAGTGCAGGGCTATTCAATTGGCGGCCCGCGGGCCAAACCCGGCCCCCAAGGCAATTTGTTCCGGCCCCCAAACAGTGTGATCAACACATCAGAAATAAATTTAGTTCAGTCGAAAAGCAGCCGCTATAGGTATGTAGTGACGTGCGTCTGTTCAATACAGCACGAGCTGCAGTTGAAGGCTGCGCAGAGCGTGAGTCACCTGACATTAGAAGCGCATGGCGCGAGCAGCCGAAAACATCAGGATATGTTTGTAGAAAAGATCATTAGTACAATGGACTGATATCATTAATAGAGATGCAATGATTAGCCGATTTCACTATTAACCGCGCTTCGTAAATCGTAAAGGCTTCTCAACGCCGTGTTTCTGTTGCACGGAACAAAATTGTTGCAACTAAACAAAAATTATGCCAACTGTGTGCTGGTTTAAAAGTTCCAAGCTTATACCAGGCTAATACGCACGCACACTGCATTCACTATAGCAGCAGGCCGTTCACATATCACGTCTTTTCTGCGCGCAAGTTCATTATTTCCAATGGAGACGTGCGCATATTGGGAGTGGTGCGTGCATGACTCACAAGCGGACCTCCAAGCGCACGAAGTAGAAATGATCTCAAGCTGTAGTGTTGAGAGTTGTGCGTGGCTTTCATTTTTTTTTTTTTTTTTCTCGTTTTCTCAGAATTTTTAATCCCTTTATCCAAAAACGTCAGGAAAAGAACTAAAATACAAAGTGCGTGGCTTTCAGTGCAATGTAAACAAAAGACATGTTAGACGAATTATTACAAGTTAAAATGATTATGTATGAATGAACGCAGATAATAACAACAGTTCAAATTCTTAGCTAATATATAGCTTAAATTAACATTAGACAAATACTATTTTTTATATATATTCTTATTTTATTTATTTATTCATTGTTGTGTCATTTATTTTGATTGTAAAATTATCACTCACGTTTAAATAAAACACTCTTTCATTTATTTTTAAGTCCAAAGAGAGAAATGGACTATTCTTTGTTGTTTCTTAATAGTTTGTGCTGTATTTGATTACTGAGAAGCAATAAACAACACTTTCAAATATAAGCAGTTTTCTAGTGATTTTCCAAACTAGTAGTGTTTTGAATTTTATAAATGTATAATAATCGTGATAACCGTAAAACCATGATTATTCTTCAGACTATAATCGTATAAACAAAATCTATGACCCTTGCATCCCTAATTGTTATGCAGTTTAAAACAACATATGAATGTCTGAATGTAGTAGAAGCCTACTTGACCAATACACTGATTATGTTGTGTTTCTAAATACAAAAAAAGACACATTGATGCAGTGATGTTATGTAGATTCAAAATACAACATTATTAACGTTTTAATGTAGAAAAAGCCAACGTGGGTGTCTTAAAGAGCAAAAATACAGCATATGGGCTCTTATATTGCTGTTGTGTCATCACTTATATTGCAAGTCATACCTCTCCGGCCCCTCATTTGAGATGCTCTTCATGAACTGGCCCCCATGACAAACTAATTGAATAGCCCTGCTCTAGTGTTAAATCTGAAAATGCACCATGTATAAAGACTCACAAAAAAACAACAACCACTTTTCAACTTTTAAAATCGATCTTCGGCCATTTCATCATGACATCTGAACAAATATTTGTCCACTTATATGATGTGCCCATGATGTGCCGGGAATTAGATTGCATCATGTGGCAAAGGGAAATTTCATTTCTTTCTGTCTAAGGACAAGGCTATGCTGTTTTCAGTTAAATATTGTAAGTGATACGTGTCCCAGTAGAGCTGAACTCACATTAATGACAAGTCCACAGAGCTGGAACTGTTCAGGAGTGATGATGTCATGGTAACAGGGCTCTTGTGCTAATTTCAGGATGGCGCTCCCGGCTGCGAGCCTCAGTCGAGACATATCAGACTTGCTGTGTACACAAACATACAAATGTGTATTAGAGGCTTACTGTCTTTCATTATCACACTAAATCACTCTTGACCTTTAGCGAGTACCTGATCTTCTTCTGCTCTGTGAGGTCTCCTTCACTGACCAGCATGGCTGAGAGGAGTCTGAGAGTAGAGTTGGCCGATTTGGATTGATTATTCTTCATTCCCAGCAACCAGCGGACCAACAGCTTAATAGCTTGCACCTGGAAACACATAAACAAATAAATACACACAAAAAATCCGTTTTCAAACTTATTATTGAATTTATGGTATTTTAAGTGCAAAGTGCTTTGAGAATTAATTACCTTAGCCAGAACTTCAGGAGAAACCTCATCATCAGCTGTCCAGAGCCGCCCATTTTTGTTTCCCACAGACTGAAAGATGAGGAGGATAAAATTAACATGCAAGGCTATACAATACATATCTACATGCTCAATGCAGAATAATTCATCAATATGCTCACTCTGTCATTCATCAGAAGGTCCTTTACGATAAAATTGGCTACAATTGACTTCATGGGTGATGCAAACTGATCTGGGGCCAGCATGGAGATGTGTCCCAAAGACACGAGTGGAGTGATCAGCTGTTCAGGCACATCTGCATTCAGACTCCGAGACAATGGCTGGAAGAAAACACAGAGACAAAAATGTTTTTGACAAACTCAAAAACAAATGCATTTAAAAAAAAACCATAAAATAATAAGAGCAAAGACCACTTTAATTGGTGACTCACTGGCGTCTTATAAAGAGTCTCCATGTTCTTATCCTACAACAAGATGCTTTGCTTAACCATTCATGACAGCAAGAGCTGCTTTGTGATAAAAGATAGTTCAACCCGTGAGATTGTATACAGTAATTAAGGAAAGGTGAATTCCAAAAGAGAGTGTTTGTGTTTGATTTGTAAGCTTCTGAATGACAAATAAATCTTGTTCATAATAAGCATTATAATCATTGCATGCAACAAGACACTATTATACAGTACATTGCATCTATTAAGTACAAAAGTACATGGCTGTGAATTTAATAGTGCATTAAATTATACTTGCAGAACATATGGTAATTTTCTGTTTGTAATGGTGAATTGCAAAGTACAGTTGTGTTAAAAAAAGCAGTGTCTTAAAGTGAATAAAGTGCATATTTTAAAATTGCTTTTATATCCACATTTCAAAAGTAGTCAGGGTTGTAAATTGCAATCATTTTGGTCATTTACACAAACTTTAAAAACACATTTGGTAGCGATCGTGCGCACACAAGCACTTGTAGTGCAAGCCATTTTCGGTTTTCTAAAAATGTTCACCGCATGTGCCTTTTGTGTGCTGATATGGAGAACAGTCTGCCGTCCTATGAAGATTTTAGATTGATCAATATTAGATGTCAAGCACTCAAGTCTCTGCTTTCCACTATCAGGTGACAGGGAGCAATCTACGGTGGAAAATGCTGCAATTAAAGTACAGTTGACTATTTTCATTGCATTTATGAACGATGCAGACACCGACCAGTTCGTCAAGGTCTCATGAAGCAGTCATCAGAGAAGCAAGATGAAAAGGTGATTAAAGTAATGTATTATTATTATTAGGGTTTCATTTGATAGGAAAAATACTGATACTAGTATTTTGGGTTAGTATGTGAAGATATTAATATTGCTTATATTATTCTTAGCTCAAGTCTTAACGAATGTCTAATACCATCAGGTTTTCTGAAATTCCAAATTTTGGAAAAGTAGCACGCAACAGTGCCATTGAGCAAACAAGTTAATCTTGAGCCATAATAGTAAAAAAAAAGAAAAAAAAAAAAGATGATTTTATTTTTGATTTTATTTTAAATCAAAGTATTTAAAAATATATATTTTAATTCTATGATGCAAACAAATGCAAAATGAATCACTTCAAATAAATACTAGCATCAATATTTCTCCTCTTAACTAAAGACATTTTTATACACTTATGTTCAAATTGCTGAAAAAATATTTAGTCTCGTATGGATTGTATTTGACAACTGCTGAACATTCACATTGCATCAAGTCAACCAACTTCTGGCACCTAGAGACCTGCATTTCAGCCCATGAACTTCAATTGTTAATCCTGAAGCTGTTGATTTATTACTTGTGCTTTTGGTCATTGTCTTGTTGAAAAAATCATTCTAGGAGCATTTTTTCCAGAGGAGCATCAATCTCTTCAAATATTCAGATGTACTCAAACAGATCCATATTGCATGTTAAATAATAAATAGGCTCAATGCCACAGTATGAGAAACATAACAACGATACAATAAATTTTGCGACAGTAAGCTTCACATTGTATAGAGGCTTGAACTCAGCACCAGGGGGTTGTCGGACATGCTTTCAATGACCATTTGATCTGAAAGGACAGTTTTACTCTCAGTCCATATTTGTCCTTGAGCCATTCAATGCCAAATGTGTAACCAATTCTGTAGATGCTTTATGAGAGCTTCTTGCTGCCTGCTGAGCTTCAATCAAAAAAATCTGACTGTAGCTGTACTTAGAGACAATGTTATATAATCTTTGATCTTTCTAGAGGTGATCACTGGCTGTAGTTGATTAATTTCTTCCTCAAGTTTTGGGTTTTAATTGCTAGTTCAAAGCATTTGAGATTCTTTCAGATGATCAGACCATCTTACAATATGCTGCATTTCTTTTACATTTTGCCTTCTAAAAATAACCATTTAATTAAAATTACGGTGCTCCTTTGAACAGTGTTTGGAACAACCAATTTTCCAAAACATTTCAGAAGGGAATACATATAACAATATTTTAAAACAATGTCAAACACAACATTGACCTTCCTCCTCAATAAAAAAAACATTCATTAAATGTTTTGTCTCAGAATGAATTCTACTATTAATTTTGAAAATATGGTTTAGCAAATTGCTCGCAGCACGCCACAAGTAAATCATTTCCAATGCACAAATATCACTATTGCTAATAACAGTGGTTCAAGAGTTTACAGATTTGTGAAGGCCAAATAATGACCGAAAAAGTGCTGAAACGGTTATTATCATGACCCTTTCATTTTATATAACGTTTACTGTATATGTGATTTGATATGTCATAACAGTGAAATGATTGTTGTAATTTTTCTTCCAAAAAAAAGATGTTTACCTCGAATATTTGAGCTAACTGGACCTCTTTATTGTGAAAGATGGCATGGATGCAATGGACCGCCTGTTTAGCCTGGTGGGGGGTTCCTCTTTTTGCCTTCTGATGAAGTATGGGAATTAACGTCCTGCACATAGGGTTACAAAACAACATATCACTACACCGTATTTGTATTTTAATAAGCATGTATGAGTTTTTTTTTAATGAGTAGGCTTGTAGTTCTGACTGTAGCAAAGCTGTTTTTATGTAAACGAATATGAGAGGTATTCATACGAGCGAATTTGTGGCAGTTCTGTCTCAATTTTTTGTCCTGTGTTCCTGAAGATCTGTATTGCTGCTTCAGCCACTTTATCGTCCTCCATCTTCAGACACTGCAGCAGAGACTCGTAGGTTTCAGCCGAGTGGAACGCAGTGGGGTGAGTAAATGACAAAACCTGAGGCATGGAAAGACAATTGCGTAAATGGTATATAAAAAGTCTTATTTAAAAATAAAAGATAGACATTGTTTTCTGTGACATCTCAAACTTCCACATTTGCAATTGCAAACAGTACCTTGAGTAGCTCAAGTCCAGCACGGATGGCAGTGTCAGGAGTTACTCCCTCATCTTCATCATCAGCAGTGCCTTCAATTGACTTATTCAACAGCTTAACCAGGGCACTGTAGACACACATAATTTGTTTTTCCAAAAAGGCCATACAATACCCGCAGTTACACTTTCCCCTCACTAGATGTCACACTCTTAAAAAGCCATTGAGGCTGTTACACAACCGTTAGGGAGGGAAAAAGCACATGGCCCATATAGTGCTTATCTTTCTCCCACTCAGTCAGTTTCTCTTCCTCTCTCTCAATCATGCTCTCACTTTACTTCTGCAGGTGCACTGATAGAAATCCATACGTGATACTGCCGTTTAACAGCACTCTGTATATATTTCCAATTAGATTTTTAGGACTGACTGCACACTTAATTTGTAACTGAACAAATTTGTGAGTGCTCACATATGGTACTTGCTTTACTACTGTTGTTTTGCATAACTGAAAGCGGAAGGAGTTGAGCAAATTTGTGGCAATTTAATCTTAGTCTTTTGTCCATGTACAGGACATTAATGATTGCTGTTATAGCAATGACTTATTATTAGTATTCTTAAAAGAATTAAAACATTAAATAATACTTACAATTAGGGATTTAATATGAAAATAAAATGTTCAATCATTGAATGTTCTTTCCTGCCGAAACGTCAGATAAACAAATACTAAACACCACACATGAGACAATACTTTATTTATTCATCAGTGGCATCAATGCTATATGAAACCTTTCTCTCCAACATTTACCATTTGAACTCGTTCCATACCTGATTGCCTCAGAGTCAATGTGCACTGGTGCGATTCTCTCCAGCAGGAATTTCACCATCTCCAGGAATGGATTTGTGGGCTGCTTTGGGAATGTCAGCTTTCGTGTGATTTCCCTCTGAAACGACACACCACTTTCAGATAACTTATGTCTGTTAAATATTTAATACTACAGAAAAGCTTGCTAAATTGTTGATCGGAACATATGTCAATCGTATTCATTTTCAAACAGGAAGGTTATGAATGGTTATGATACAACAGTTGATGAAGTTTTGAACACAAGCACTCAAAAAAAATGTTGTTAAGCTCACCACACACTGTTCGGCCTGTTTACATGAGCATGTGGGGCTGATGAGTTGCTCAAGCTGAAGACGTAGTTTCTCATCTTCACCCAGAACCTGATTAAATTTCTTCATGAAGTCCTGAGCTTTGCCTGGGTCTGGTAGATTCTCTGCGCATGAGAGAGAGGCAAGTTAATCATTGTTAAACCTGTCAATTTATTAATTTACAGACATGTATGCAGTGTGCTTACTAGCGATGGTCATAAGTTTCCCAAACATGGCTGAGGTGTTTGCTTCAGACTGTAGGAAAAGGGGAAAAAATAACTCAGTCATCCATAGATGGAAAACTTGTGTGCATTGTACACACAAAATAACATCACAATCTTTTTTGACTATTTATTAGTTAGTATGATCTCATCCCTTGCATGTATTTTGTCTGCTACAGTATGTCATTTGTATTTATGCCTGAACATGTAAAACAGACAGCAAAGATTAAATGTTATCGGTATATATGCAAATTACACTTTCGGTATGGCGCATATGTACCAAATTCAATCTTTGTTTTGCGTGCAGAACATGCACTGATGTACACTTTAAATAGTTTAAATTAGAGTTTACAGAGGAACATATTAAGCGGCTCTAGTTTGAGAGCATCACATACAGCACGTTATGTCAAGCACAATATAACAATATCACTGAAACTGCAGAGGAATTGAAATTGTTTCCACAAAATCTCTGAATGTCGAGAGTTTCTCATGCACACAATCATTTATTATTGCTTATAACAGTCTGTAAATCAATAGTTAAATCAATAAAAAAGTGTGTTCTGAATGTTCTAATCACACCAGTGTGATCGTACGCTTCAGGGACCAGCCAAGGCTAATCACACTGGTGGGATCATCCACATGAAAGCACTAACATCTGCAAATACAAACATACATACATACATTCTGGATGTTTTAAGCAACAAGTTTTAGGTTAAGCAACTGCTGTTTTTCTCTTACCACAATTTTTACTGATACACCAGCAAAAGTTTATCAATGCAGCACAAGGTTTAAAAAAGTAAATTTCACTTTAACGTACAACTGCATTTTAACATTCACGAATTCCTTCACAAATTAAGTTCACTAAAATCCTGCACTATGCGTCAACTTTATACAGAGAGAAAAAAAAATCAATTCTCCCAGCTGCTACCAGTGTGTATGAAAAGGAATACATATTCACAGTTCAGTGACTGCATATTGAATATATCCTATATTTAGGACAAAACTATTTTGTTCTCGTGAAAAATCAACAATATGACTTTGTAAGATATAGTACGTTACACATAGTCATACAGACATGTACAATGCCTTTTAGTAGACATAGCCACTATGAACTACATTTAATGTCATTACACAAAAAAGGTTGTAGATAGTTTACCTTTGTCAGAAAAAAAGGATACATTTATAAAATACAATGACGGTAAATCATACATTTGTGGCAAGTACTGTATTAACTTTAGTAAGATAGTAAGACCTTAATTCAGTGTGTTTGTGGATGTGTAAGTTACAAAAATAGCTTCAAAAGTGCTTGTTTGACTTTACCGTAGGCAGTTTGTGTAAGTCCAGCAGTTCTCGAACCAGCCCTCTCAGCATATTCTGACACTTCCACATTTCGTTCAGTGCTCTGAAAAACAAAGAGATGCTCTGCATAATACAACTAAACATCAGAGAGGTAAGTGTTGTTGAAAGTGCAGTGATACTGTACAAAACTGCCAGATGAGGACCAGAGACTCTCTCGTGACAATCTGATGAAGCTTTCAAAACAGGAAACAAAGCAGTGGATTGAGACTCACTTGACTGCATTAGTGTCCAGACAGGCATAAAGGTAGTACAGACACTTCATCTTCTCCTCAGTCTCCAGACTGTGAGGAACCATATACTGAGCAAAGATCTTCTCCACCAGCAACCTAATAAACAAACACACTTAAAGGACCTGAGATTTCCTTTCCCCCCCACATACAATACTATGATAATGAATATATAAGAGAAGTACATGAACATCAGTTGTGTGTACATGTGTGTGGCTCCTACTTGTCATCTATGCTGTTCTGGTAGTAGATGTGTAAGAGTTTGTCTTTGATCCAGCTAATTTTCAAAGCAGACTCCTTCCCAGCCTCGTGGTGCAGACAGTATTTCTTAAACAGCTGAGCCAAACCCATCATTGCTTCTTTACGGACACGCCACTGAAAAAAAAAACTATTCTTAGCATTTATGTTATATCTGGATTTGAAATCTCTTTTTTTTTGTAAGGCAGCCATCTTTCTCACCCTCTTGTCCAGCATCCTCTCTCTGACGAAACCCAGCAGTTGATCATTTACCAGGTTTAGGTCTTTTTTGCCAGCATTGATAATCGTCACAATGACATCATGTCTGATTGCCTCCTCTGGGTCATGTGATCTCACCTTCAAAAAATCTGTGAAAGAGAGCACATCATATGTTAACCTGTTAAACTCTGAGTGCCCGATTTTGGGCACAACATGATGTCATCAGGAGAATAACTATAGTTTTTAAGAGGTCTGTCTGTATCAATAACACCATATGACCCACTGAGTGAAAGCTTAGAATGTCTATTTTCAACCGATAAATATCACTTTGATATTTGTTGTACTGTAACAAAGTTAATTACTCTTATTTTACACTTAATTTACACTATGTCAACTGCTCCGATTGTGTACATGGTTCAGTATGCATATTTTTCATATCGCTCATAT
The DNA here is from genome assembly GCA_903798035.1 of Danio albolineatus. NCBI lineage: Eukaryota > Metazoa > Chordata > Actinopteri > Cypriniformes > Danionidae > Danio > Danio albolineatus. The sequence continues at coordinate 840,246 of CAIGQQ010038221.1, forward strand.
ATGACACACATGAGCAAGTCATACATCAAATGAAAGCTCTCATTCCCAACAAGGATCCACCGTTATTTTTATTGATTTACAATCACTTATCTAACAGTCTTCGAATGAATAATAAGGTATAAACTCATTTTTTGTAAATATACAAAGGAAATTATTGAGTATTTGCTTCGTGAGCGCAAATGGCATAGATAGCCAAACAAACTGTATCGTCTTTTACCTTAGGTTCTCCGCGACAAAATGAGCCCATTTTCAGCGTTTTTTGAGGTTGTGTGCATGAGTAATCCCCTGCTATGTCTCGTAAGTGCCAAACGCATCAAATTAGGGTCATGATATTCCAAAATTCGGGAAAATATGATTACGTTAAATAATTATTGCATACTACATGATAAAGACAAAATTCTTTTTTCTAGTGTCTCCTGACATTTGCTGGTAACAATCAAAACTTTCTGTAGTTTGATAGAGCATACAGGGCCTGAGTTATACACTTTCTAAAACTGGCTTTGGGACAAAAAACTAAAAGCGGTTTGTGTTAAGATGGTTCATCATAGGACAGACAACATATCTAATAATATTTATCACTTACAGCAGTTTTTTTTGTAATTTCAAAGGGATTTCTGTAAAATGACGTTGAGATATTGTATTTATTGTACTGTATATGGGTATGGGGAAATAAAAGTAATTGCAGGACGCTGGAGCATTTAAGGGCTGAGTTTCACACTTTCAAACTTCAGTTTATATGTAAAAAAATAAAACATAAAGTGCCTTTTTTGTGTGTGTTTATTGTAACACAGACAATAAAACAATTGTTAGCAATTTCAACAGCATTTTGTGAAATTTCAAAGGGTTTCCTTTCAAATGATACCAAACTTTTGTATTTACCCCTCTGCTTGTGGGTATGGGAAGCTTTTTAAATCGGAAGGCCAAATTTAGGCGGAATTACCCAAAATAGCCCAAGAGCTTAAGAGGTTAAACAAGACGTTTCTATGTCAAGCTATGCTTACAATAGGAAAAAAATGAACAAACATTATATTCATGCAGAACAGACCTGTTAGATCCTTGGCAAGGTCTGGATGGTTCATCAGGCAGTGACTGGCAAACTTCACACATTCCAGTCTAACAGGAACATGGATGTCATTGAACCTTCAAGACAAAAGACAAAAAAATAAAGCCAAATACATTAAGAAATCAAACAAGTCTCTCACACTTTAATTCCACATTTTTAAATGGTAAAAGCCACCCTACCTTCCCAGAAAACACTGCCAGAGTGGGCGATTCTGAGTGGCCAGTTCAGAGTCTTTTGCGCCAAAGAGTTTAGCTAACAATTTGACCACAGCTAACCTCTCCTCTCCATCATTACTCTACACAAACAAAAACAAACAAAAAAACACTTACTCTAAAAGGGCTTGTATGCAAGCTGGTGTGAAATTAAGTGTATGTGAAGTCGGTCACCTTCAATTTAAACTCAAGCTGTGGCATCACAGAGACTAGGAGCAGAGGGTCAATTGCAAAGAGCTCCTGAATGAGGTCAAATACATGCTCTGACAGATCACTCACTGAGGACTTTCCCATGACCAACACCTGATTAAAGAACTACAGAGAAAAAAATGTCAAGTCAATCAAACATGTGATAGAATATTTTTTGACATGTTACTTATTCTCAAAACATAAAAATGCAAACAGAGGATTTTGTGACTCACTGAGGCGATGCAGGTTTCGATGGTCTGTACCGTTCGCTTCAGAAGAGTCCTGGCCAGGTCATATGCCTGCTTATTCAAGTTCTAAAGCACAGAGAGCGGTTGAAACCCATACTGGTTAGCTATCTGAGACTGGAATGATAAAAAAGCACAATAGGTCATTTGCCTACTTTGTGAGCAGGGATGAGGTTGATGAGGATTGTGTCCAGCAGCTCTTGTGTCACTCCATCACCCTCCATGATGATGGAACTCATCAGGTCCAACATGTGCATTTGCACCTTCTGATTATGGCTGTTACTGTAAGAGTGCAAAGTCCTGATCAGAAAGAGAACAGCTGCAGAACGAATGGGATAATTACACTAACTTCACATTAAACTCACTTGATGACAGAAAAGAGGGTTTTGAAGAGCTGGATGAAGATTTCATTACAGTCCTCCAATTCAAAACAGATGTTGTAGGACTTCACCCATGCCAAGTTCTGTGCAAGTCAAATTGAAAAATTTGCTGTCATGACAATCATAAAATATTATATAAACAAAAGGCGAACTGGTCAAAAAAGCTGCTAGATGGCTTGAGTCTGAGAGTAAATGTATAACATGCATACAAAGCCTTTCCTTCATCTAAACAAGAGGACAAAAGATCAATAAACTCATTAAAAGACTTCTCACCTCTAGCAAGTAAAAATATCTATTGAACTGTGGGCTCTTGGTGTCCTCTAGACCCTTCAACTGCCGTGTGATGAAAAGAAATATTTCCTAGACAGGGGGGAAAAAAAGATAATCATTGTCATCACTTGTTTTATACAGTTAAACTAATGCTAATTTTAGTTCGCATGGGTGAGGTGCTTGTGTGCAGGAATAAAAAAAAACACATCAAGTTTGACCAGATAAAAGCGTTTTTAAAAGATTTTGCAATTTATCAAGATATCTAGATGAGGAGTATAGGTTATACCTTGAGTTTGTCATGTGAGGTGTATGGTGCCTCTGGAGCATAGATTCTGAAGATGTCAGCGAGACAGCAAGCCACGAGTAACCGTACATCCTTGTTGGGGTTTCGCAGAAAGAACTCTGAGGCCAGGTGTAGAGCCAGAGCCAAGTACTGTTGCTTTTCCTCCTCCGAGTCTTGATCCATGTCCATATATGTCTTAACCACCAACTAAAAGACAGACAGATTAACAATTTAATAGGTTTAATTATTTCATTTGTAAACACTGTGTACCAGCTTTTACAAATTTCAAAATATTAAGAGGTCAAGCAGCTCATGCTTTTTTGGAGGTCTGTTACAACAGGTTTACAAAAAACCTTTTCTTGTTCTCATTTACATTTGAATTGACCAAATGATCTTATCGTTCAGATGGCCCGGTCAGTTGTGATGGGTTTACTGATTTTAGCATGTTTAAAAAACTAAACAGCAAGAGGGAGCCAATAACTGCACCTCAGGAGGTTTCCTTTCTTCCACAATAATAAACAATTTTATTTTAAGCACTTACAGTGAGGGAAAAATTATTTGAACCCCAGCTGATTTTGTAAGTTTGCCCACTAAGAAAGAAATGATCAGTCTATAATTTCAATGGTAGGTTTATTTGAACAGTGAGAGACGCAACAATAACAAACAAACGCAGATAAATGTATTTCAAAAAAAGTTAGAAATTAATTGGCTTTTCTATGAATGAAATAAGTATTTGATCCCCTATCCAGCAGCAAGATCTCTGGCTCCCAGGTGGATCTTATACAGGTGACGAGCTGACATTGGCAGCCCTCTCAGCTCGTTACCTGTATAAAAGAGACCTGTCCACAGAAACAATCAATCCAGATTCCAAACGCTTCACCATGGCCAAGACCAAAGAGCTTTCCAAGGATCTCAGGGACAAGATTGTGGACCTACACAAGGCTGGAATGGGCTACAAGAAGATGACAACAGTTAATGCAATTATTCGCAAATGGAGGAAACAAAAATTAACTGCCAATCTCCCTCGGTCTGGAGCTCCATGCAAGGACTCACCTCGTGGAGTTTCAATGATAATGAGAACGGTGAGGAATCAGCCCAGAACTACTCGAGAGGAACTTGTCAATGATCTCAAGGCAGCTGGGACCATAGTCACCAAAAAAACTGTTAACACGCTACGCCGTGAAGGACTGAAATCCTGCTGTGCTCGCAAGGTCCCCCTGCTCAAGAAAGCCCATCTAAAACCCTGTTTGAAGTTTGTCACTGAACATCTGACTGATTCAGAGGAGGACTGGGTGAAAGTTTTGTGGTCAGATAAGACCAAACTCAAGCACTTTGGCATCAACTCAACTCGCCGTGTTTGGAGGAGGAGGAAAGCTGCCTATGATTCCAAAAACACCATACTCACCGTCAAATATGGAGGTGGAAACATTATGCTTTGGGGGTGTTTTTCTGCCAAGGGGACAGGACAATTACACCGCAACAAAAGGGATGATGGTTGGGGCCATGTACCATCAAATGTTGGGTAAGAACCTCCTTCCCTCAGTCAGGGCATTGAAAATGGGTTGTGTTTGGTTGCTCCACCATGACAATGATCCAAAACACACGGCCAAGGCAACAAAGGATTGGCTCAAGAAGAAGCATATTAAAGTCATGGAGTGGCCTAGTCAGTCTCCAGACCTTAATCCCATAGAAAATCTGTGGAGAGAGCTGAAGGTTCGAGTTGCCAAACATCAGCGCCAAAACGTTAATGACTTGGAGAGGATCTGCAAAGAGGAGTGGGCCAAAATCCCCCCTGAGATGTGTGCAAACCTTGTGGCCAAGTACAACAAACGGCTGACCTCTGTAATTGCCAACAAAGGTTTTGCCACCAAGTACTAAAGCACGTTTTTCAAAGGGATCAAATACTTATTTCATTCGTAGATATGCAAATTAATTTCTAACTTTTTTTGAAACTCATTTTTCTGGATCTTTTTTTTATTGTTGTGTCTCTCATTGTTCAAATAAACCTACCATTGAAATTATAGACTGATCATTTCTTTGTTAGCGGGCAAACTTACAAAATCCATATCCAAATGTAGCCAATTTTTTAAATTGTATTATTTACAAACAGATACACAGAATGCTAAAGACAAATAATGTACAAAAATACAATAAATATATAAAATAGAACATGCATTCTTATTTTAGTTGGCTGCCATCTGTTTGTGTTCACACTAAGCTCTTTTTTTGTCTACATGAGACCAGATATGAGCCAACACCACCAGCCCCTATAGGTTTTCAGCTTTTTTCAACATTTCTTCTGTGTTCAACAAAAGTATATATATATATATATATATATATATATATATATATATATATATATATAAAAAATAAATAAATAAAAAAACACTCAAAAGGTTTGAAACTGCTTGAGGCAAAGTATTTTTTTTAAATTTTAGGGTGAACTATTCCTTTTAGTTAAAAAATATATAGAAAATGCGTAACTGGGTTATTAATACTTTGTTAATACTTGAACTGATAAAATCAAAACTATTTCTAAAAGAAGATGTATGTATATAAAATATGTAAGGACTACACACATACACTTTGGCTGCATTTAGAGTCTAGTTAAGCATGTATGCCGGTATGGTTGTGTGTGTGTATATATATATATATTTTTAAGCATGCATGTAACCATTCATCTAAAGATTGTACAGCACACTATTGAGAATACGGAGCTGAAATCTGACTTTACAAAATTTAAACTGCATATTAAATCACAACATCAGTCAGCAAAATTAGATATTTGCCAAATCTGTTTGAACTATGTAGTTTTGTTTAAAACATGTAAACATTTTAACAAATAATGCTTTAAGGAAAGTCAAATGCACATATAAAAAAAAAACTAAAAAAAATAAATGTACATGAAATGACAAACATATGTAAACAAATCCATGTTTATGGTCCATTAATTTACTTATTTTTAAATCAATGTGTCTAGACATTAAATGTTTAAATAATCTTATTTTAAGCTAAATAAATTAAACTGAACTAATACATATTAGTGAGCCGATAATATTACCAGACATTAAGTCGGTTCTCAGTCATTAAGTAATATTTACTAGTACTATTTTTAGGGTTTGTATAGAAACAAGAACCAGTAATATGTAAAGCATATTAGCCAGAATGTTCACATTTGCATGTAGTCTTCCCTGAGATCTCATCTATCATAAGCACTGAACGCTTCTAGTTTTAAGACCCAGGAGGAGGGATTCTATTGCTCAGTGTGCCTGTGTGTTTGGTGGAATGGGGGAAGGGCAGCGAACACTCTGAACTCAAGGAAAGCGCCACAGTTGCAAATCCAGGAAGCCCAGCCGCTTCACTCTAACTCTAAAACACTCAGATAACAAAATCATGTTTTTGCACATTTAATAGATTACAAAAAGCTAGAGCTACTGAATCTCTGGAAACCTGTATCAAATGACTGCTACAAAGAGCTTACCAAGTACAAGTCAGGAAAAAGCCTTAATTTGAACTAACCATGGCAAAAGAAATTTGATTCAGCACTTTACAATTTATTTTAAGATTTCATAATTCTTTAAAATGTTAGCAAAATTTGTTTTTTTTTTTTGAGAGCTAAGCCAATTTGTTTACACAATGTGCAGAACAACTTCTATTGTATGCCTTTTATAAGATGTAAGGTAAGAATTTGGTGTCTCCAGAATGTGTGTGTGTGTAAACTTTCAGCTCAACATACCCATCAGATAATTTATTAAGCCCAGCTGAAATTTTCACTTTTGGGGTCAGTGAAAACTGTAACTGTTTTTATAGTCTGTGCCTTTAAAAGTGCCCTATAAAGAAATTCTAGGTATACCAAGATCAGTATATGGAAATAGACATGCTGTGAGCCTCAGACACCCGTTCTCTGTCATGGTCTGCGTTAGGCATGTATTATAAAACTAAGGTAAAGCCCACACTTTACTGAATAAACAGTGATACATCAGATCCTGTGAAGGGCTCGCAAAAATATGGTAGCTCGACATCCGGGCTTTGCTTTTTCCACCAAAAACTCTAGCTGCCTGACATGCAATCTTAGTGGGAGGAAAAATATAATTCAATGCTTTTACATTTGCTTAAATATTTGGTAATTATGTGTGCTGGGTCAGCTTGTGAAAAGAAAAATGTTCATTTATTACACTTAAAGGGATAATCTAGTTAAAGGGGCAGTTACCCAAAAATGAAAATGTGCGTGTTTTTTAAAAAAATTAATTATGCATTTTCTATTTGGGCTACTTAAATTTTTATTTTCAAAAACTGAAGAGTGCCTGCCGCCCGATGGCTACCAGGGATTTTGAAATTCTGCGAGCCCTGCTGTAGGTCAAAGTACAGCTTACTGCTGAATAAGTCATTTTATCATGGTAAAATAAAACAGAAATCAAACACTGATTCTCCTTCCAAAGCTCCGTCTGTCTGCTTAGAGAAGCTGTCAGAGAATCGGTGTTTTGCCAAAATCTGTGGTTACATTTTCTGAAAAATGTGAAAAAAAACAAATATTACTCAATGAGTGCGGATCGTGGTCTTTTGAGTTATTCTGTTCATAAGATTAATGCACCAAAATCAAACAATGCAGGAAAGCAGTGCATTCTTCACTAAAGTACTTGCTAAAATCAAACACAAGGTTGCACTTGAAATAATTGTTTTCTGATAAAAGAAATTGTTTTATTTCAGAGTATTCATGACTTGCTTTAGCCATGGCCTTAATATTACTTTTTTGACTGCAGGCTTACACAGAAAACTTTTCACTGAGATCAGTAAAATTTTCTTAGATAAGTTTTAATAATATGTTGAATAACTCATTAAAGCCAAAACAAATGGTAAAATGTTTTATTAAATAAATAAAACATTTTTCTTTTTTGACATTGCATATTTGAAGACGCATAAAACCCTGTTATGCGCGGATCTCAGTACGTAGCAGACAATGTTTTGAAGTGCTTCACGCCAAATGTAATTCGTTCTTCTTGTTTATTTTGTAGATAACTGACCAACGAAAAAAAAACACTAAAAGATATAAATCATCAATTAAATTTATTCCAAAAATATTTTTTTTCCAGGAAAAATAGGCTATGAAGTGTAATGATTTGTTTCACCTCTTGGAAAATTAGGATTTAATTAATGCTCCACCATAATTGTTTTATTTTTATTTTTTTAATCACAAACCTATGTCCTATACTTTCTACATTTTTAACACAAGTCATGATTTTAACGACTACATCTTGAGCATCAGATTTTTCCTCTGTGCTGATGTGCTTTCATTTTCTCCATCTCACTCACTGCAAGTTCAGGCAAGGGAGTGTTTGAGTCAAACTGGCCACAATTTAGTTTATCCTGCATAGAACTGGAAGGAAAAATATACAATAAAACACACTAAATAAAAAGGCTGGTTATTTTACTGGCAATGAGGGACAATAGTGGTATTAAAGGTTTAAAAGAAGTATAATATTAAAAGATGTTGTAATATTAAAAAAGTAACAAGCTTGACAACAAATACTATGATTCAGGGCTGGGCGATACAGCAATAAAAATTATCACAACTTAATGTTTAATTATATTCGTCTTCAATAATAATTGAATATATTTTTTACAATCCATTTAGGAAAATTAGAATTTTTTCTTTAACCACTTTATTTTAATTTACCAACATTACTGAAGCAAACAGATTAAAGTAAAAAAACAAAAATAGATATTAAACAAAAATACCTGGTCTCTTATGTCGTATAATAAAATAAACATAAGTGGTAAAAAGACTCAAACTTGATAAAATGTTACAAAGTGTGTGCAATAGAAAAGAGTAAATGCTGAACAATCAAAGCAAACTTTAAGGTTTACTGTATTATTATTATTATATTGACATCTTGTTAATCTACCTTAAAGTCTGTAAACAAAACAAATTATGATAATCAAATCTGAGCTTTAAAGTAAAGGAACCAGCCTTCATTATTCAAATACATTTTGCAACATTACTAATTGTGAAGTTCAATGACTACATTTACCACTACGCTAAAAAAACTCTTTCAGATGGGGTGCCAGAAGCTGGGATGCACAAGATAAGAAACCAAAAAGTCACTTTGGAAACATCCTTACATCCTTTTTTAATCCTCACTGCTGCTCATCATGGTACTCATTTTTGTGTGTGTTATTCTGACCTAAGGTGACGATGATAAAACTGTACGTGGTTTCACTCAACATTTTCAATACGCTTTGCGTTCGCTATCCTCTAGTGTCTCTCGTAACTAGGCAAACAGCAACTGTTTTCTCAGAGGATGACAAACGAATAAAGAATTCACTTCTGATAGTTTTATTTAAGGAGAAAATTTTAAAACCCCTGCAGCATTTGGGTGCTCGGTGTTTGTCTGAGGTAATTAGTTTATTAACAAAATGTGCATATTCCATGCAAAGTGTAAAGCAGATTTATTAAAAAGTTCAGATCTTTTCAACCAGGAGCGCCTGCAATATGCTAGCGCATGACGTGCACGTCGCTTGCACACCATGTGCGCGTTGCTCCCCCTTTGCACAAACAAGCCATGCGCCTCACTTGGAAACAACCCTAAGCTTATTGTCATTCCTCCCAAGGCACGTGCTCAGCTGACACATTTTAATAAAACTATAGCTTTTCATATCAAACTTCTTTATCGTTATTGACAATGTTGTTCGGTCAATAAATATGCATACCGTTTTATCCGCCCAGCCTACTATTACTGTCCTAATGAATGCCATTAAATAATGTATTTTAGTTGACAGCAAGCATCCTGTTGTGTCATCTGTCATATATAGCTCTTTACAGAAGCGTGTGCTGCATTGAAGTTCAGCCTTTATTTAGCTACTATATAATAGTTCTTATTTTCATATAATGTTCCATTACTTAAAATGTTTTTTTATTTTAATAGTTTATATATATATATATATCCATATA
>CAIGQQ010038221.1:850236-868665 GCA_903798035.1 Danio albolineatus
AATATATCGTACAACAAAAATAGATATTGTGACAGGCCTAATCACAATGCATTACATATTCAGCTTTTTCTTCTGCAGCCTAGATTAGTAAATTATGTATTTTATAAACGGACCACAAACAGTGACAAATTTGCGTTTAGAAGATATAAAACTAACATAAACACATAAAGCTTGTAGTTTTGCCACTTCCATCTAAATGGATAAACGGTTTTGTTCATGTCACCTCACAAATTCAGTTTCTCATTAAATTATAACCAATAAAACACTCTCTATATCTGACATGCCCTGCTTCCTTCAATACGCTTCTCGTTTGCTTTCCATTTGATCCGCTTGACCTGAACCACTTTCACTGGCAGAGCGCAGTGATGAAACGACGCTATTGGCTGTTTTTTTTTTTTTACGTCAAACATTGAATAAAAATGCATATTTCAAAGCATATCACAGGACCTTTAATGCATTTAGTACACAGTCAGGAATTGAGCATCAAGCTTTTCCACAGGACATGTTCGCATTGTAAAACAATACAATATGAGCGATTTAATAAACCTGACGTGTACATGACAGAATTCTGCATTTCCAAATGTCTCAGATTTTCTCAAATTTGAAAAAAACAAACAAACAAACGTTTAGTAATAAAACCGTTTAGTAAATATTTAGCATGTATTGCACATATGCACTCAATAGCCAGTGTAAGGAACGTTGGATGCATTTATATAGCGCAGTTTACAAATGATGATAACGTGAATTCAATTTCACTTTCTCTGCAAAAAAACATGTCTTGCTCCTGCTGAAAATGAGATCTTCCAAACTTTTGCGACCATTAGTTAGGATCGGGAATGTCGGGATAGGCCTAAATACAGATACATCATGAAAGAGAAAACTGAACGAGGACTGATTTAAAAAATACAAACAAACAAACAAACAAACAAAAACCAGAAGGCTGATTTTCCTCAGTAAATGACATCAGTAAATGACAGTGGGTTTGAAAAGGCAATAAAAAGTTCTTAGTTCTGAAATAGTGTTGTCACAATACTTAATTGTGGTACCAGTCGGTACTGAAATTTAAAAAAATGTCAATTTCCTGCTCACATTTACACTGAATACAATGTTGAGCACATTCTTAAACACCACTGATTGGCCATTGTGTTCACATGCTCAACAGAAATGACTGTTTGATGATCCCAGAGCTACATTTCAGTCTGTGTTATGGCTGCTGATCTCCTGATGACACGACTGCTTGTCAGGTGAGTATAACATAGGGCTCAGCAATTAAGTTAATTTTTTCAATTACTTTCTCTACTGTGTGTGGAGTCACGTAACCCTGCTCTGCTAAAGCAGATTTAATCTTTCTGATACTTTTTTTATAGCTCTGTGATTGGTCTGCTTGGTAGCGGTGACGAGCATGGGTGGTGCTAAAAGCCGTGGGAGAGAAGGGACCCCGATGGAGCAAGTGTTTACAAGTGTCAAGTCCTGTAGAGGAGCTCCATATAGAGACTTTTGCTTTGTGTTTACCTTATGATTAAAGTTTTTGCACATCTGCCAGTTCCCGTTTCTAATGGACCTGTTCCGTTGCAGTACGAACCCTTTTATGGCTGTTTCCACTGTCAAAAGGTACCGAAAAGCGAACCATACCACTTTTTGAGTACTCTTTTGAAAGTAAAAATCTAGCAAGACAAAAGGGTACCAAAAGGCAGAGCTAGATACGCAGCTGAACGCTACTGGTTTACAGAGATACATCACTAGCGCGTACACAAGGTGGAGAATGAAAACAAAGGAACCTCCATTTTTTGGCAAAAAACATTACATTGTAATAATATATACATATAATAACAAGCAATGGTCAACCGAGCTCAAACAAAACTTGCCATCGTCTTGATGAACAGTCACAAAGCCAAGATGAACAAAATCTGCCATGTCCTGTTTAACTTTGTCGCGAGCGGTTTCACTTTCTCCAGAGCTGCGTGTCAAACTTCTTGAGCTGATAATAATAATAACAACATGTGCATGATTATTGAAGTGCTTCTGACATCTGTTCCTTTCAGAAACAAACAAAAACAAGTGTGAATCGTGAAAAAACAAAGGAGAAGCCGAAAAACACAAAGGAACAAATGATTCTTTTATCAACCTAAAACATAAACAAACTGCCATGTTTAACTATTATCATGACTTTTTGGACTATTATGAACTCAGAATGACAGAATTAGTTTCTAACAAGAGGTTACATGTGCTGGTGAAGATTAAAGAAAAAGATGAGAGGTTTTCACTGACTGTGGGCTATGTTGCGTGTTGTTTTTGAACCCAAATAAAGACTAAATGTATGCTATGTGTAGTTTTTCTGTAACTTGGGACATATCAGAGACTGTACGGGTCTGTATGTGTTCATATAAGTTGCATAATTTATTTTATATATTTGCAGATGTTACAGTAGGCTATTTTGCATCATAGATCTGCAGTTATAATCAAATCATGTATGTAGAAAAGATAGTAATGAACATTTATACACAAATAGTTTTGTGAATAAAGCATCTGTTTTGTGAGAAGCGCTTCTCATATGATATGTGAACGACCAGTACAACTTTACTTAGACATGTCCTTGAGCGAGAATGATGTCGACTGAAACTTTCTGTCGTACACCACATCCACCATTGGTACCCTTTTGGCAGTGGAAACGCAAGCCTGATCAAGATGACCCCTACCGACTCGTACCGTACTGTAGCACTCAGTGAAAACGGGCCATAAATGAGCTAGTTTTAGCTTCTTGCACATTAAGGTAACGTTCAGAAAAAGCAAAACCCCCATGAAGAAACTCAACACAGAACCATAAAAACCCGCTGCAAGCTACCTTTTCAGAAGTATTACTGCAGGGCAACACAAAGCCCAGACAGAAGCACACAGAAGTATAAATGCATGACTACGAGAAAGGCATGCGCCGTGGGTCATGGCGATCACTCGACGCAGAAGTATAAATCAGCCAAGCATGAGAATGGTTTATACTTCTTCAGCCACTTTGCAGCCATATCTCTGGTCAAGTAGGACGATGAGATACTTATTTACTTATTTTCTACTTTTAATATGAAAAACAATTAAATAATTTATTTTGTTTCCAAAAGTTATTTATTTTCATTTTTTGATGAGAAAAGTTCATTTTAGGTAATGTGTGTTTTAATTTCATTTGTTCAGCGTTGATGTTCAATAAATAATCATAGACAGTAGATAGTGTGTGTTTCCTTCAATTATTTTAAAATTAATGCACCCTTCATTTAAAAATCTTTCACTAGTAATATTTACTGTACAAAACTCATCAGTGAACTATGGTCAAAGAATAAAATTTAAAAAAATAAAATAATCATTTATTATCTGTAATTGTACTATAACATGACCTAAAGTCAGTAGTGCTGAGGGTGTGACTTGTGAGTAATGCAACAGTCTGTTTTGTTTTCTGAAAGGGCTATTTTTCACCAGGGTTTTAGACTCGCATAATTTACATGAAAACAAGGAAACAATGGTTTTGAGGCTCTCTGTACACCCATCACCATATACTGCTGTCCTCTAGAGGTACAATGACACTAGGGCTGCACAATTTATCGAAATATATATGTATAAGGGTAAAATGTATGTGTAAGGAATGATGGTTGATGGAATAAGCGGGATAATCAACGGCTTGCCGTGCGTTAAAGGATTTTAATGCACGACGTGGAGTGCCTCCGCGAAGTGCATTAAAATCCTTTAACGCACGGCAAGCCGTTGATTATCCCGCTTATTCCATCAAAACTGCTCCTGAAGATCGACCGTCCTGCAGATTTCAGTTGCAACCCATATCAAACACACCTGCTTGTATTTATGTAGTGCTGTTCAGGTCCTAATTAATTGGTTCAGGTGTGTTTGATCAGGGTAGGAGCTGAACTCAGCAGGTCGATCTCCAGAAGCAGGGTTGAGCCCCCCTGTTCTACCACTTCTCTGATGAGAGAGGATCTGTATATTGGCTTTGCCTTGACAAAAAAGTGTATTCTAGAGTCTTTGAAGCAGCCAAAATCTCTGCTGTCAAATATAGGTAAAGTTTGCATAATGAAAGAACATATCAGGACAGGTAGGAGAACATTCTGCTTTATTTATCTTCTTTAAAACAAAAGCAATCAGCCAAACACGCAGGATCAGTGCGATATTACATTATTTAAGGTCATAAATTAATTATGAAACATACTTGCAATCGGTCAAAAACACGTGAGAACAAATTATATAGGTTCAAATGTCCAGAGAGTGACCGTTATATACACCAAAAGATTATTTATATAACCCGATTTAACAACAGAGATGCAAGAGATTAGATTCAGCCGCGGGTCTTGGATGGTCTGGCCTCGGGGGGCCAATTTTTAAAGACGCGCTATCCATGCACACAAACTGCCGATCTGACTTTACAATAACTATATTCTCGCTTGAAAAACTCTTAAAACTTGATTTTGTAGGACAGTTTATGAGTATTTTCCTAATTTTGTGGATTTCCCGTAAGCCATTAAAAGCCCTCATTGATTTCAAGCGCAGCACAAGCGAGTTGCTTTAGTAACTGTAAATGTTTGGGAGAAGCGCATTTATTTCGAACTGAGATCAAAACTGACTGGAACTACCTGTCAACAAAATATACCACACCCACCAGCCAATCAGAATCAAGAATTTCAACAGACCATCCTCACCCAGAACAAATGTGTGACTACAGTCTGTGTGTGACAAACTTACTAAGCAATTGAGTGAGCACACTTTTGTTCTGCCCAATCAGAATTGCGCGACCGAACTATGTGGAAAGCCCACAAGAAAACAAACAGGAAAGCGCAGACAAGTGGGATGATAGCATCTGCTGCTTCAGAAGCATTAATAGACAAATTCATAATCAAACAAAAACAGCATGTCAGTAACATGTGAATATTTTGGTTTAAGTCACAGACACAGAGTAAAAACAGGTTATTTGTAAGAGCTGTCGCAGAATTGTTGCCACAGCACGAAATACAACAAACCAGCACCTAAAAAAGCACCACAGGTGGCTATATGAGGAGTGTCTTGCCAAAAAGTATCATCTAGTAGCTAGCAACAGCAAAGTACACTTTCAGAGTTGTTTGCAGCTGTTACACCATATAAAAAAACTTCACCAAGGCAACAGGAGATAACGCCATAACTCACTATAGTTTGCTCTAAAGAAAAAAGTGTTTAATTTCTAAATATTTAAAAACAAATTTAAGTTGTAGTTAATAACTTTTCAGTTCATCTTTTTAACTAACACTCACTGCATTTCAGATGTCAGATTACTGAGCTGAAGCTTAAAAATTAATTTGCAAATAAAAAATCGCAATTAATTAAAAAAAGGAAATATATTTTTCAAAACCAAAATAAATAATTAAAACACCTAGAGCTGCATATGAGAAAACTCAAAGGCAAAGATCATCAGATGTGTACCTCATTTCATAAGATTTACTTCTAATGACTATAATCACAACCACCAGAAAAAGCAATTTACGCCTACTTAACAAGCTTTTACCAAAAACACTGACGACTAATCATAAAAACTTAAATCTACAGCAAAATATTTAACCACATCTTCAACCTCAGTAGAGCTGCAAACTTTACAATGCAAAAACCTCCTTCGCATTGCGTTGTGCAAGCACACTTAAACACCAATCAAAATCCAACCTTGCCAAACCAGGTGACTACCATTTCAACTTAGTATTTCACTATAGAAAACCAAATAATTTGTGAAATTGTATTTAGAAATAGCACATTTTATCATTTAAATACCTTTCAACATTAATCTTAGGGAAGCAAATGCACCCCCTCACACCACTGTGACAGCAGTCCTGAGATGATGTCTCAGTCCTGAGTCCTTTCCTTTTATTGTTACTAAAACAAAAGATTTATTTTAACATTTGTTTACTCAGTTTTTCTCAGTCACTTTGGTACATTTTTTCAGATCAGACTTGAAATTCCCTAAACTACCTGTTCTTCTTCTTCAAATCATCGTGTCACTTGTGCACATAAAAAAAATGTTTCTCATTGCTTTAAACAAGTTGCAACTTTTTTTCCTACATCCATGCAAATGACTATGTCCAATTCTCAGCCGTTTCCTCCATTATCAATTTTTTATATCATGTTGATCAAAATGTATTACAATGGTCTCTGTCTAAATGGCCTCACTAGTTCATAGCATAAGAGCAAAATTATTGAATACAGGTGAATATTGCATCTTTCTAACGAAGGTGCAACTCATGAACCATCAGGTAGCTATATACTGTATAAATAGACAGGGACGTCAGGAGGTGTAAGAAGACTGCACTGTAAGTCCTGCAGCATTGCACGTACAGTTTTCCCTAAGGAGTTTGTCATACGTTTACATTCGTAATTATTGATTCTTTGTGCTATGCAGTGCTGTCTTTTCGTTTCTGAATCACAATGACTTGATCTGTGAACAAATTACAATACAAACAATAAAAGCATAAATGTGAATCTTATCAAGGCTCTTGCAAGCAAACGTTCACATATGCCAAGTTGTAACCAAAAAATAGCTTTGTAAAAAAAAATGTAGCATTACTTTACATATGAACATCCCTCCAGAATACATTGTACTTATAACACGACAAGTAAATTGATGCTTATGTCTTGTGACTGTCACAATGACTTGTCATTCTGATGGCACTAACATGCTCATTGACACAGACATTTATTTTTGAGAGATGAACTAAGAATTTCAAGCAAGAAAAAAACTGGATTTTGCAGATAATCCATGGGGTTTTAATATTTGTATGTATTGTTTTGAGAAATGCACTTACTGCTTTACAAATATCAATTCTGATCTGGGAATGTATCAAAGCAACTGTGGAAAATTGTAAATTATTTAAGCAACACTGCTATATAAACCTACTGTACGTGGGAATTAAAAAAACTAATATTGTGTATTTGTAATTCAAATATAATATTTTTTCCATATCGTCCACCCCTACTTTTCAGATATAAAAGTGCACCTTGACCAGAACTAAACTGGACTCATCAAAGCCCATTACCAGCACAGAGTGACAGAGAGTATCATGGGCAGACAACATCCAATACAAACAATTTCGGCAGTGGGACAGTACTGATAAATGGTTCATGACCTACAGTTTAATAAGTAACGTGTTGAAAATGATGAACTGCATTGATCACCACTTTGGCTCTTACCTTGAGTCGTTTGACGACTTCATCGTTGCTGATTTTATCAGTGATCTCTTTGACACCAAGTGGGTAGGTGATCTTTCCGTCCCCCGCCGGTCTTTGCTGCTGAGGCTGCTGCGGGAACTCCATCATCCTTCTCCAGACAGACAGACGGTCCTCTACTGGCCTCTATAGGCAACAACACTAAAGTTCAGCACACAAACCCGCCACACCACCACAAAAACGCTAAAAAACACCTTATGTACGTCAACATTCAGCTATCTGAGCGCGTAATTAACCCCTTTAAAAATGTGGAATGGCGCAGAAGTCTTACAGTCTACAGTTTATCGGAAAATACTGAATAAAACCGCAAAGCTAATAAAGCTAAAAGCAACACTAGCAGCAGAGCTAACGAGAGCCGCTCCGCTACCGCGCTTTTAATCTAAAACGCATTACTACGTGGGCATTTAATCTCTCATGACAAGGGTCCCCGCATATTGTTCACGTTACATATTAGCGCAATGCCTAGCTAAAACGATATCCTTAAAAAACACCTCAGAGGGTAAAAAAATCTCTTTGATCGGCTAATGGCCTAGCCGCCAGCTCCAGGCCTCAAACTATTCAACAAACATCCAGCCAACACTCACATATCCATATTAAAATCACAACCCTCCGGCTCCCTTTACCCAAAAAGCATTTATTCCACATCTCTCACTCAACACTACTTCATTTCGGCCCTTAACCCAACTTTAGACGGTAAGAAATCGGAATTGTTTACTTGTTTTCTCTGTATAAGTTCACTCAGCGAGGCAAACAGCGACCACCAACTTGATCATCCCACACAAACTGTGTGAATTAAACTCCCTCGAGCAACTCCGTCTTACAACCTTCTGAAAACCATTCCCTGGTCATTACCTCACAGACAAGTCGTTGTTTTAATTCATGAGTCGGTTCGGGTTCTGGTTTGGGTGTGTTTTTTTTAGTTTCGGGCACAAAGCTCCGTCTCTTTCATACAGCGCTGTGTGAGCGTCCACGCGTGGAAAGTAGAGCCGCAGCGACCCCTTTGGTTGACAGTCAGTATTGCAGTGGACAGAGAGAAACGTTACCAAACACCTAAGAAAAGAAACGCCTCAAAATGTCAAACAAACGGCACTGAACTTGATTTACCGTAATTATCAAAGAAGGAGTACCTTTACAATTGTCTTGCAAACACCCTAAAAAAAACACCAATGCAAACACTTTAATTATTCTAAAACATTTGATTAAAATACAGTATATTTTTTTGATATGTTAGTAATAATAATAATAAACATTAATTTACATTTATACGTTATAATGTTTTTTATTACTGTTCTGAACTCATTTTAGCATTCATCTAATTTACTTAATAAATAATTAAATAGCATCAAATGAAATGTAATTATTTGTTTGCTTTAATAATTTATGCTTATTGATTTTAATAAGAATTATGATATTTTTGAAGCGAATAGCATTTAAAATATTGTATAATTATGATATTTATTACATTGTTTTGATGACGTTTTGTTTAGTTCTTTTACAAATATATCGTTTTTGTTTATTTTAATGAAACATTTGATAACTTATTTACATTTTATTGCGTCATTTATTTTTTATGTTATTTTATGAAATTGTACATGCCTGTTCTCTAGACGTTTCCGTTGATTATCACCCCTGCGTTAAAGTGTTTTAAAATAATAATTGTCATTATTTTTTGCAATCTTTAGTTCCTACGACAGACAGACAGGCTGACTGATTGATCAACATTCTCCGCAAAAGCTGTTTTTCCTTGACTGTCCCGTGGCCGTGGGTCGTGTGGTCAACTATAACAAAACTGGTGTCGTGCTGTTTCCATCCACTAGAGGCGACGCAGTGTTTTTGCTTTGGAGTTGAGAGTCAGCTCTTCGGGGTTTCTTTTACTTTTGCTTCCTCTTGTAAAATTAGTAAACAGAGACGTCGGTGGTTTGTAAACGGGGTACATCAGAATGCCAAAGAAAAAGAAAAACGGACATCCGATGCAGTCGGCTGAGTACGGGAGCGGTTCCGAGAGTCGACCACACGGGACAAATGGGTCTTTTGTGACTCGGGCGGGCGCAACACCTTTGGGCTCCTCCACGCATTACAGCATTGGTCCTGAGGAATCTCAAAGTCGGGAAGAGATCATCCAGCGAATGCAGGAGATGTTTTCACATCTGGATCCAGAAGTCGTTCACATGGTACTCTCAGAGGTCGATTTTAAAGGTGCGCATAAATGACCACTGTGGTTTTTAGTTCATTTTAGTCAGGGTCTGTTTAGTTAAAGTTCTTTGTGGAAAGAATGTACGAGACAGTCCTAAGAAAGCCTCAAGGCTGCATACAATTGACCAAAATCATGACCAAAAAATTACCAGTAATATCATTATTGGTATCCAAAATAGCAAATTTCTGTATTATAATCGATTTTAACATGTATTTTATTTGTGTATCGGCAAAACTAAATTAAAATAAAGATCAAACATAGTGAATTACAAACACAGTTTTAACGCTAGAAATATTTCTCTTTTATTATCTTTCATCTATTAAATGCATATTTGGTGAGATTAAGATGGTCTTTTTAAAGTTAAGTAGTGTAGGCTCTACTTGTTGTTATTTTAAATATTAATTCTCCTCATCTCTCTGCATTAGTGGACAATGCAATGGATTCCCTTTTGGAGATGTCAGACACTGCTGAGGGCATAGCACCACCTCCTCCACCGGTCTCAGGCTTTGAGCAGGCCGCTGCTCTCCTGGGAACCAACACCACTCCAACAGATCTTCTCAGTCGGACAGCGCAGAGCTTTGTCTTTTCAAATCAGCTTCGATCTCAGCCAGAGCTCAGTCCTAGTGAAACTCACCTGACAGAGGAGTTCGATGCTCTCTTAGATCAAGAACTTCAAACTTTGACAACACAGCAGACACAAGCAAGCTCTCATTCTCCAGTGTCCTCGATACATCTCTCCTCTCTGGCCTCTCCTTCTCAATTAATTTCTCTTGCATCTCAGCCTCAATGTCCAGCTCCCCAAAGCTTAGCAGCGCAGACTGAGCATGTCTCTTACTCTGACCCTGGGCTCAGTGAGGCCCGCGGTGGTAGTTCTCCTGTGAATGAATTAAGTTTCAGTGGGGTTCATATCCCGGAGACAAAAAACATATCTCTTGACTTTAGTCACCTAACGCTGGAGGCCAGCTCAACTGCACGGCCTTCTGCCTTCCAGGTTTATCGTAGACCTGACCAACTCCATAACCACGCAGGGGCAAAAAAGCACCAAGAATCACTCAGCACACCCGCAATGTTTTGGAACACTCAGGCTGCTGAGTTTCATCCCCACTCTATGGGACCACCTTTTATTACACCTGTCATTCCTAACCCTACACCTTGGAGTAGTAACCCTATCCCTGCTTCTCAATGGCTGGCTCATGCCACAATCAGACAAGCACCCTTGAAGCCTTCTGCAACTGTACCAACGTCATGGACTCTGCCTACTAGGCACAGACTCAAACTGGAAGGGCAGGTGTTGGTGTTACTAAGAGGGGCTCCTGGATCAGGCAAAACCACTCTTGCCAAGTAAGCAAGTAGATCTGGGATATGTACAGGTTTATTAAAACATATGCAGTAGCGCAAGGGAAGGCTTCTATGTAGTACCTTAGAAAAAAGGAGAGACCAAGGTATATAAGTTTTTGTCATTTTGCTTCAAACATTTTTATTCCATAAGAGCAGTTAATGGCTCACCGCATTTCATCATATGGTGGACATTATTTCCTTAGGGGTATGTTATAATAGCTTTGCTTGTAATAGAAGGTCTGATCCTTTATATTAATTTAAATGGTGCTAACAGAATTAGATGGTGAGTGATTGGATATCAGTTAATGGGTAGGAAATTTAGCCAGCGATGATATTTTCTTATGAAACATCTATTTGGCTGTTTAAATGTAAAGGTCACAGTGAAAATAGTTTCCACTTTTTGATCAAAATTGAATTAAATTTAGAAAAAAATAAAAATGAAATATGTATTTGAAATTGTTATGGAACAAAAGGGCAGATATCCTGTTATATACGTTGACAGCAGTGGTGCGTTTTGAAGATGCAACATGCTTGGGCCATAATTAGCTTTTGATCACTTGACTGTTTAGAAAAATATTAACCACTTTGCTTTTTGTTCATGTAAAAGGTATGTAGATTTGCATCAGTTTCTGTTTCTTATCGTTGTCCAGTGCAATGTTGGCGCAGAACCCTGGAGGGGTTGTTTTGAGCACCGATGAATATTTTATGCGAAATGGGCAGTACTATTTTGAGCCAAATTGTTTAGGAGAGGCCCACGAGTGGAATCACCAGAGAGGTGAGTATGTTTAGCTCAGGCCAGAGCAAAATGTCAAATATGTTAAATGAAGTTATTACCTTGTTTGTTTAATTAGCTTAATAAACTAAAGCAACTTTATGGCTTTGCACACTTGAAACGGTTAACCCTGGGCCATCCTAAACCCCTGGTAAACAGAAAAAAACAAAACCTTTTTCCCTTTTGAACACAATATATTTTATTTTGAGAAACATTTAAAGTATTTTGAAACAGGAAACATGTCAGGCTAAATAATGAAACTGAATCATTGACTTCTGCAGTCTTCATTTGTTTTAAAAACACAGATTTCTTTACAATTTACACCTAAAAAACAAAAAAATGTGAATAAAAATCTTACACATACCTTAGGAATGGTATTGCAGAAAATTTTGGCAGTATGAAAACCTTGACTTTTCCATAACGCGGTATACCTTGAAAACATTTATCGTCCCATGCCTAATTAATAGTACATTCATGTAGATTCCTTACGCTACATTTCTAAACTTTCTGAACTAAAGTTTTCTAATGGACTTTTTATGTCTATAAAAGTAAGACTGAATTAATTGCATCTTGATTTCAGTTCAGTCACTGTGCACTTTTTTCAAATTCTGAAACTGTATTTGTAACATGCACTGTTTTTTGACTGTCCAAAACATGTGAATATGAGACACACAATTGTTTTGCAGTTGCTAAACATTTAGCTACATTGCCGTTGCACACTGCCCACTGCCCACCTTTGGAACCAAAATAAACATTGCGAAAGCGGGGTTTAGTAACTAGTAAAAATGTTCATTTACCCAGGTTTAAAGTGGTGTTTAGAATAGTGATAACCCAGGGTTAAGATCATTGTGAAAAGTATAACTTAATGACACTGTCGAAACATTGAAAGAGACTGAAGCCTCCTGACATTGCAACATTCGCTCAGCCAATGACATGAGTTTGTTGTGAACCTGTTTGTCTGACAAATAGTAGACAGATCAAGTGTTTGGGAAACAGTGTTGAAAATGGCCATTTTTGCTATTCTGCTTGGTGCAAGATAACAAACTTCACCTTTAATTACTAACTTCTTGTGATGATCTACATTACAGCAAAAGATGCTTTTGAAAAAGGCCAGTCACCCATCATAATAGACAACACCAATATGCAGTGTTGGGAGATGAAACCTTACGTTGCCATGGTGAGCTCATATGAATTACTGTTCAGTATACATTTTTTTTTCAGACAATTTTTTGTATTTGTAAAAACTAGCTGTGGCTTTTTTTCTAATTTTAAATTGTACTGCATATATCATGCTACAATGGTATTCAGTTATGTCCGACTCACACTGTGCTCTTTTGTCCACAAATTTTGGAAATCCTAAAAGATTGCTTCAATTTTATAGTAAAATAAAATATGTTGTCTTTGATCATTGCTTTGACATGTTCACTGACAGTCGATTAATGGCAATTATGATCTTAAAGAATTCTTAAAAACTACACAGTGTAAGTCTGGCTTTACATGAGATCTTTTTTATTTTTAGGATTAAGTTTATATTCCATAATTTACATGAACCACTAACAGATTCCCCTTTTGTTGATAATGACTCTTCGTTTTCTTTTACCTAGGCACTAAAATACAGGTATAAGGTGCTGTTTCGTGAGCCAGATACCTGGTGGAAAACTAAACCTAGAGAGCTGGAGAAGTATGTTAAACATGACCACAAACTACAAATATCTACCTTTATAACACAAACATAATTCACAATAAACATGTTTTGTTGGGAGTCTTTAATGTTCAAATGTTATACTAAATCTTAAAATGTACAGAACTAATTCAGAACTGTGACATGTTGCTTATAATCATAAGCGTGCACAATGTTTGCACAAATGTAATTTGTATCTATCTTGTTCTCTTTGTGAAGGCGAACAAGACACCAGGTTACAAAGGAGAAGATCAGACGCATATTAGAAAGGTATGACCGATTTGTCTCTGTCCAGACCATCATGAATTCACAAAAACCAGAACCAGTGGCAAGTGTTGCAGCTTTGACCCAAAAAGAGACGGAGCAACCCCAGTGAGTATATATATTATTTATATTTATATATAACTAAATAGTTGTTATTGTATTTATTAAGACAATGTTCACATAGCAGCAGAATATGTTTTTATTCAAGTGTACTAGATAATTTCAAGTCACAACCTATATAATGCACTGACTGCGCGAAGCCAATTATTTGTATTTAAACAACTATGGGGATACCTGTCTTTTTTTCAGGCAGTCTTTACACCCTGGCCTCAGTCATCCTGATCTTGTTGGTGACTCTGGCTTGAGCAAACTGAACTTGCACCTTTCCTCATCTCTCCCTGATGTGTCCTCTGTTAGCCAGATTTGTAGCACCACTTTTGCAGGTGAAGAAGAAAGTGAAATAGCCTCGTACACTTCTAAGGAGTCCATGTTGATTCGTGAGAACCTTCAAGAAGAGGCTAGAACACCTCAGTCTGATCTACTTGATTCTGAAGGATTGGACTTGGAGCTAGATGCCTGCCTTGTCGACACTGACAAAGAATTTAGTAATCTGAGAAGTGGTATAACTGAGGAATATATAGTGTCAGAACAACAGACATTTCTAGAGCCACCTGTGGCATTTTCAGAGTCCATTGCTCAACGTATAAGGAAGGTCAAAGAAAATGATAGGAAACCCCAGGTAAAAAGTGTCATTGATCAGCCTGTGAACCTCGACCCGATTCTTGACTTTCCAGAACCAAAAAAGGAGAAAAGATGCGAGGGTGAACCTTTTGTTAAGGACAAAGTAGTGCGACCAGAGCTTTTGGATTTTGTAGGAGACTGGCCACTGGAATCTCAAGACCAGCGCCAAGGAAGATGTCAGAATTCAAGGAATAACATCTTTATTAACACCTGTTTGGAAGCTAGTGTTGTTGAACACCAAGATAACACAGATAAAGATAAGGATGATAAAGATAAGGATGTCACTACCGACAGCACAGTTGAGTTTCAGAAACTAGTTGATCTACTGCAGGGTGGAAGAAACTCTTTTCCAGCTTTTTGCCATACTACGCCACCAAATTCACAGAGTACTCTGCAGTCGTCTTTATTAAGTTTAAAAGAAAATAACTTGGATCTAGAGACAATGGTTTTGCCTGAACTCCCTGACTGTATACTCGAGAGGAAGTACTCTGAGGGCACTAACCCAAGGATGGATTATCCTATTTCTCCAAGTAGATCAGAACAGGGAGCAGACCCAATTGGGCAGTCTAGCCAGTTGTCTTCTGAAAAGAACACACAGGAGGAGGTTGAGCAGGAAGACAATGGAAAAAGTTCAAAGGTTGTCATAGACTCAGAAGGCAGTCTGGAGAAAAGGAAAGGGCTTAGCCGAAGAATTGGCAAATCTTGTAAATTGGCCCTTACCTTCACTAATCAAAACGCTTCGTCACCCTGCTCACAGTCTCCAGTTGTTTCACATTTGCCCTGTGAAATTACACCTGTAAGAGAACCACCTTTAGTACCCATGTTGTGTTCCAGTACCTCAGCCCAAACATACCCTCGGGACTTTGCTTTGCTTTGGCGAATTGACCAGCAGAAATCTTTTGAATTAGCCTCAGACTCATCTAATAGTAGTATGTATGTTTTGGAAGGAAACTCTTTGCGTTTCATTCCAAAAATAAATGAAGAGGAATCTACCTGGCAGCAAAGAGTGCCGTATCGTGTGGTCCATGAAAAAGGTTCTCAGGTAGAAGATAATGACTTTAGAGAATCCAACTCCAAACAACAAAACCTTGAGATTCTTAGCGGTCATTTCAGACATGTCTCTGTTGA
The DNA here is from genome assembly GCA_903798035.1 of Danio albolineatus. NCBI lineage: Eukaryota > Metazoa > Chordata > Actinopteri > Cypriniformes > Danionidae > Danio > Danio albolineatus. The sequence goes on from CAIGQQ010038221.1 coordinate 865,585, forward strand.
TATACTGGAGGACCTTTATGAAAAGTGCCATCAGGATATAGAGTGGACAACTAACTTGTTGCTAGATTCCGGAGAAAGACTATTTAAGGAAGGTGAGGATAATAAGGAAGATAGCGAGGTTGACTTGGGCTCTTTGGTTCTTATGCAAGAGTCATGTGAATTATCTAAAAAACCGTCAGAAACTGTGGTTTGCTCACAAAGTGACCAGGCAAGAGCTGTGTTCTCTGATGACTCCAGCAACAGTTCAGTAAGTAGTATCAGTCCTAAGTCCCAAGAAACTAACCCTAGCGACGTTAGCCCTGCTAGTGATGATTGGAGCCCAGGTCAAAGTTCACTAAGTGATGCTGAAGGATATGATGAGGAAAACATGACAGAAGAGAAGTGTGAGTCTGAACCTTCCCATGAAACAGTAAAGCAGCTAATAGAAGACACTAAAATACAACTGGCTGTTCCAACGGTTAAAGAAGAACTGACAGAGAAAACAGACGAACAAGGTGCAGGGCTGCAAGAAACATTGGTGTCCCAAAGTGAACAAATTCTTCTTGAGGGGGATTTGAAGGAATGGAAAGAAGAGGAAAGGGAGGATGATGAGACAAGGGCAGAGGTAAATGCCTTAACACAGTTGCTACTGAGCCAGATTGATGAAATGGAGCAGAAAGAGGAGGAGAGGAAGGAACGAGAAAATGAGAGAAGAAAAACTGGATTGGGAAGGAAAGAGCAGAGTTCAATGGATATCCAATCCCTGGAGCTGAAACTTCCTACTGAACTTGCATTACAGCTCACTGAGCTTTTTGGACCTGTTGGGATCAGTCCAGGTAATGAAATATCTAACAATAAGTCAAAAAAATATTTTTTTTTGTGATTTAAAACAATGTATCACTCACAGGGTCCTGTGACCTGAATGCATACAGTGATTCCAATCTGTAATTTAAATTTATGATAGATGCTTTAAGCATGTGCAAAATATATTGCCAAGTAATGTTTTTTAAAGGTTGTTGCCTGATCATGTGATTTTTATATGGTTATTTGCATTTTATTATTTTCATTAGGCCTTTCTATTTTCATTGGTCATTTCTATTTTTTATTAGGCATTGTTATTTTCCCACTGTTTTATATTGAACAAATACTGCTGCACAAAACAACTGTTAAAAAAGTATACTTTAGAATTTAAACTAGTCATGTGAAAAGCTATCACTTGCTGATGTAAGTGACCACATCAACAATTATTCACCCTCAAAAAAATCACTTTAACCCTTTACGTTTGCTGGTGCGTTTTCATCAGATGACTGTGCAGTGCAAATAGACCTGAACTTGGCCAAACTGTTGCACCAGAAATGGAAAGAGACTATCCAAGTGAGTTTGCATATTGTAATGATCTTATGTTTAAAGGATTTTTATATAAATCAATATAAAAGACATACATTTTCAATGTTATCAGTTTAAGAATTCATGTAAAACGTAACTTTTTTTTGTTTGTCATTGGCAGGAGAAACACAGACTGGCAGCTCTGTCCTATCAGCTAATGCAAGAGGGTAAGACTGCTTATGATCTTATTACTTACTAGTTTACAGTGAATATAGACTTATAGGTTGTCTTAACAAGTAGTCATACAAAAGAAGCATGATGTGAGAAATCACATTTCTTTTTTTTTGCTTTGATTACTCCAGCCATGTAGAATTACTGGAGCACAATACTTCAGTTCTCAGTTACATCAAACATCAGATGTGATTAGTATGTGATAATATGCCATAAATTAATCTATTTGTTCTTTGTGCAGTGTTTTGCTTTCAGAGGCTTATGTACACACAAACTATAAGGGTTGGACAATGAAACTGAAACAATAATTCTGTAATATAGTGTAGGGTCTCCTTTTGCTGCCAGTACATCACCAATTTGTCTTTGGAATGAGAGATACAAGTTCTGCATAGTAGCCAGAGGGATTTTGAGACATTCTTCTTGCAGAATAGTGACCAGGTTACTTAGTGATGCTGGTGGAGGAAAACATTACCTGACACGCTCCACCGAAACACCCAAAGTGGCTCAATGATATTTAGATCTGGTGACTGTGCAGGCCATGGGAATTGTTCAACTTCAATTTTTTATGTTCATCAAACCACTCTACTATCAGTCTTGCTGTGTGTATTGGTGCATTATCATCCTGATACATGGCAGCACCTTTAGGACACAATGTTTAACCCATTGGATGCACATGGTCTTCCAGAATGCTTCAGTAGTGCTTGGCAGTGACGCACCCATCTAACACAAATATTGGGTGTAGGAAATGCCATGATATTGCAGCCACAACTATCACTGATCCAACTTCATGCTTCATGGTCTGGTACACTTCTTTGGCACAATTTGTCAGCCATGTTGTGTGCATTGCAATATTTTAACAAAACTATGCTATTGCTCCACCATTCTTACACTATGCTGTTACTGTTGTAATCTGCAATTAATAAAGATTGACCACGAGGCTGGTCAGATTTAACCATAAAACCTACACTAAACTGGCCAGTGTTTCAGTTTTATTGTCCAACCCCTATATATACATACACATTCTTTTTTTTCTTTTTAAGCATTAAAACATTTTACAGAACAAAAAATGTAGGGGTGGTTTGCAAGCTCCGCAGTGGCTAAGTAGTGGGAATGCATGAGATTCACCCTGTGTATCTTAGGTCTCTGGATATTGTGGGGCTGTTTTGGATGACATGTCTCTACAACAGGAGTCACCAACCCTGTTCCTGGAGAGCTACCTTCCTGCAGATTTCAGTTGCAACCCTGACCAAACACACCTGTCTGTCATTTTCAAGTGCTGCTTCAGGTCTTGTTAATTGGTTCAGGTGTGTTTGATCAGGGTTGGGTCTGAATTCTGCAGGAAGGTAGCTCTCCAGGAACAGGGTTGGTGACCCCTGCTCTACAATATCACATGAAGTAGGGCTTTGCATTATGGGCAAAAGAAACCTATCTCGATTTTCTTCAACAATATTGCGAATTCGATTTTAATCATGATAAAAAAAAAATAAAGATACTACTGTGTGTGTGTGTGTGTGTGTGTGTGTGTGTGTGTGTGTGTGTGTGTGT
>CAIGQQ010038221.1:868675-887282 GCA_903798035.1 Danio albolineatus
TGTGTGTGTGTGTGTGTGTGTGTGTGTGTGTGTGTGTGTGTGTGTGTAAGCGTAAGCGCACCATCAAACATAATCGGATGATCTGTTTGACCACATGTCAGTAGTAGTTTTGTGTACTTTTCTACGTGTCATTATTTCCTATGAAGGCATGCAGCTTGCACTCATATTGGGAGTGACGTGCACCCAGTTGAAAACATGTCTACTTTAAGCAAGAGCACCGCGAGTCACGTAAAAAGAACTGAGAGAACAGCTTCATATTTATATAGAGTAAACACATTTTGATAGACTAGTTACCACAACGGACACCCATACACCCAGTGCTTTAATTTTCCCCATAAACAAAACTTGTATCAGAACTGCAGCAGTGTTTTGTTTGTTTGTCATCCTCTGAGAAAATGGAAGCGACGCACCTCGTGCTTTCCACGCGATTTAGATGTGATATGTGACTATCAGGTCATACAAATGACCTGATTCGATGATACATCAGCCTTCCTGTATCCAAAGTAATCCCACACCATGGATGTTGATTTTTTTTGGCACCAAGTCCTCTTGTGCTGAACTCAGCTGAACATCCCTGTTTAGTAAGGCTATTTGTCATTAAGCTCAGTCTCTTGTTCTCACGCTCTGTTCAGGCGCGCTGTGTTATGATTGGTTCAAATGGCATACTGTGGGGAAAATTGTACTTTAAGGTGATTTAAAAATAGTGCTTGTTCAAATCGCGATTTCGATAAGATTTCAATTAGTCGACAGCCCTAGCATGGAGGTTGGGGACAGTACCTCTGGGCTGGGCAACTTGGGTGGTGGTTCCCATTTTTAGGAAGGGGGATCAGAGGGTGTGCTCCAATTATAGGTGGATCACACTCCTCAGCCTCCCTGGGAAGTCTATGGCAGGGTACTGGAGGAGGATCCGGTCGATGGTTGAACCTAGGATATAGGAGGAACAATGCAGTTTTTGTCCAGGCCGTGGTACACTGGACCAGCTCTATACCCTCACCAGGGTGTTCGAGGGTTCATGGGAGTATGCCCAACCCTTGTGGCATTCTGTGGAAAGCGCTCTGGCAGTATTGGTCAGAGGTGCTCTGTTAAGGGCAGTCTCGTCCCTGTATGAACAGAGTAGGAGTTAGGTTCCCATGGCTGGCAATAAGTCAGACTTGTTTCCAGTGAATGTTGGACTCTGGCAGGGGCTGCCCTTTGTCACAAATTCTGTAATGCAGTAATGAGGTTGATATATCTGTCCTTTGTGGTTAAGAAGGAGCTGAGCTGAAAAGCAAAGTTTTTGATTTACTGGTCAATCTACATTCCTACTCTCACCTCCCTAGCTTGGGGTCATGACCGAAAGGACAAGACCTCGGATACAAGCGGCCAAAATGATTTTCCTTCGCAGGTTGGCGGTACACACCCTTATCGATAGGATGAGGAGCTCTGTCACCCGGGAGGAGCTCAGAGTAGAGCCGCTGCTCCTCCACATCGAGAGAAGTCAGTTGAGGTGGCTCGGGCATCTTTCGGATGCCTCCTGGACGCCTACCTAGGGAGGTGTTTCAGGCATGTTCCACTGGAAGGAGGCCTCGGGAAAGACCCAGGACACGGTAGAGGGACTATGTCTCTCGGCTGGCCTGGGAATGCCTCGGGATCCACCCGGAGAAACTGGAGGAGTTTCTGGGGAGAGGGAAGTCTGGGGTTCTCGCTTAAGACTGCTGCCCCTGTGACCCAGCCTCGGAAAAGCACACGAAAGTTAATAAATGAGAAGAAAAAATTCAGTGACAGCAGAAGTTATTAAAAAAAACTAAACAAGTAACACTACCAGTAAATAAAAACAAATTTAAACAAAATAAAGACACATACATTATTTGCCATGTACAGATACATAATAACAGGTGCCCATCTTTGTTTAAAAATATCAAATCTCAACTGAAGCTGGGGAGTTTTTCTATCCACTAAAATGTATGTAGATCTAACTGTATAACTTTCATTATTTCAATCTTTATCTCTTGGCAAAATGCAAGTATCTTTGGACGTTCCCAAAATATATGTGTGTAATACACATCCATTTTCAACTAATACATATTTAATAAACATCAAAATTACATTAAAAAAATAGTTAAATAGTAAAAAAATAGTATATGTGAATGTGAACTTCCACAATTTTGCCAATGGCGAATTGCAAAAATTATGTTTTGTTAATAAAAATTAGTTAATAGTTAAACTATTTTGCTACAAATGATAATGTCATATTTTGTACAGTGTTGTATGGCTTTAAGGTGTCATATAGGAGGACAATACAGATATTTTTAACAGATGTTTAGGTTTAATATTGACTTTTTCTTAAATTTTTCACCCAACACTGAAAAATAAATTTATTATTGTTTGTTTTGCTTTCTGCCTCTTTGTTTATCTGTGGTTATAAAGGTCCTGTCCAATGGGGAAGCAAAAGCAAGCTAAGGGACCAAACCGCTTTGCATGAAGAAATTCCTTTCATGGATCATTGGAATGCATCCTGTGCTCCTGTCTCACTGAGAGACATCATGATTGAAGAGCAGGTCATGCAAGACAGCGTGGAAAAGGTAACAGTCACGCATGAACACTCATGTCCCATCACTGCCTTCAACCCAAAAATAAGAAGTGCAAATGAGCTGTCCTTGGATTTTAGTGCAGGTCGAGTCGGAAGGATTTGGATAAGAAAGACAGTGCAGCAAAGTTAAAGGAGCACCAGCTGTTTTCCATGTTTCCCACAATAGACAGACATTTTCTCAGGGATATCTTCAGAGATCACAAGTAAGAAATTACTGCATACACATCCACACATATTAGGTTTCTGAGAATTGTGAGGACTTTCCATAGATTTCTTTGTTTTATTACAGACTAAACAACATTTTCTATTGTAATGCTTTAAACCAGGGGTGTCCAAACTCAGGCCTGGAGGGCCAGTGTCCTGCTGAGTTTAGCTCCAACTTGCTTCAACACGCCTTCCAGGAAGGTTTGAGTATATCTAGAAGGAGCTTGATTTGTTCGATCATGTGTGTTTGATTAGGGTTGGAGCTAAACTCTCCAGGACACCGGCCCTTCAGGACCGAGTTTGGACACCTGCTTTTAGCACTTTCATTTGGTATTTTTAATGATTTTTTACTCATGTGGAGTCCAGAAGCATTTCCCTACATTCATTCATTCATTCATTCATTTTCTCGTCGGCTTAGTCCCTTTATTAATCCGGGGTCGCCACAGCGGAATCAACCGCCAACTTATCCAGCATATTTTTTACGCAGCGGATGCCCTTCCAGCCGCAACCCATCTTTGGGAAACATCCATACACACACATTCACACTCATACACTACGGACAATTTAGCTTATCCAATTCACCTGTACCTTATGTCTTTGGACTTGTGGGGGAAACCGAAGGAAACCCATGCAACCACTTTAAGTGTAATTGAAGAATGAACTGAAATGATGTTATTTCGAACTAAATGTGGCCAAAAACTAAGTTCGTTTTGAGTTTGTTTTTACAGTTCAAAATATCTCACAAAGTAAACTTTTAAGGGAGTTCGTTTTGGCTCCTAAATTCTTTTGAGGTACCATTGGTCCATGACTATTACGCAAATTGTGTCTGTGTACTGGAACTCCACCTTCTTTGATGTAATTTGATTCATATTTCATATCCATGGAAAACAACATTCAACACAACAACATCATTTTAGGGAGAACAGTGTCACTTTGCCTTTGCAAGCATTATTTACCCTCAAATAAAGAACATAAAAGAACTTTGTTTGAAGTATACTGAGGCCTTTGCCCTGTGCCTGTAATAATATTTGACAGAGGTCATTGGCTTTAGTTAAACATGGCTAAAATTGGCTGTTCAATGATGACATGCACAATTCATTCAGTTATTTGAAAGTAATGTATTTAAGAGTGAAACTACATATTCTCTTTGTCTTTGTGTAGTTACTCTCTTGAGCAGACTGAACAGTTTTTGCACACTCTTTTGGATGATGGGCCAGTCAAAAATGTAGTGGCCCCTGAACCTTCACCTCAACGCAATGGCACACACAGAACGCCGAGCAAAGAGCGGGTGAGCACTGTGTATGTACTCATATGGCATACTCGAATGAAATAAAAACTTTTAATCATTGAAGCTTTTGTCTGACTCTCTCAGAAATGGAAACCTAGAGATGGAGAGTTTGATGCAGCACAATTCCAAGATTCGGAAGATCCAGAATATGAGGACTTCCGCACAGAGGCAACACTGCAGAGACATCAGCAGATAGAATGTTTTAACAAGGCAGCTGAAGCCCACCGTCAAGGACGCAAGGATGTGGCTAGTTTCTACGCACAACAGGTTCAATTCATGGTCATAATGTGTGCTAAAAACTGATGTAAAAATATTAGAGTAGTTTTGAGACACACAAGTTTGTTTTTAACTGCGTCTTATGGTGTGATGCATCATTCCTTGTGACGATCTAACTCAGAAATCTCACTGTGGCTTCATGATTATTTAAAATGAAATCGAGATTGCGATTCAGCAAAAGCTGTGATGCTTGAGCTCATCTTAACGCAACTGTTATCAATAGTAAACCTCCTGCAAATAGGCCACAAAGAAGTTGACAGGAAGGTCAGGAAATCAAACAGAGCAGAGTATTCACCTGCTTTTATTAATTCAATGTGACTAATAAACACACAATAACAGAATCATCTCTCAAAATGATTTATTTCAAACACTTAACTGAAGTTATGGGGTGAGTTAGGAGTAAATACATGTTATTACAAGTGATATATCCACATGCTTTCAGATCAGCACCAACACTGAGCTATAGATCACCAGGAAGGGACACAACAGCTTTCAAATCGCAGAATGCTTTTCCTCGATTTCAGAATCTTGCAGATGAAGTATCAGTATTTGAATCAGTAGCTTGTTAGTGAAAAATGCTCCATCTGAAAGCAACCACTGGAGGTTTACAATTGGTTACAGAGCCGGCAAAATGAGCATAAATATTGGCTTTGATTAATCACCCAGCCCTAAATCTGACTTATAGTTTTATGTTTAAAATAAGTCTAACAGATGCCATGGCTAAAACAGGACTAAATCTGGGCTGTGAGTGAAAATCGAATAGACGTCTACCAATCATCCAAAAATAGACTTGTCATCAGATAGAAACCACTACTCTAGTTTTGGAATATTGTTGGACGTCTATAAAATTTTAACTGACAGCCTAAATTTAGCCTTGTTTTAGCAAAAACATCTGTTTAGGTGTCTGTTAGACGTCTTTTAGACACAAAATTGTAAACACAGGACATGGACACATACAAAGAATGACTTGAGTGGGCGCAACATCATAGAAAAAAGTTATGTTCCAATTAAGAGTCTGCATCAGTTGGGGTGTGTGAAAGCTGAACTGAGTGATATTAAATGGGACGGTTGAACAATTGGAGGATTGCTCGTCGCCTAGCAACTGGGACAGCTGCTGTTTATGAGTGGCACCAACAATAGGTTGTTTGCACATGAGTCATGACTCATGAAAATTCAGCTTGAGGGCAGGAAGTGATTACTTCGCTAACAGGACTTGCTAAAATGATTACGTTTTGCATTGTTTATGGATCAAACTAAGAATCGACAAATAACTGTTGTAGGTTTCTAAAAGTCATTGCTGACTGAAAAATGGAGGAACTAATTTTTCGATTTGGTAGAAAACTCAGTCCTCTTTATATAATATAAGAATATGAAGGTATTTTATCTTTTATATCTTTCTTTTGATGGTATAAGTCACAACAATATGCACTTTCCTCTGTCTTATGTTTGTTTTTTACTTCCTGCCATCCATCATATGATTTTAATCAAGCTATTGAACTTGATGGTTACCAGAGGGATGTACATGAGTTTAAACTACCTATAAAATTGCATCTTGGTATAAACCAACATTTGAACCTCATTCGAGTTAGACATTCAAGCAATTTTAAGCCAATGCTTGCAATTAAGGTTCCCGGGTCTTAGGATGCAGCCTTCGAATAGTGTAGTCTGAATTGCAGCACACTGCAATGATGCTTATTCAGCAAACTTAGTTGCGAAAATTTTTCCAAAAGGTATATAACACATTTTATTTCTAAAAGTCAAAAGTCAGATATTATGTCAGTTATATACAATAATCAAGGTCAATACAAACTCTGATTCATTTAATCACAGAGGCTTTTTGAACAATGAGTGCAATTTACTTTTGAAAAAAAGGCTTTCTTTGCATAATTTTGTATGCTGTATATTTTTAGGGTCACATGCATGGAGAGAAGATGCGTGAAGCAAACCATCGAGCAGCAATGCAGATATTCCAACAAGTGAACGCTTCACTTTTGCCTCAGAATATTCTAGATCTGCATGGACTGCATGTGGACGAGGCCATTCATCATCTTAATCAGGTGCTCCTTGACAAATGTTTGGGTGAGTGGACCACCAACTTACATGCAACATAATGCATACAATTTTTTGTGTATACTGCAGATAATTTGTGTAACTTTTACAACAGAGTCTGGTATTACATTGAGTGTGTTTCTTTTGTAGAATTTCATCAGGGTGTTTGTCCAGCTCAGCTGTCAGTCATCACAGGAAGAGGCAATCGCAGCCAAGGTGGAGTCGCTCGCATCAGGCCTGCTGTACTAGACTACCTCAAAAACCAACACTACAGGTATACTTACTAAATCCAGACAAATCTTTCAATTATTAATCTTCATAAAATGATCAACCATCCAAACCTGATAAACATAACACACATTACTTTTAAAATTCTTTATCATTTTAAGAAAGGAAAGAAGCATACACAGAAGTTAAAGTCTTTGTTTACACTAAAATGAAATTTCCAACATTTAAAGAGCCCCTATTATGGGTTTTTGAAAAATCATCTTTCATGCAGTATGTAGCACACCGCTAAGTGATTGAAAACATCCAGCTAAGGTTGAAATCTGAAAGTTCACTGTATTAAAAATGATTGATTCTCAAAAAAAAAAAAACAGCCGACTCAGAGTCGTTTATATGAATCGTCTTGGTTTCAAATCTTTAGCCGTTTTGGGTTGATGTCGATACAAAACATAGCCATACACGAGTTGACGGATCTGGGAATCTTGTAATGATTGAGATGACTCAAGATGTGGCTGTGGGGAATTGTGGGAATTGAAGTTAATTTTCACAACAGTTACCACTGTTAGTCAACCTTGTACTGTGTTTGTTCCTGTCATTTTTCTGACGATTAATAACTGATTCTCTGCAATTCGGGATTCACAGGCCCTTTTTTATTAAAGGAAGCATAAGCACCAAAGAATATTAACGTATGGTACTTTGTTAGTCCTTTGACAGGAACATTGTCATTACATAGTTCATATTACATAGTTCATATATGGACCAGTTTCTTCTTCCTCCAGATCACAATGTGCTTTTTCACGTGTAATCGCTGTGCGGCTTATACTGTATCTCTCTGCTTAACTCTTTATAGGGTTATGCACATATTGCATCTAAAACCGAATGGAAAATGAGACGCGTACCACTTCCTTTGCTGATTTAAATCTGTTTCTGAGCTTGCGATCCTCTTGCTGTTGCTATAGCCACAATTAGGGGTGTATCGGATCACAACCTGCGGATTAATAACTTTTTTTTTCGCAGAGAGATTGCCTCTACGTCATTCAAATCGCGTGTGTGAAAACATTTTGGCTTTCCTGTAAAAATATAATTACAGAAGAAGTAGTTGTGGCAACTAGCCAGTTGTTTTATTAGGTTTTTTAAAGGTGTTTTCTATCACTACTTGTTTAGCCGGCATCAATGCATTCGGTGTGTATATCTTCACAATTAATCATTAAAGATCTGGATCTCAATTCAAACACCTACACAACATAAATTACAAATGATGATTTGCATATGTTTATTAATGCATTCCAATCTGAGTTTAAGAGATTCAGGGCTCTACTTTAACGATATAGATGCAAGTCTAAAGCGCATGGTGCAAAAACATTAAAAGAGTGTCTGAATACATTTTTGTTTATTATATAATTTGCACCCCAGCGTATGGCCTAACAGGGTTGTGCTTATTCTCTTAATGAGTTATGGGTGTGTTTTCAGCATAACGTGCATTAAACCAATCAGAGTCTCATCTTCCGTTCCCTTTTAGAGTTAGTCGTGTCGCGCCATGGTACATTTGCTGCTCACATGGCGGTCTTTGTAAGTGGAAAAACTAAACGGTTCACTAGCCAGAAAACAGTTAAACACACCACCTGCAGTGTGAGAATAAAGAATGAGCCTCCTCCATTCCACCACTTTACTTTTACTCTTTACTCCTTTACTTTCGTGGATAAAGAAACAGTGGAAACTCACTCCACTGAAGACATCCAATAGCCTACATATTTAATTTAGTTTGCCCCTCGACATGAAGAAGGCATGGAGGTAGTGGTTTTTATATTTAAGTAGAAAATAATAATTTTTGTGACATTTTAATCATTTAATTTAATATGAATATTTCATATGAAAAGATATTTGTGTATTGCTGTACTTCCTGTGTGTATTAAGCAATGTGTATGCATTTGAACCCACATATGCGCACAACTAACGCGCTCTGCTCTGGACTTTAGACCAGCTTTCAGATGGTCAATGGCATGATCTATTTCAGTTCTTCAAAAAAGCAACGCCCCAGCAATGCACCTTAACACACCTCTATTTTAGACCAGAACACCTTTGAGTCCACAAAGTCGCGCAATTGTATTTGGCGCAAAAAATCTTGGCGCAAAGTGTGAATTACTATTGCGCTGGTGTGAAAATAGCAACAAATCGCACCATACATGTCTTGCTCCTTATTGCGCCTAGTGTATGATAGGGCCTTCAGTTTTTACCTTTTTCAGTTAGTTACAAAGTTACAAGCAATAAAATAAAACAGAAATACTGGGATAATAGTTTATACTTTAGATAAAAATACTGATGTAAAGATTAAAATCTATTTTAATCACCAAAATAAGCCCTTAACCTAAGTTTTTGCAATTACATCATTTAACCAATAGCCATCAAAAATACGCTATTCTTCAAAAATTACACATTTAGTAAAAAAGTTGTTTTTTTGAGTTACTGAATCATTAATTGAATTTGAGACTAAAAATAAATATGTGTTGTACAGATTATAATGTTAGATTTATACATTTTGCATTATCAGCAACAGTAGTCAATATCCTTTTTTACAGGATTGAATATTTCACTGTTTTTATTCAGCTGCTTATTTCTTGATTACATTTTTTTATAACATTACAGGTTCTAAGTTATATTTGTTAAAACCAAAAGTTTCAAGCATTACTGTCTTTGTAATAAATGGAAAGCAAATTACAATTACACATATTGTCTCCTCGTTTTGGCTGATCCAAAAAATAGCCCGATCCATGACTCAAAAACTAAATCATTTTTGCTTCTGCTTTTATATAAATGGATTGTGCTGTGCTGAACACAAAGCACCACCAACAAGCTTGTGGTAGTGGGTTGCGGTCATTTTTCAAAATAGTTAAACTTTTGCCACTGTGTCGTACTGAATGTGTCATCGTTATTACTTGGGGTTATGGTAAAGAATACAATAGAATAATAGGCTAGTGTTTACCTGCATTGCTTTAATGATTCTCTGCATTGAGATCACACATATAGTCTGTACTCAAGGCACTGTTGATGAGCCATGGTGGGAGTTTCTTTCTGTCTCACGCTGAACGCAGTCGACCAATCACAACAGTCTGGGAAAAGGAGGGGTTTTGGAAAAAAAAAAAATGCTGAACAAATCATATGGGAGACATTGGGATAATTAGGTCAAAATAAATGCATATTAAAACACAATGAAAGTGTTTTTTGAACTCGCATGCATATCAGCCTTTTGTTGGAGACCCACTTAAAACCAAAATATGATCTTTTATAATGCAAAATAGGTTTCCCAGAGGTGGGTTGCAACTGGGCGACCCCAGATTAATAAAGGGACTAAGCCAAAAAGAAAATTAATGAAGGAATGAATGCAAAATAGGGGCTCTTTAATCACCCTCAAGTCATTCCTCACCCGATAAACCACAGTTCTCAAACTCAGTTCCTGGAGGGCTGCAGCTCTGCACAGTTTAGTTCCAACCCTAATTAAACACACCCTTCAGGCTTGTTTGAAACCTACAGGTAAGTGTGTTGAAGCAGGGCTGGAACTAAACCGTGCAGGGATGCGGCCCTCCAGCAACTGAGTTTGACACCCCTGCATTAAACAATAACGTTATTTTGTTAATTATTGACATATTTTGAAATTGTCGTGTAGAACCATTAATGTCAAAACCTTTGACTGATAATGATTTGTAATTTCTGTCATTTCCTTCTGTTTTTCTCACAGTTATACTGAGCCTAAGATCGGGTTGGTGCTGGTGACACTTCAATGAAAGAGCTGCTACAACGAAGCGTTTACTTAAAAAAAAAATTCTCTCCACTGCCTTAATCCAAAGTGTCTTCTCTAAAGATTAATAGTGCCAGTAATAATAATAAGGTTCTTTTGTCTTTTAACTGCATACACTTCTATTTTCACAGCTTTTTGTAATTGTTCATGTAATAATGTCATAAAACTTTCAGGGTACTGCATATTTAACACAGCGTTTTACATTATATTGTATATACATGTTATGCTTTCACTACATTTTATTATAATAAGTTTAAATAGCATTTTCTCAAAATTGATGTTTTATTTTATTAATGGAATATTGATGACCCATACTTTTGATTTATAAGTGCAGTACTACACAAGTTTTGTAAGGTCTTCTTTGGGGTTTAGAGACAGGGAAATTGTGAAGTTTACAAAATTCTATACATATCTGGAAATATAAAAGCTGATTCTCACTTTGATTTGCAGTTTACTTTGCTTGTGAGCATCAAAAATATTCATTTTATGCCGCCTTGCAGTGCTAATTGATTTTTAGCTCAAACATTTTTCAAATGTTGTCGTGTATATATTTTAGACAGCGTAATTCTGCTATGCAAATTGTAATTCTTGTGTGTAAATTTGTGAAAAATATTTTTTGTGAAACTAAATTTTGATCCTCAAGTGTTTTTATATGTAGCAATTTGTTTTATTTTGTTTTAAATTGAAGAGAAGAGAGAAATAAAAACTTAAAATGTACACGTTTTCTTTTGATAAAAAAAATGTGGATGTCTTTAGGGCTTGAAATAGCATAGCAAAGCAACCACTTACTTCACAGCTGAGCATTTTCTACATCCTCGATTGTCTTTCTCTCCTTTTAATCAGTAGAAACCGTTGGTGGGGGGAAATACTCTAGCTTGTAGAATGCTTAGTAGCTGACGTTTGTTTAAATCAGTAAAGGTCAGATTTCTCCATGATGAAAGAGGCAGCTGTTAAATAGAATAAAGTTGCACTTTCTGTCCAACAGAGGGCGATGTTGTTGACTAAGTAGTGCACTCAAACTGCTAATGAATTACTTTGGCGTCCAAAATTTAACACGAGGCTTCTGAACCTAAAATGCTGCTGTATTATATTTACACAGATTTCTAAGCTCTCTAAATTATAAAAATAAACACTTGATGATACACTGGCCGTGCACAAATTTCTACATGTCTTCCTTTTTTCTTTTTGAGTAAAGGGTCTTTTTCTAGCTTTTACTGAATTTTATAAAGTAAATATAATAGAAAGTGTTGACTTTCTTCAGCAAATGACCATTCACACCAAGTGGCATATTTGCACTGTTAAATAATAATAATAATTTATTACACTAGAAGAACCATCAAAAAAGAGGTGTAACAAATCTTTTCTTTATTAATTTTACATTTTCTATCCCATTGAACATAACCGAAATCAAGTAAAAGCTAAAGCCTGTAATATAAAATATAAAAACGCATAAACAAATGGTACTAAGTTAACGGTTTTAGGTTTCCAGCTTCCTTTAAATTAGCTTATTTAATGTTCAACAGATGAAACAAAATCAAACAAGTTTGGAACAAGAAAAGGGTAAATAAATGATGAGAGAATTAACATTTTTTTGGTGAACTATTTATTTACTATCGTGTCTCTGCAACATGCTCCTTATTCAGCTAAACAAGTGTTCTGAGACTATGGTGCTGTAATTACTGTATTGCACTTAAACTTCATGAAGACCTGCTAAGGTAATTTAATACCTGCTGAGAGTCACCTTTATTAAATGTTAATGTTTGTCTTGTAATAAAGCACTTTAAACAGAAAATAAAGATAGATTTGATCAAATAACTAAATTACTGAACCGCAGCATTAGAACAAACCTTACGTTTCATCAGGGTTAACGTAGGGTTTGTCTTGTTTTTTCCCTTACTGCATGAGTCTGAGTTCAGGCACAAAATGAGTTCTTGATGGCAGAAGAAGCAAGACTCGACAGATGAGCTGAGAACGTCACACAGTCGCAGCGGAAGCATAGAGAAGATTTGATGTAAGATTTTACAGAGAAAGGAGCCCAGCCTCGCATTTCATTTCCCTACAAGAGGATCTGTTTCTGAAGTCATGCGTTATCTTTCTGTTCTTAAGAGGACTCGAGTTTCCTGTTTAACAATTGTAGTTTTGAATAATTAGCAGAATTGGACTGGTATCTAAACTGAACTCGTTCTTTTAAAAAAGTTCAACAAGAACAATTAACAAAACATGCCAAACTAAATGCACCCGTGAAACTCCCAATAAGAGCTCAAAGGGGTAAGTTGTTTTTCAAAGATATATTCTGTTATACATGTATGAACTACTTTGATATAAAAACTGTTTGTGAATTTGAATATTCTAGTGTCTATAGTGTGAAATAAAAATGTAATTGTAAAAATAAGATTATTGATGTTTCAACTACATACATTTATCCACATTTAAAACATAATATAAAGTTTATTAATCAATGATTGAAATTGAAAAGTCAAAGGCTATGTGTTAAATTAGAATTATACATTTAATCATAACATTTGTACACTCTTAGGTTAAAAGAAAATGTGGCTATAAAACGCTTCAGTTAAAATGTGATGCTTTTTGTAAAGCTCTCATTTTTTTATTTACTAGTTTATTTTGTTTACAAAAAAGTGTCCATTTGTTTTTTTGTTTTTTGCCACATGATATAATAATGACATCTTATAGATTCAGTTAATTTGTCAAACATGTTTTTGTTCTGCCTGAAACAAAATGAAACTCAAAATGGAATCAACATGTGCAACTGATCGTGAAGATGAGATGTGCAATCCATTGAAGTAATTTCATTAAAGTCAAACAAATACAAGTCACAAAAAGATTTACACAATTTTCGGTATTTGCAATATAACTAAAAGTACTTACTCCTCATGGCAGCTGATATAGGCCTAGGAAGTGCAAGTCATAACCTTTTTGAGAATAATCTTTGACGTTGTTTTTTAACATGTCAGTAGTGTCATTATTGGATTTAACCCGTATTGTGATATTAAAAAAATGAATAAGCTGTAGCAGGCGTATTGGTCCGCTTTTTTTCTACAACACAAAACGACAGTTTTTAAATTTTACTATAAACAACAGCAGGGGAGTTCTGGCAGTTGTATCAAGGTAAAGCTGCCCTGGGCCTTGTGGTGAGACAGGCCTGCTGTCTTTTTAGCAGGGTTTTTTATTTGATTTTACATCTAAGAAAAATGAGGACTATTGTCTGATGTTTTTGGGTATTTTAAAGACTATTCAAGGGAACCATTAAAAAATTGAATTCTGTTAACATTTGCTCAAACTCGCATCAGTAGAGCACAAAGAAATAAAGGATATCGTAGTCCAAACTACAGCAAACTTCACATTTTATTGCAGTTTTTTAAATATTTTTTTTGTGCTCCACAGAACAAAAGAAAGTATTGGTAATACCAGAGGGTGAGTAAATCTATATAATTCATTTAATTTATTTTGAAACTATTATTGCTTAATACAAATAATCATTGGCCCCACCCTGGCTCTTGTATTCATTTGATAGTTCCAAAGGTATTGTCTGATCCTGGTAAAATATCTTGGCTTTCTCTTCTGTATCCTTAGACTTGGAAAAACTCTACCTAATCTCGCTACATTACCAACTCTGAATACTTTAAAATGTATTTTGAATCATGTTTTAAAAAAATAGTTGATATCGTTTTTCATAGTTTGCTTATTAATTATGATTTATGAGTTGTGAATGTGTACGTGTAAATTGTCATATCTCTTGTAAGTCTTTGTTAGCAACTTTTATGTGCTACCGTTATGACCAGGTCTCACTTAAAGAAGATGTATCTCAGTGTAATCGGGCTAAATAAAGGAAGAATAATAAGACAAACATGATTAGATATGAGTCCATTCTAAGATTAAATATTAATAATACAGAGATATATCATAATAATGCTCTGACTTATGGTGCTGGAACCGACTTGATGTCTTTTCTTGGTGCATTTCACTTAAATAAAACCCAAAATTGTCATGTAAAATATCATTGTATTGTATAAAGGCTGATGGCATGGCGGCTCAATGGTTACCGCCTCACAGCAAGATGGTCACTGGTTCGAGTCCTGGCTAGATCGGGAGGCTTTTTTGTGTGGAGTTTGTATGTTGTCTCCATGTTCGTGCGATTTTCCTCTGGTTACTCTCACAGTCCAAAGACATGTGGTATAGGTGAAATGAACAAAAAACTAAATTGGCCACAGTGCGCGAATGTGTGTGTGTGTGTGTGTGAATGAGAGAGTGTTCATGAATGCACTCAGTGCTAGGTTGCAGCTAAAAGGGCGTAAAACATATGCCAGAGACACTGGTGGTTCATTCTGCTGTGGTGACAAATGATTAACAGACTAAGCAAAGTCAGTGTATAAAGACACTTTGTTTGTGTGTTTAGCGTTAACATATTAATTTTGCTTCTTCATTCTCTGAATTATGCAGGAGACAAAAAGGGACTAGACACAACTGTCTGCCAGACTTCTGACTTTTGGATTTCTATGTCTTGAATATCTCTAATGGCACACAACGACTTCAGTTCTTCTACCTTTATTGGATTATAGATGAGAGGAGTAAAACACCACGGCGCAAGACTGAGTGCGTGAGGCTTCACCTCTAGAATGCTGTGTTTTCTCCATTCAGACTTGTAAATTTATACATCTCAGTGATGACTTCATCATCTGTTGGACGCTGCTGATTCTTTTGGGACTATCAGACTGCACCTTTCAAGAAATACAAGAGCAGAGAAAGAAGGATGAACGGGTTGCCAGAGACCTCGGTGAAATGCGTACTGGTTGGGGACTGTGCTGTGGGTAAAACTGCACTTCTGGTACGGTTCACCTCTGAAACTTTCCCAGACAGCTACAGACCCACTGTATATGAAAACACTGGTGTTGATGTCTTCATGGATGGCATCCAGATCAGCTTGGGATTGTGGGATACAGCAGGACATGATACGTTTCGCCAAATACGGCCCATGTCCTATCAAGACGCGGACGTGGTCTTGCTGTGTTATTCAGTAGCAAATCCCAACTCATTAAGCAATCTGCGGCACAAATGGATCGCTGAGGTGAGGGAATATCTTCCAAAGGTGCCAGTACTGGTTGTTGCCACACAGACAGACCATCGTGAGATGGGCCCTTATCGTGCTAACTGCACCACGTCCTCAGAGGGCAAGCAGGTGGCACAGGAGATTCGTGCCAAGGGATATCTGGAATGTTCGGCCCTTAGCAATCGGGGTGTACAGCAGGTTTTTGAGTGTGCTGTGCGAACAGCTGTAAATCGGGCACGAAGACAGACAAGACGGAGACTGCTAAACCTTAACCCATGTAAAATCTCATGAATGCTTTTAAAGGAAGGATCACTAAGATAAAATCGTTTCTCACACATAAAGTCAAGTACTAAAGCTTCAACAAAGACTTCTTAACACTGATGTCTTAATACTGTTGACTCAAAAGACTTCTAAATCTGATCGTAGACACAATATACATACTGAACCTATATTTATTCATTTAAATACTGTGTCTTTGTAGTTACTTTTATGAATATAAAATTATTCTGTTTACTTTTTATTATTTTTGTTTTTGGTGTCAAACAGCTCAGATGTGGTTACGTTTGTAGATTGTAGTACTTCTAGTCTTATTTTTTTTCCATTTAAATCTTCCATCTTTCCATCTTCATCTTCCATTTAAGTCTTGTTTTGACATTTAAAAACCGAGATGGACCTTTCGGCTCACTTCAGACCTGTGAAATACGGCTTCACATATGGGATCAATGAGACCAAATTCTGTATTTTTATTTTGGATGATAAATAAATTTTTGTGTTGTATTTTGTATTACTGATTTGTTGAAAAAAAAAATTTTTTTTTCTATTTGTGCTGTTTATGGAACATAGGAAAAGATAAAATTAAGCTTTTTTGTCTCATTTCTTTTCAGAGGTTTCAGAGACTTCAAGTTTGATTTGTCTTTTTGTAGTCATAAAAATAAGTAGTTGTTTTAATATAAAATGGAGTTTACAAATGTGGCTATGCAGTCTGTTATACACAGCGAGCCGGGGAAAATGTGGAGTTAACGTATATCATCTGACAACATGAACGCAAAGCATCTGTTATCAAAAATCCGAATTGCAGGACAGCTTTTCATGTCTATTTCTTGCACTCCTAATGATGATTACTTTGTGAAAGAACCTACTAAAATACAATTCAAGAATAATTTAATATAATTTGATTTAATTATTAAATATATAATTAGTTTTAAAAATAAGTTTTTCATTGCCCTGATGCCATTGCTCAGAAATGTAAGAAAAATACTAGGCATTTTGCTGACTCGAGAGAAAGATAACAATTAAGATAATAATTAAAAAAAACACTCATGACAGTTAGTGTTTAGTTTATCATTGCACTAAAGTTTAAAGAAATGTTAAAAATTATTTGCTAGAAAAACAACCTTTAAACCTATTAAACTTTTTTGTTTAATAGTTTTTTTCCAACATTGTGCCCAAGCTATATTTAACACTCTTCTTTTAACCTGAACGTTTCTGCGGACAGTATAGCATTTGCCATTTGTAAACATAAAACAGCTCACTAATGACAATGCGTTTTTGAATATCTAGTACCTGGGACACATAGTTAGTATGCCATTAATATACAAGCAGATTCTTACTTGCTCCGAAAAATAACGAAAATAAATACATTCAGCAGATGTGTAGATTAAGATTAATAGATGGATAGATAAATTCTGGTTGGGTCGCATAATGTACGATACATAACAGTCATGAGGACAATGCAAGAAGTAAATGTTTACATTTTTAGCCATGCTATAACACGCAAGGTTTGGTTGTTAGTGTGTTTGTGAGGGCTAGGTGTGCGCTAGTTACTGGTAAGAAGAATTATGAAGACGTTATGTGCCTACTAAACGTAGCAACAGTATTATATTGTACAATACAAACACCTAATAGATAGATCATGCAAGATATTGCATATTGATTGTGTATTATGGGTGAACAGGGAACAAAATAACATAGGGTTTGTTGTGATGCTCAAGGCTTAAACATTTCCACACATGCCCGCCTAACAGCATTAACTAGTTACTTCTAGTTAATTCTTTTAAAAATATTGTTCAACATTTATTTGGTAAATTTCTTGCTGAAGTTAACTAAAAGTATCTTAGTTTATAGTGTTTTTTAACATGAGACGTATCTTACATTGTTTTAGGTCACACTTTATTTTGATGGTCTGTTTTTTTAATTTAAGATATATGTCAACTAATTCTCATTAGATTATAAGTAGACTATTAGGTTGGGGTTAGGGTTGAGGTTATGGTTAGGGTGAGTGTAAGTTGACATGTACTTGCAAAGTTTCTTATAGCCAGTTAAATGCCTGTTGAATGTTTGTATCAACAGATATTAAGCAGACAGTCTACTAATACAGTCTACTAATACTCTAATGGACCATCAAAATAAAGTGTTACCTTGTTTTAATCTCCAGTCAGTGATTTAGCAGTTTTGGCAGTTTTTTTGTTTACACGAACTAGCTGAAGACACATAAGTGTTTTAAATTCCAGTTGTACTGGTGGAAAAATCCAAATTGCAGCATGCATCACTCTTATTACAACTATGCTGTTCTGTGAAATTACTGATGTCGTTTTTTTCTGGACGTCTGAATGTGTTTCTGGATCTGTTTGCACATTGTTTGAACGGTGCTGTATACTGTAGCTGTGCTATCACAATTACGAGGGCCTCTTTGCAATGCTCATTGTCAAACATCAAAAATTGTTTATGTGTAATTGTTAAAAAAGGTTTTTATATGATTAAATAAATCACGTTTTATGCTATTACATTTTACCTACATTCTTTAGGGTTTAATGATGAGGGGAAAAAACATTGTAATAAAATAAAGCAACATATTTGTACAAGACAAATGTGAACTTAATTTATAAAACCCCATGTGTATTCGAACAAATTGTTACAAAATGTTGCGTTGTGCCCTGCTCTCCCCCATACATCAGATAGTTCAGACTGCCGTTCAGACTTTTATTTAACACAGCTTGTGTCAATTAAAACATCTAAATTCACAGACACAGACACACACACACACACACACACGCGCACACACACACACACACACACACACACACACACACACATATATATATATATATATATATATATATATATATATATATATATATA